>CM031237.1:422075830-422555784 GCA_018340775.1 Taxus wallichiana var. yunnanensis
TATTACTCAACAACTAACCATCCACAATAGCATTCAAAGTTTATTTCCTACTCATAATCCAAGATATGAGAAGGGAGATTTGCATGTAGGATCTATCGTTTGGTCTCAATACTTACGCATGGAGTGTTTCCTTTCAACCAAATTCCTAACAGGTTGAATGATGTTCTCCCGCGCAACATTTTACACACTTCTCTTAAGTCATCTATATTAGTTTGGACCATCTCTAACACTTTCTTTTGCTCCTTTAAATATTGTATCTCACCCTGAAGATTCCTTATCGCTTTCATGGTATCCCGATAAACCTCCTTCTGATAGGTAGGATCTAGGTACCGTGCATGAAGAACCTCATCCTTAGTGATGGTAGGTTTCTATTATAATACCTCCCTAGCATGTGTTGCCTCAGTGCGGGTCGTGATCCTCACTTGTAGTGCCTTGGAATTTGATTCCAATTTGGGAATCCATTGATTTTCCATAGCGTGTTGTATCCTAACCATCCCGACACCTTTTTTTCTTACTTATGTTGCTTACTCAAATGCTCATATAATTTTGGGAACTCTTCATAGCTATGGTTTTTTCTATAGAATTAACATGTAATATTCTCGAGGACATTCGTGCCTATAGTGGTCGGGGAGATACGCAAGTATAACATGTTTCATAAGGAAACTCACTTCTTCGACCACCACGGACTCATTCTCTAAATCCACCATGGTATCCTCAACCTCTACCACGACTTCCTTTAAAATTCCCCTCATTCCAATCATAACATGCCTGATTGTTCTCCCAGTTCTGATGCTCATTCTTTCCTTTAGAGTTATCTAAAACTCCTATCTGTCATACACTAATATCTATAACATCATGGATTTGTCCAATTAGTCGGTGATCCTTCGTGTCATGAGTTGTGGACCTACAGATTTTATAGTAGCTTGAAACATTCTTCCTTATCACACGTTGTAATAATGGGCAGTGGCTAACATCATGGTTTAAGTGGCATATCTCATAATCCATCAAAGCAATGAGCATATTTTTTTACAAGGACAACTATCCTTTGTGTGACCCTCTACTTCAAAATATGTACACCAAATTCTTGAGTGCGTTTCATGGGCTGAATTCACTGATAATTTCTCTAGCTATTTTTCCATAGCTGTAATTTGTGCCTCTAAGAATGGGCTAATGCTAGTGTCAATACTCCCAACTACCTCAGCATGTAGGGCTGCTTCCAATGCCTCACATGGATCAGTATATGTCTTATGTGATAGTGCCCTCCTAAATGGTGTAATCAATCCCCCAAAAAACCATTGTGCATGCTAGCTTGTGTGAATATCATAAGAAAGTTTAGATAGAAGCATTTTAAAATGGGCATCATACTCGTGCACACTTTCAGTAGTGCCTTGCTTAATATCCTTGAGTGCACTTATACTCTTCTGCTCAAATTTAGGGATATGAAACTCTTTTAAGAATGCATCCTTCAATGTTGCATAATCCACACAAGTCTAATTAGGGTCAAACTTTTTGTACCAGCTGTGTGTGCCCTTGTAACATAGTAGCAAATTGGATTTCCCTACGCTTAGAAGTTGTGATTCCTTTTTCATGCCACAATATTTCACACATATGCACATGTTCAACAACATCTTCTATTCCCTATACTTGTAGAAGACAAAGAGACATTTCCATATAAATATTTTGGGGTTGGTGTAGACCTTGCCCACCTTATCCATAACATCCAGTGTTCCCCTACCTTTAGAACCTCCAGATCCACCTGAACCAGAACTTCCCATGCCTCCTAATCCCGAACCTATAGCTGGAATAGGTCTTGTAGATGTACTCCCCTGTGCTCGACAGTAGTACTATATTAAACCCCTATGGTCTGTGAAGTAGTTCCACTTCCGAAGTGAATCCAACATTTGGTGCACTCATATTCTATGTGGATGATGTGCCTGAAAACACACCTCCAAATAATAATGAAGTTTGTCTGCCCTGCCATTGATATACTTGCTCTCTTACTTCCCAAAATTTCTTGTTGATTACTTTTCGTACTAGATACTAGAAAACCAAGTGCAAGGGCTAGGTTACCAGGTGGATTCAAATGTGTGCCCGTGGCCCAGGTCATCTCTACTAGCGTGCTTCCTTGTGAGGCCAAGGAGGGTTCCCTGTCATGCTTTCCTAGATGGGGAGTTCCTGATGCTCTAGCTCCATGTCTTCTATGTGAGCTCCAAATCCTTCACAAGCCATCTCTCTCCTCAACTCCATCCACACTGCAACATCACGTTACTTCTCTATCTCCCTCTCACGCACCTCATTATACTTAAGTCTCCTTTCTTCTCTCTTCCTTGCCACTGCTAAGTCTGTCATCCTTCACCAATCCTATCCCTGCCCCCACGCATGGTGGGGTTTAGTTAGCCATTGGTTTAATTTTTAGGTTCAAAGTTACCATCAGGATCTTGATTTCCAATGGAGTTCCTTATAGGTAAGCTCCCGTGGATGTCGTAAGAACTGGAATTCAGCTACCTATGGACACGAATAAGTGGAAATTGAGTATTTCATGGTATAACTATTCAAGACACAAAAACCACGTATACACAACTTGAGTCCAAATCAGATCAACATCATAAAGGGCACGGAATTCTTTCCCGCATCCGAAAAGTGCACGATACCTCCAATTCTATTTAGATGCATAAGCAACTAGCCACTCGTATAATTATACTTGAAAGATAGCAAAAATCTCTCATATAGTCTGTCATATAGATTTTTTTCCACCCAAGTGTGTGTGTTAAAATCATATCCAATCTTGAACTACCGAGTGTATTCTTATTCTAGATCATGTATCCATTCTTCAATACTTGCTAAGGTCAACTGGTATGTCTTCATTGTGAACCATCCTAAAAATAACTAAAAAATAGGTCCTAAAACATAACCAATGATGTAGCCTAGAATTCAATGATACAAACCCTATGAAACCCTAGACGTGTTGGCACATCACTCAGCCTAAACTAAGCACTCACCGAAGCACGCAAAGGTACTAGGTCCCTCTTTAGGGTTGTTGTAGTAGGATGTTAGCATGATGGAGACTTAACATATATAGTTCTATTACTAGCTCATCATTCTACAGAGCATACCAGATCTATATCTAAGGAAAAGTAGAATTAAGTACTAACCATGATGAGATCAAAAACATACTAGATTCGAGATACACATAGAACTAACACTTAGATTCAACCAATGTCCTTCATTATATTCAATGCAATAAGTTTACAGAAGCCTCATTACAATATCAGTAGTATGTGCATAGCAGTTTTAACAACATATCTCTATATATCTCGATCCCCTATGTATATCTTGATCCCCTCTATGTGTATATCTATTACACAATTTACTACATATATAAGGGTGGGGACTTGCCCTTCACCACTTATCCATTCCAAAAATAGGTTGCATGTTATTCTTAGCCACATGCCTTTACAAAACTAGCCACACATGCAAGTGCACTAACAATAGACTACTACTAGCTAACTGATAGTAGCAGATCTATTTCCAACTTGTGTCCATGCAAAGTGCTTCATATCCAATCCTCCAAAATAGCCAATGTGTGGCACACACGTCTCTACCTCATTTTTGTGCTTTACATGTCATCTCTAAAAACAAATCTTAATGAGCAAAACAACTAAGTCTTGAAAACTAAACTTATGTTCTGCACGCACGCACTCTATATCCATTCGTGCCTTTGAATATGAATCACTTCCCCACGCGGACTTCTTATGTGCTTTTTGTCAAGTGTTCTTTGATCAACATAAATTGAGCATGATCGTGTAGGTAATTGATGATCAATTCATTCACTCCACTACCTTTGATGCTTTGACACTCTCTTTCTAGATTCTCTTTGATTCTCGTGCTCATTCCTCTTGCCAAATTTTCACCATTGCCATGAAGATGGTTTTTAATTATACTTGACTTATCCTTTTCATACCAATAATTTGATCTTCATTGAAAATATAATTCATGACCACTATGTTCATGAGTTGATTTTTCACAGATGCTTTGGAAACATTGACATTATCACCAATATATTGATTTCCCATGTTTCTTAATTATACCAAGAAATCATCTTCCTCATACCTCATCTCTTTTGTGACATGCTTCCTTACACAGTGTGTCACGTGAATTGCATCATATTCCTAAAAATAGAATGAGATCAAGGTTGGGTGTGCAACATGGAAACTATCAATTACTTCATTTTGTCCATCCTGGGCTTTTGCATCGATTATGGTGTTGATAACATCCTCCTCTTGAGTAAACTGAGCACTGAAATTTTGAAGTTCATTAAAAATGTTTCCATTTTTAACAAAACCAGCAATAGGATGAAGCAACATTCCTTTCTCAATTTTTTGTTGAGATTATTTCCATCCTCATGAAAATTGAATGAGAAAAACACTAGAGCTAAATTTTTTTCATTATTGTTTTCCTGATCTTGACCACTAAGAACCAAGAAATCCATTTATGTGATGAAATCATCATCTCCTTGAATAGATTCAAATTTGAGAGGAAAAACATGTTATCATTCCATCTTTCTTGTCATATTATTCCAATGAGAATGACAAGTCTTCATATTCAAAAGCATACCGTCGCATGAAAAATCATACTAAGAATCAAGAACATGATTAGAAATATTGAGCTTACTTGTCGATAATTTGCTAAGTATCAATCCTTATTTATGATTCACATTACTCTTCACTTAAATATTACTTTGTTAAAAATGGAGAATCTCATTACCATCATCAACGTCTAGCGGAACAACTTCATTTATTATCTCATCCCATGGGAAGTGCACACTCTTGTTGTCCTGTGTATTTTACAGGGGCAAAATTCAATAGAATGTAGGACAACGATACCCATGTATCAAAACTTTCAAGTTTTACCTTTCCAAGACACCCTAGGTCTACCCATTCTTGGCACCAAGCCTTAATAATTCCATGTAATGGTCCTCAATTTTATGTAATTCTAATCCCCCTAGGTGATTTAGGAGAGAAAATTAATTCTCCTAGGTGATTTTAGGAGCTTTTGGAGAATGTCAAATTTTTAGCGATTTTGGGAAGGACTACGACTAGCCTTCTCGGACTAATGCACCTGTGGAGCATAACATAGTATGAAAATTAAATAAGGATATTCATTCAAGTGATGATAACATCTGTGAAAATATTTTGGGATATTTTGGAAAGATCTGGAGGTTTTGGAGCTGATTCAAGAAAGTGGGTTTTTCGGGCCTAAAGGAGCAAACACCACAAAGGAGTTCCTGAACTTCAAGAAAATATTTTGGGAGATTTTTGAATATTCAAGAGCCCAAAAAAGTACCTATGGAAGGTATTTTCCATGCCCTAAATGGTGGAAAAAATGAGACATCGTGAAACATCATGCACTTCCCTAGGTAACTCATTCTTCTCGCACGAAATCGGCGGTCCCAAGAAATAAGGGTAATATAGAGGTGATGCAGTAATACTTTAAGATTTAATGGAGACGTGTCGGAACCAGGAGCTGATGGGTGTCATTATTCCCTTCATTTAATCAACTCTTAGTTGATGTTATATTCAAACCAAGGGTGTGTCTGAAGCTATATGCAACAAGAAGAATCTTAGTGATCCAGTAATTGATTAGGTATTTATTATTTTTTATATTTTTCGGGGGTTTTTTTGCAATGTGCTTAGGATTCCCTGGCCAAAGCCTTATTAAAAATATACTATAAGAAACTTTCTGAAATAAACACTCATTTCTAAAATAAATAAATCTTTAGAATTAAATGTGCTACTGGAAATGAAACACACTTTTACAAAATGAAACAAATTACTGGAAGTAAACACACTCTTGCAGAATGAAACAAATACTAGAAATAAAACACACTTGCAGAATGAAAAAAATAATAGAATTAAACACACTCTTGAAAATTTTGTTAAAAATTTTACAAAGAAATAAGAGTCTAACCTATAACACTTACAAGGAAATGTACATGAAAAATTCAATGAAGAATCAAAAGCATTTATAGAATTAACACTTAACATGATTTACACAAATTGCTTAGAAATATAAATACCAATAAAACAAAGAATCCTATTTTCTTGGAGGAGTGGGCCCTTGCTCCACCTTGAATTAGGAGTTGAAAAAGTATGATTCTCTAAAAATAAATGGCTATCTTATTACTAAAATGTTCTATCTTACAAACTTCATTGTATATCTATATATATATATAATATTATATCTAATCTATCTACAAGTCCTTATATATATTTCATCATCCGAAGATGCATTTACAATCACAAGTGCTTAATAGTTTTCCATCTATCAATAGGTTCCCATGAAACAAAATAGTGCTCAAAGTAGATGTGGAATTTAGGAACCTTGCGTTGGACACACAACTGTCTGATCCTACATACATATTTTATGGGGTATGAAGAATTAAAAATCTATTGATCTACTCCTGATTGGAAGGCCCATTGATTTCTCTATCACCAGATGTTGTCAAAATAAACATATTCCCATTGATTCTAAAACTTTGGAGAAGTTCCAAAACCAAAGGGAACTATTCCAGAACTAACTGTGAAAGTTATGAGCTAAGAACAAGAGTTCCGAACTAAGTGTCGGAGTTCGGAACTAAGTCTGAAGGTTTTGGAACTAAGTGATAGAGTTCCTTTGTTGTGTGATGGAGTTCGGAACTAAGCCTGGAGGTTCGGAGCTAAGCCGTATTGAAGCCAATGTTCCCAAAAATGTGTTGGTTGCTTCATACTTTGTTCTTTCGAATGATGTGACCTGTTTTATTACAAAAACTGAATTTCCACACACTTTGTTAGGAATTACAGAGTTTTTAGACGTTAGAACTAAATCAACAAAAGATGGACAATTACATCCTAACTTATACTAGATCAAACAAAAGTCACAAAATGTAGTCAAACTTGATAAAAAGGAGAGTAAAATAAGATCATTTATTGCACATTGATGAGGCATATTTTGGCCTTATCATCTCCCCCACACTTACTTGTTTGTAAGTCCTCTTACAAAATTTACTCTTCAAATCTTGGGTTGTGAATTTTCATTCCAATTGACTACTTAGGTCAAATGGTTGAAACTGAATATCCCAGTGCTTTAGTTAAAAGTACTATACCCGATCCTTCTTCTATATTTCTTTACCACTCCTCAAAGTGAGTGGGATCTTGAGGCTCTCTATTTTTCCATGGAGACATGGGAGTGAGAAGGAGAGGAGGAATTTTTCTCATTCCCATCCATATGCCCCTACATTTTTCATTGACTGAGGGATTAGTGTACACAAATCTCTAGCTCTTTCTAGACTCCATATTAAGTTTGTGGGAGATATCACTTCTCTTCTTCTCAATGCAATTGTGAGAAACTCCCATCTCTTCAAGCATCCATCATAAATATCTTCAAATTTTTTCTCCTCATAAGAGGTGAAGGCATCAATAATTTTCTATAGACTAGCAAGATAATGTGCCTTGAATCGACTATCAAAGGCATGGGATCTGAAATGTATAAAAAGGCAGATGGTTTTCCATAGTGAGCTCTCATGTAGATGCTAGATGAACTAGCCTTTAATAAATGTTCAAAATCCCTCTCTTTCCATGCTATCTGATTTTGAAGTACAAAAACAAATGCATTCAGTTGGCTTTCCCCTACATACAAATTGATCATGAAGCCTGTATTCTTTTCCAGCATAAAATTACAGAGATATAATTCGAGAGAAGATTTTTCTGCTCTACACTAGCTGAGGAATATGTTGTCATGAACTTTGATTCATCTTTTATTTCATGTGGAAGGCCACATGCAATCCTTGATAGTTGTCAATGAATAAATTTCTCTTCTAGAAAGACATTGTATGCAGGAGAAGGTATCCTACATGTGAGTAATCTTTCACTCATTATGCAAACCATTTGTATCTTTACCAGACATTTAAATTTGTCTTCTTCCATTTTGTAAAATTTTTCTTCCCATTCCTTCCTTTCCTTCTTCTCCTCTTCCATCTTGCTTCTTAGTTCCTCATTTGATGTTTTAAATTCATTAAGCTTTCTGCAGGTATCATCCCACAACTGCTTAAGTGGCCAGTAAGTCAATTTAGTTTGTACAACCTGATTCATTGAAGATATCTTTGACATAGCACTCTGTTTACTAGCCAATTGACATTATTTTTCTTTTTCTACCATTTTTTGTTTGACCAATGTCAATTCTTTAGTCCTATCTGTGAGATGAGTTTTTAGTTGCTCAATGAGCATTTCCCTATGCTCTAATTTTTCTTGAGGAAGTTTAATTCCTCATCCTTTTCCCTAATGATAAGTTCTACTCTAGAAAAAAATAGAGCCTATCTAACTTGTTATTTCTCCTCTTTTTCTAAAAGTTCCTTGGGAAATGAGAATTCCTCTTCCACCAAAGGGGATTTCCTTTCCATTTCCAAGATGCCAATTCCTCTTCTTCATGTGACAATGTTGTTGATTCACCCATCTCCTGAAAATCATGTTCTTCAAATCTTTCATCTTCTTTCTCCACCTCAATTTGACTTGGTCGAGGAGGAGACATTGCCATGCTTCCCAAAATATCAACAAATTATTTCTCCAAACCATCATGTTCTTCAATATCCACTGGAGTTTCCCTAGACCTCTTATGAACTCTTCTTCTTTGAGGAGCTTCAAAATGTCCTGAAGTGGGCTTCCTCCTAGAGCTTCTTCTGATTTTCACTTCATGATCCAGCTTAGGTGAACTATCACTATCAGAGATAGATATTAGTTCTTGGTATTGCTGAGAGGAAGGAGTTTCTTTTGAAGGCACAATAGGTTTTGTAGCTTTGATCATTCTTTCATATCTCCTCCTCTTTGGCACATTAACCCCACTTATTTCCTTCTTTTTCTTTATAGAGGGGATCAATCTCCAAATTAATTTTAGGGGAGAAAGGGGTTGGTATTCCCCTTCTGATAATATCAGGGCTTTGTTTGAATTTGTTAAGGAACTTTTCCCATGCTTCTTCTCCATTTTTCTTTGAGAGAAAATGGTGCTGACAAACCAGATGGACTAATCCATGATGTCTAATTGTCCCAACTCCCCAAGAATACCTTTGATCCATTGTCTGGATGGATTCAAAAAGGAACCCTAGAAGGTTTACTATATATTCTTGTTTTGTAGCCCCATACCTAAGATATATTAGCATCTTAAGGACCTCTCTTCCCACAGTCCCAAATTGGCCATCGCAAGTTAGGTACTTAACTACCCAAAATGCTACCTTTGTCAAAGGGTTTGGGAAAGATGGCTCTTCTGACCCCCTTGATGATTTTATTAGTGTTATAAATATATTGGGGTTCAGATTCCCCCTCTTGTATCAAGGTTTCCACTAGTTCTTTTAGGGTCCCCTTGATAAGATTTGGGACATGTACAATTGGTACCCAGATACATTGCTCATTATATTTATAGTAAAGGGAATTACAATGCTTTTAACCTTAGTTCTAGATTCTTCTAAATTTATAAAAAATTCCTTACCAATTTGTCATTGTACTTTGAGAATTTCTTTAGGAACTCCAACCACCTGCTTGTTCAAAAAATGGTCCCACTTCTCCATCTGCAAGAAGTTGTATATCATCCTCTGGCTCTGACTTATTTTTGATCCCCATGAAAAAGAGGATGATTCAAATTCTTCCTTCTTTCAAATCCTTACTCTATCAGGAGATAGTTGCAGAACTACTAGATTTAGCTACGGAACTATTGGGTTTGGTTATGGAACTATTGGGTTTAGCTGTGGAATTCAAATATAATTCTATTATTTCTTCCTTGAATTTTTCTACAACTACTTCTCAATTTCATTTATTCCACCCAAATGATAGCTCATTATTAATACACCACCACTTTTACTTGTTCAATAAACATCACCCTCATGATTACTTTTTTTTAATCATAATGTACAATAAATGACTCATCATACCGACTACTTAAATCAAGTCTAATCACACATGTGAACTTTAATTTAACCTTTAATAAGATCAAGACATAATTACCATCCTTGCTGATGTAATTCCTCCACCTTGATGACTCATCATTCCTAAAAAAAGTGAAAAAGGAAAAATGGTTAGAAAAGACAACTGGAATTCCAAAGAAGTTCCTTTTATTTTGAATTAGCCATTTATTGAGGAGACCAACCGCCATTTCTGGTTTTCAATTGGTCTTTGAGAGATTTTTTTTTTGGGAAGAGAACACCATTTACTAGTTTTCATTCCCTCCTTTTTTTTTTTTTTTTATTTATTTTTTTTTTTTTTTTTTTTTGGGGGAAGAGAATGCCATTTTTGGTTTTCATTCTCTTCCCTTTATTTTGGATCCATGCATCTGATTACTTGATCATTTTGGAAGAACTAGGTTCTTCCATATGATCAAATTCCTTGTCTGCTTCAATTTACTTTAAGAACTCATCCTTGGTAGGAGGCTTCCTATAAATTTTCAGCCTATGTCCATTGACCATAAGTGTCCTTCTGCTGCCATCAATGGGAAGTAACTAAATAGAGCCATTTTCAAATATCTTCTCAATCTGATAAGGTCCTAACCACCTGGTTCTCAATTTGCCTTTGAATTGTTGGTACTTGGAATCAAACAATAATGCCCAATATCCTACCTTGAATTGCCTTTCCTTGATATGTGTATCATGCCACTACTTCCTTTGGTCTTGGATTATCTTATTTGTCTATTGAAGTGCTTCCAATCTCATCTCATCCAATTCATTGAGTTGTAGAATTCTTTCCTTTTGTGTTGCATCCAATTCAATACCCAATTTAGTTGTTGTTCTCAATGTTTGTAGTTCAAATTCAATAGGTAATAAGGATATTTTTCCATAGACTAACTCATATGGTGAGAACCCTGTTTGTAGTCTTCCAAGTTGTATTATAAGCCTAGACAGCTTTAAGTAACCTCTTTACCCAATCTCTTCTACCTGCTTCAATTGTTTTGGTAAGGATGTTTTCCAATTCTTTTTGTCACTTCTCTTGCCCATTTGATTGTGGGTGATAGGGAGATGACTTCCTATGATTGATATGATAGTACATTGTGAAGGCCTAGATCATATTGGACATGAAATATGGACCTTGGTCTGAAACTATGCTTCTTGGTGCACCAAACTTCATCATAATTTTGTGCCAAAGAAAATCAAAACTACATCTTCATTAGCATTTGTTAAATCCTGAACCTCTGCCCACTTTGTCACATAATTAGTACATACAATAATGTGCTCCTTTCCTTGTGAAGGAGGACTAAAAGGGCCAACAAAATCCAGCCCCCACCTTTCAAATGGTTTAATCACTACTTGAGGTTACAGAGGCATTTCATTAGTGAAAGTTGGTTGTCCCATCCTTTGACAAGGATCACACTGCTTGATGTATTTCTTCACATCTTTATATAGAGATGGCCAATAATATCCAAGTGCCAAGTATTTTGTGTGTTGTTATTTTCACTGAAAAGTGTCCTCCACTTGGTTCATCATGACATGCCCTGAGTATGTCAAAGATTTCATCTTCTCTCACACACCTGCGTAAAACCAAATCAGGACCACATTTAAATAACATTCCATTTAACCATTTAAATTGTGCACTAGTTTTGATTAATATTTTTATTTGTTTCTTAGTAAAAGAAGGGGGAAACTTCCCTGTTGCAAGATAATTTTCCATATCAACAAACCATGGTGTATCAACTGAAATAGAAAATAATTATTCATCTGGAAAGTTTTCCTTAATTGGATCTTTCTCCCTTATAGTGGTTAATCTTGACAAGAAATCAGCTACCACATTAGATTTTCCTGGATTATCCACAATGGTAATATCAAATTATTGTAAAAGTAATAACCACCTAATTATCCTACCTCCAACCACTGGTTTGTTCATTAAGTATTTAATTGTTGAGTGATCTATATGTACAAATATTTTGTAACCTATAATATAATGCCTGAACTTATTAATTGCATAAATCACAACAAGAAATTATTTTTTTCAAGTTGGTGGTGTAATTTCTTTCAGTGGAAGTAAGATTTTTACTAAGGTAGTAAATAGCATACATTTTCCCTTCTTCCTCTTTCTATCCCAGAACTACACCAATTGAGTTATTTGAGGCATCTGTTTGGATGTGAAAAGGTTTCTCCCAATTAGGTCCTCTCAATATTGGGGCAGTGATTAATTTTTCTTTAATTTCTTCAAAAGCATGTTGACACTTTTCATCCCAACAAATTCACAATCCTTGGTAAGTAAACCAAACATGGGGCAATAATTTTACTAAAATACTTTAATAAAACACCTATAGTATCCAACATGCCCTAAGAATGACTTGATATCCATGGGGGTTTGAGGAATAGGTAAGTCTGAAATAATCCTTGATTTTGTTTTGGTCAACTTGAATTCCTCTTTTTGAAATGTGGTGTCCTAGTACAATCCCTCATCAACCATCATCAAGCATTTCTCATGACTAAAGAGAAAATGGTGTTTCTCACATATTGTTAATATTTTGTCCATATTTTTCAAGGCATCATCAAATGTTTCTCCATGCACAGTGAAATCATCCATGTATACTTCCACACAATCATTGGTTAGATCTACAAAGATTGCTAGTACATCCCTTTGGAAGGTTGTTGGAGCATTACATAGTCCAAATGGAAATACCTTGTAGGAAAAGGTACCCCATGGAAAAGTAAAGGTAGTTTTGTCTTGATCCTCAAACCACCCTGATTTGATTATATCCACTAAAACCATCTAGGAAGGAAAATTATTATTTACCTGAAAGGTTGTCTAAAACTTGATCTATGAATGGTAAGGGAAAATAATCTCTAAGTGTAGCTTTGTTCAATTCCCTATAATCAACACAAATTCTCCATTTTCCATTCTTTTTGGGCACAATCACAAGAGGAGACACCCACTGACTATCTGAGATAGGGTAGATAAATCCTACTTGCAATAGATTTTCAATTTCCTTGCTTGACTATGTCCCTCAAGGCTGGGTTGATCCTTCTCTGAGGTTTCCTAACTGGTTTGACATTTTTAGTATAAATGTGATGGGTAAAAATACTTGGATGAATTCCTTTCATGTCTTGTATAGTCCCAAAAAATCTCTAGTATGATTTTTCAAAACATCAAACAATTTAGCTTCTTGATCATTTTCCAACCAAGTTGTTAATGTTCAAAATTTTACCTAGTTGAATCTCAATTTGTTTGGTTCCAGTGTGTGATGAACTGATTTGTTGAAAAGGTTCCATTAGGGTGTTTAGTGGACATGAATGTGGTAACAACATATGATATGCAACAATGTCTCTAAAGTTCCCTTGAGAAAGAATACTGGACAAAGGACAGTAAGTAGAGTTATGATACTTATCTTGTTGTTGGTCAAACTCCTCATCATTACTGCTTTCCAAAAATTCCTCACCGTTCCTTGATATCTTTGAGACTAAAGCTACTGATTCCATAGCTATTTATTCCCCCCCAAGAGAAATCTCATTCCCTCAAGAGAAATTATTTGCATTTCTTACCTGAATTGTTGTGGTTCTAAAGATAAGTATGCATGTTCCGGAACTAAGTCTGAAAGTTTGGAACTAAGTCCGAAGGTTTCGAAACTAAGTCCGAAGGTTCTAGAACTATCCCCGATTGTTCCAAAGACAATTGGTGATCATTTAATGGATGATTAATCATATTCTCCACCTCTCTTACGTGATCCTACAATGTTATCATAGCCAAAGAAGAACAAATTTTGTTTATTAGTATCAGGATCATCAACCCATAATTGTTCTTGATTATCAATAAAAGGTTGTGTAGAAGGATATAAGGAAATTTTCTTAGAATTATTACCATTTGAGATAGTCATATCACCTGATCTATGCAATCAATTAAGGAAAGCAACTATAGCTAACCATGGTCTACCCAAAATAATGGGATAACCAAGTGTTTTACCTTTTGGCTATAATATAAGGAAGTCCATTGGATACTCCCATGACTCCACCATAACTACCACATCTTCAATGATTCCTTCTAGTTTTTTCTACTGACTGATCTTCCATCTGCAATATGGTGCTAGTAGGTTGTATACTTATTAATGGTAATGTTTTCAAAGTGTCTACTATCATCACATTTATAGCTACTCCCAAATCAACCAAAACATTATGTATATCTTTATTTCCTATAGAGATAGAAATAACAGGCTTCTAGGATCCCCATATTTGGGAAGTAAGAGTTTTCCTGCCAATAAATCAACAAGTTTCCCATCTACCTTAATAGTCCTAGGGTACTGCTTCTTCCTTCTAGGTATTTTCAAACATAACATTTTGATTAATTTGTTTAATTTAGGAATGTCTTTGATTACTTGCAACAATGGTATTTCAATATTTAGTTTCCTTAATTATTGCACTAATTCAGATTCCTTGGTCTCAATAACTTCTTTAAATCTTTTTGGAAATGGAGTTTTAGTAGAGTTTCTATCTGGCTCCTTCTCTTTTTCTTTTTCATCCTCCTTAGGAACAATTGAACTAGGGGTTTCAGTTTCTTTTGTCATCTCAATAATTATAACAGGTGGACTATTAATTATTTTTCAGATCTTGTTTGAATATCCTTATAGTCCATGGCATTAAGATCAACTGGTTTTTCTTACTCTGTTCCAGATACAGGGGTTGTTTGTTTATTTTTGGGATTAGTAACTGGTTGTTGGTATTTGTGTTTGAACCACATTTTCAATTTGTGAACCTTGTGCTAGAGAACCCATTATGGCCTATTGATGTTGGTTGGGATATGTTCTTCCCTGAGCATAGTTATTAGGGTTCCACCTAGGTTGTGACCAAGTATAAGGGTTACTCTAACTAGACCATGGTTTTTGGTGTCCTTGAGCATACCAAGCTTGTCTTGCCCAATCCTAGGGATTCCATGTTGGTTAAGGGGTCCAAGGTGGTTGTCCCCAATTTTGTGGCATGATCTTGAGCTGCCCATGGCATCATCTAGGATTAGGAATAGATCTTGGTATGAACTACCCTTGGCTAGGTTGTCTCTGGAAAAAGTTTACTTCTTCTATAGTGGATGAAGTGTTGGTTTTTTTAAGCTGATTTTTTATGAATGGAATAAGATAAAAAACATTAGCTTCATGTTCCCTAGATTCACAAATAAGACACATTTCTTTTTTATCCAAAGGACAATATCTTAGTGCATGCTTCTTTCTACATCTAGGATAATACATAGCTAATGGTTCAATATTAGCATTTTCTTTGGCTTGCAATCCATCCATGGTGGAAGTTAATTGAACTAGGATATATGTTTTAAAGTTTGTTAGTTCATCCATAAGTTTGTTCATGTCTTGATTTGCATTTTTCATAGTTTTTCCTTTCTAGGTCCACCCCTTTTTCTTGAATAACTTCTACAAAGGTATTTAATATCATTCATTCTTATTTGATTGATGTTTCCACCTCCCATTAAGTTAAGGGATTCCCTAGATTCATCATCCAGACCTTTAAGAAAAATGGTTTTTCTTAGCTCTTCTTGAAGTACAAATCCACACCTTTTACTTACAAAGAGGAATCTATCTAAATAATCTTCCATATTTTCATCCTCTTCTTGTTTGATCCTAAAAATTCTTCCTTCTATTTCTCCCTCGATAATAGTCTTGGTATTTGTCTAGGAAGGAAGTTTCCATTTGTTGCCCAAGTGGTAATAGAATTGGATGTTAATCCCATAAACCACCTCATTGTTGCATCTTTTAGAGTGGATGGAAACAACTTGAGTTTTTGATTTTCTATTTTGTAATCATAGGTCTGACACAATACTTTAAATTCAAATAAGAATTGGTCAGGATCCTCATATGACATCCCTCTAAATGTAGGAAAGTGTGTAGGTGAAATATTATTCATAGGTGTATCATCATCCTCCAACTGAATTAGATAGGTAAAAGTCCTATTAGGTTCTCTTTCAACTTCTCATGCCATATCTACAAGTATCTTCTAGATCTTTTTCCCAATCAATGTAGTATGTGATCTACTTTAGTGTAGGTGAAAAGTCAGGAGTAGGAGGTTGAATACTCAATTGAGAGTCAAAAATTTCTCTAAGAGGGTCTTGGGATATAATCCTTCTCCTAAAAGTTCCACTTCCTTCTGGTGATTGATCCAAAAATTCCAAAGGTGGAAGTTCTCGCTTCTTGTCTAATCAGGAGATAATGGTGCTTTTAATTCTTGCTCAACCTCCTTATTTGAACCAAAGGATGCTGATAGTTCTTGTTGAGATATTTTTGGGAGAAATCTACCCTTTGAGTCTCTTGGTCTACTCATAAATTTTATGATAACATAGGGAAGATTTTTCAATTACTAGATGTATGATTGTTGCTCTTGTTGACACCTAATTAGACAATTCTAACTAATGGGTCCCTGAAAAATGAAGCCAAAAATGATGGGTGTCGTTATTCCCTTCATTTAATCAACTCTTAGTTGATGTCATATTCAAACCAAGGGTGTGTCTAAAGCTATATGCAACAAGAAGAATCTTAGTGATCTAGTAATTGATTGTAGGTATTTATTATTTTTATATTTTTGGGGGTTTTGTAGTGTCTTTAGGATTCCTGACCAAAGCCTTATTAAAAATATACTATAGGAAACTTGTGAAATAAACACTCATTTCTGAAATAAATAAATCTTCAGAATTAAACATGTTGTTGGAAATGAAAAACACTTTTGCAAAATGAAACAAATTACTGGAAGTAAACATAATCATGCAGAATGAAACAAATTGAAATAAACACACTTGGAAGAATAAACACACTTTTCTTGGAAATAAACACATTTGAAAACAAACTCTTGAAAAATTCTTGCAAGGAAATAAATGTCTAACCTATAACACCTAAAGGGATAAGTACATCACATAATTCAACTGAAGAATCAAAAGCATTTACAGAATTAACACTTAACAAATTTACACAAATTGCTTAGAAATATAAATACCAATAAAACAAAAAATCCTACTTCTTGGAGGAGTGGGCCCTTGCTCCACCTTGAATCAGGAGTTGAAAAGTTATGATTCTCTCAAAATGAAATGGCTATCTTATTACTGAAATGTTTGTCTTACAAACTTCACTATATGTATATCATATATATAATCTATTATATCTAATCTATCTATAGGTCCTTATATATATTTTATCATTTGAAGATGCATTTACAATCACAAATGATTAATAGCTATCCATCTATCAATAGGTTCCCATGAAACAAAATAGTGCTCAAAGTAGATGTGGAATCTAGGAACCTTGATAGAAACACAACTATCTCGATCCTATATATGTATTTCGGAGTATGAAGAATTGAAAATATTTTGATATAATCTGATTAGAAAACCCATTGATTTCTCTATCACCATATGTTGTCAAAATAAAAATAAACTTTCGAGAGTTCCAACCAAAGGGACTATTTCAGAACTAATTGAGAAAGTTTCGGAGCTAACCGTAGGAAAGGGAACTATTTGAGTTGCAGAACTAATTTTGAAGGTTTGGAACTAAGTGATAGAGGTTTTTTTCTATGAAATGGAGTTCTAGAACTAATCCTGGAGGTTTCAGAGATAATTTGTATTGAAGGTTGGTTGAACTAAGTGATAGAGCCTTTTCTATGTGTGATGGAGTTTGAACTCCACACACTTTGTTAGGAGTTACAACATTTTTAGATGTTAGAACTAAATCCAACAAAAGATGGACAATTACATCCTAACTTATACTAGATCAAACAAAAGTCACAAAATGCAATCAAACTTGGTAAAAAGGAGAGTAAAATAAGATCATGTATTACACATTGATGAGATTTATTTTGACCTTATCAGAGCTTGGAGGGATTTCATGTCTCTTTCATCCCTTTAAAAAGGGAAATAAGGGACACAAAAATGCACTCAACCCTTTTATCCTCCAAAACACACAATGTGATTCTTGTTTTCGAGTTAAGCCCTTGAGAGGTAAATTTGAGTCTTCCCTCTCCCGCACGGATGATCGCCAAGTGTCACAAAGTGGAAATTGAAGTCTCTTTTGTCCCTTTAGAAAAGGGACATAGGGGAAGTAAAAATGCACCTAGACCCACGTAGGCCTTTTGTTTCCCCATATGCCCAAAAGTCATCTCCCATGTGCTTCTCTCAAGCTCCCTCACTCAAACACACATCCAACAAAAATTCACCAAGTGTCGTAACTAGACGCAAAGGGGAATTTCATGTCACTTTCATTCCTTTATAAAAAGGTACATATGGAAAAAATGTGCCCATCCCCTATGCTTTCTTTTTGGGATGAATAAAATCCAAGACTTAGCCATTTCTCCATTCCAGTTCATCCCCCACACCTCCATACCCTGCCAGAACTTTGGAAAATTTTTTCTAGACCTCTCAACCTCCATTTCTACCCTCAACCAGCTCAAAAATGGTCCCCTCACATTGGAAAACTTAGATATAAGAAGAGAAGTGGATCAAAGTGATAGAGAATGTATAGAAAATGAAGATCTTCATTCAAAAAAAAACCCTCATGGTGAAAAACAGAGAAATCCTCATATCTCACAACTGGAGCACATGATTGAGAGGAAATTTTTACAGACCTCATTTTCAAATGTCATCATGATGAAATAGATAGAGGGTCAAATGATGCTCTAGATTATTTTTACAACAAAAACTCACTTTTGTGTCCTATCTCTCATTCGTCGGATTTCACACCAACTGATAGTGATTGAGCTAAAACTTGCACCTGACTCCAAATGAAAACATATCGCAATGGAGTTAATTTAATCACAATAAAAGGTAAAAACCATACCTATAAATTTTTAGCTCCATTAATGGTTGTCATGCTTACAGCTACTTCTAGGTGAAAAAAATTAAATTTTAAAATCTCACAAACCGGTAATTGGGTGGATCCAAAATTTCGAGAGGATCAATATTGGAAAAAACCCATATAAAAATATTCATCCCATTGTAATCCGATCACTAGAAGAATACTTAATAAAAACACCAGGCCTTCCCCACAGGAGACTACTATTTTAGGTATGTCACCATATGAAGAAGCTGCGAACACAGAGGAAGTATTGCAAGAGAAAAACATCAAAAAGGTCATCTCGGCCCACAATTGACACTTAATAAAAATAGTAAGTGGTTCCACAAGCACTTGCTATAAATAACAAGTTGGCTCGAAGGTTTGAGGAAGGAATTCAAGCTGCCATATCGACTAAGTTTTTAAAAAGCTGACTTTTACACTTACTAAAAATAGCAAGTTGTCTCATCGACACCTACTAAAAATAGAAATTCATTCCAAAAAGTGGTCAAAATGAAGGCAGTGTACATAGGAATAACTAAGGAAGCCAACCTCATCAAGATAGTTGAGAAAGGAAAAGTTCATCACTTACTAAAGATATTAAGTCTCCCATTTTGGCACTCACTATCAATAGTAAGTCACATTCAAGGAGAAATGTTGGCAATAAAGGACAAAGAATACCAATCATGCAAGGGTCCAAGAAGATGAGTTCTCACACTTACTAAAAACTCAAAGTTGTGCTCTCTAAATATAGTAAGTGTCAAGAGACAATGAGATTCAAGTTTACATAATGGGAATTATCACTATCACCAAATATTGCCTTCACCAGGATTCATTGCCTATCTCCTTAATATACCATATTTTTAGTGGATTCTAATATTGTCACAAGAAGAATATTTATAATCTCTCATGGATCTTTCAGAACTCATCTCGGGAGACCTTGATAGTGTCTTTCAACACTCACTACATGGTTCGGGTCATAGGTATATCATGTGCAGGGTGGAATTTTTGGTCATCGGTGAAACAATTCATTCAACTTGGTAGGATTAGTTCTGAGCTCTTATCTCTTCGGAAAGGATATTTATGAGTCAATGTTCATGGTCATTAGTGAATTCATTTAATAGGTGTTTTTGAACACTTAACCCAAGGTGTCCTTGAACCATCCAAAGGAGCTTCTCGAGGTGCAAATAGTTTAGGGATTTAGAGATCGTCACATTGGGACATTCCATTAAGTCATATGGAACTTGGAGTTGTGGAATTTATCGAATGAGGATATTTCATCATCAACATCATTTTCCCCCTATTCTTCCTTCTCTCTCCTCTCTTCCTCCCCAACTTTCTCTCTCTTCAAATTTTCTAATTCTTCATTGGGGTTTGCACTTTTTGATATGCCTTTAAGTTAATTAAAAGTGACTTTAGAAACATGATGTAAAATTAAGTCACCTTGTTTTTATAAAAGGGACTTAATATTTGTAGGAATGTGAATAGTCTAAAGTCAAAAATAAGGCATATGAAGTGTCACTGGGAAGATGAAGAGTTGTTCCTCTTCTATAAATTGTAATGAGCTCCTCATTTGAGCTTCTTAACTTCGAACTTCTTATTTGCTGGTCATTTTTTTGAATTCATGAGAGAGAAATTCTTGTGAAGGAAAAAAGAGATAGCTGATTTTCTTTTGTTTTTCCCTCACATTTCCTCAATTCTCCACTATGTACAATCTGTGATTTTACAAGATAATAAAGAAAGAATTTTATGTTTTCCAAGGCATATGAATGTGTACGTCTTTGTACGTATGGTTTCCTCTAGCCGGTGGTTCCAAAATTGTGTTGTTTTCTTCTTTAAAATGCATGTGTAAGACTTCTAACTAGTGTGCATAGGGATCTCGAACATCTACTTACAACATTATTTCCTCCCCCTTACATTATCACTCCCTTTTCCACCTTTCGGACAAAGTTCTCTCTAGAAAACAATTGTTAGCTTTTCTACGGTGGTCGGTGAAGTGCCCCTATTCAATCCTTGGCCACAAGGCCACCATGGATAAAGCTTAGATTTCATGCACATGCAAACATGAAAGATTCTTGTTTAAGTAGAGGGACTTCGATTCCCAGAGCATTGGAAAGAAACCCACAAATGTTTCCACCCAAAAAGATTTCTCACTAACTAAAACTCAAACTATGATTTTATCAAATCATTATCATGTTCTTCAATTAGATCTGCAAGTGTTTAGACATTCTTCCACCAACTTGAGAAGCTCAAGATCATCCTCAAAATTCATGAAAAAGTTTCAAGACTTGGGATTTTAACACTAGATGTATGTAGTTCGGTCATCTACTTTTCACACAATATACTTCATTTTTCTGATGGGGAGTAGTTTCTTTGTTTTACCATTGACCGGATGGTGGCGTGTGACCAATCCAACTACCTACCTCCTCCGACATCTCAATAGAAAATTCAACCTAACAACATACCATATGAGGCAGGCTTTTAGCTACAAGGATTCTCATTGTGATTTTCTTGTCAAGGAAATATACCAATGCTACCTCGGCATCCTTGATTTGACCCATAAAGGAAACCATTTTCATTTCCATGGAAAGGTAATTTTTTAGAGGTAGGGGAAAGGAAGAGGCCGAGAGATTTAGCAAATTTTGTAGGCATGACATTGTCTAAAGCACCGAGAGTTAATGATGAAAATTTTTAGCTTATACCCATTGACTAAAAGGCTACGTAAAAAGGTTCTACCTTCCTAGAGATGGAGGATGTAGAAGTGAGATAGTTCAGAGCTAGAGTGGGTTGAGATACACGAGGTGGTTCTTTGGTTGTGACATATATAGGACAAGAAACAAGATAAATTCATTTGATATGCTAAATAAGTTTCTCAAGTTGTTTGGGATGAGTTCTTAAGTACTCATATTCAAAAATTTGGACTTTGGATTTTTGAAATGGTCAATTATATCAAAGGACGAGGAGGTGGTAAGAACATTAGGGATTGTGGTATCCTTGAATACTAAAACTGATTTTTCAAGGGAAGGTGAAGGAGAATTATTTGAAGAGACATAAGTATTCTTTGTTGAATTAGTTTAATTTTTATTATCTGTTGACCCTGTGGAAGCGTACTTCGATGATCCTCCTTTCATTGTTGTTTTTCTTAGAGTCGCCATTTGAGGATTCAATTTCTTAGCTTGGGAAGTAGAAGAAAAGCCTTCTTTCTCCTTTTGTGATTGAGTGAAACCTACATATGAGTAACTATCTATGGATTCTTCATCATCAATTGTGAATTCAAAAACCTAATTTGAGAACATTCTTCTTCTCCTTCATTTTCAACTTATGATTCAAAATTTTATTCTTCTTCATCTTCATTAATATCACATATTGCATTGAATGGTGAAACATTCAAGGAAAGCATTTGGGGTGCTCTTGTAATCTAGTTCTTATTCTGGTTTGGATGAGGTGCTCATTGAGCAACTTCCTTCTTTAATATCATCATTTCATTATCCAATATTTTCAACAATTGATCTACTCTCTCATCTTTAGAACCTTGGGCCTTATTGTTCATTGATGGATCTTTTATCTTAACTGACAAGATGAGGTCATCTTCCACCTCAACAACAATTTATTGAGCATGGTCCAAGTCTCATGGTTGGACTCTCTTTATAAATAAACTCAGTTAAGGAAAGATAGAATTCATAAAGAACATCTTCAAATTATCAGCAATGAAGGGAAACAGTGGGAATCTTTTTGAAATTTTCCATGAATGCTCTCATGAATTATTGTGTATATTTCTTCATCTAAGTAAGCTAAATGAGGAGGGCATGAGCATCTTCGGTAGTCTTAAATATTTCTATAAACATATTTTTCATACCACCCCTATCGGTGATTGAGTGTGAAGGAAAATAGCAGAACCAATCTATTGTGGCATCTTGAAATTATTCTATGAATAACCTCACAACAACATCTTCATGTTGCATTCCAATGATGCCACGAGTTGTGATGAAGTCCGTGATATGATTTTCAGGATGTTTCTTTCCATCTCTATAGAATTTAAGGAAGTTCTTTATTGATACTCATGGAATCTAATGGAGTGGTAGAGCCAAATTTAATAGACCAGTGTTATGTCCCCATGATATAGGTGTTTTACTATTTCTTCTTGTTCTCTTTCTTCTTTCAGTTCTTCCTCTCTTTCTTCTTCCTCTCTTGGGAATTGAAAATTTAAAGTTGGGTGAAAGATAAGATAAATTTTAGGAGTTTTTGTAGGAGTTTCAATAGGGTTACCATAGGTATCGCTTGATGAATCAGATGGGGATGAATCTTAAGATAAGTAGTATGAATTATATTTGACTCATTCTTACTGATTTTGTAAATCTTAAAAAGTAGGTTCAATGATTCCTCTCAACCTATTAAGTATTGTGTATCTTCTTTTAGCCAAGTTTTGTCAAGAGGTTTGTAAAAAGGATTTTTGATCATTCAAGTACTTTTATTTTTAATTTTTGATTTTTTTGTATTTTGCAAAGATCTATACAGTGTAAGAGGGAATATCTCTCACCATCAGAGTCACCAAAAAATGTTGGTGAAATAATTTGTCGTATGGGAAATTAGTTGATTTCCACCAATGCTCATTAGGCTACACCCCTCCTTCTTGTGTATGGGGATGCTCCCATTATTGAATGTAAACTAATATAATCCTATATTTTATTTTGGGATGGAAAATAGGTGTGGGATCACATAATAAAACTTCACTAAACCTACGGGAAAGTGCTTGTATGGGGTATAAGGGAGGAACTTGCAATGATGAGGGATGAAGGAGATAGAAGATAAAGGAAGGTTATTTTTTTAGTATGAATAAGAAAAAATCACACCTAATAATTGGATTAGTTAAAAATTTAATTAGAATAAAGCAACAATCAATCCATTTAGTGAGACTAAAAAATCTAGACACATAGTTCTTTAGATTCATTCATCAAGGACACCAAGTTCATTCTTGATCACCATACTATTGGAATGTGAATGATGAATTATCAGTGATTTAAAAATAAAATTAATGACAAATTAGAATAAAGGAGAGCAAGAGTAAGCTTGGGATGAATTTAATAAGGTAGGACATGACAAGGCATGAGAACACTTGATTGAGACCTAACATCTTGAGGAGCTAGTGATTGGCAGAGGAATAATGATGATGTGAGATCATACCAGGATAATTTCATAGATGGTATTATAGATTAATGATGAGGAAACACATTCGGTATGATGAATACAAGGGTGCATGAGTGAAATTTTTGTGACTAGATCATTTTAGTAGGCCTAATCCCTAGGCCTATGTTGTAAGTGGAATTACTATGGTAGAATGAAGGAAAGAAGCTAATAGATAAGCATGGTAGAGGAATGAGAAATTTTTTTAGGGTATACATGATGAAGAACATGACATGTATGATGAGTTATGGTGTAAAATAGCTCAATTAGGCCTTGTTCAAGGACCACGTGTAAAATTTGATGGGTGTATGAAGAAAATCAAGCTATGAAAAGACAATACAAACATGAAAGGTGTGTATAGACATTATATAGAGTCCTTAGATAATGCTATAGGTCATATATCAAACTTTGGAGTTATGTTTGGGGTCTTATCCATGACTTTCCTTAAGGAAAAGAAAGTTTAGAATACATAAAATATGGTAGAAAAGAAGGTACAGGATATTTATGAGAAAAAAACATTAGAACATTTGCACTGGGGTAATCCGGTGATGTGGAAAACATTTAATGCAAAGGTGAAGAATAATTTTGAAGTTATGGAGTTTTTAGTGCTATTGAGCTCTTAGAATGCTCTTCCCCAGCTCGAGGGTCAAATTTGAAGACCTCAAAGGTACGTAAAACATATGCAAGGTGCCAAAAAAATTCACCAATGATGATGCATTGATTATAGAGTATTTTAGAGGTGGAATAAGTAAAAATGATGGTATCACCTTTATGAATGAAGTTTAACAATGGAAGTCAATCTAAAACCTCTCTAAACCATCATATCAGTAGCGATGGAACAAAAATGAAGTTTTTGGTCATAAAATAATCTAGGAAAGTGAATGTGAAGACTTAGGCATGTAAATAGTTGCTTATAGTACATTTTAGCATTGGTGGCATGTTCTAGATCAACTGAGTACGGTATAGCTTGACACTGTTTTGAAGAAAATTGGTTATATTGTCCACGAATGGAATATTTTTAGAGTGAAATATTGATGTTGAATCATGTGTGAAAATTTTACTTGATGTCGATAAAAATATCCAGGTGAGGTCTCAGGTGCAAATTTTTGATAAACAACATAAATTTATGTCACCTCATGCTAAAGAGCAAACAAACCAAAACTAGTCAATTGAGTATGAGAGAGTTTTGATCAAATAATAGGGTTTCAATTGTTATATGATCATGTACATTTGGTATAGGTTCAATTCAACTTATTCAATCCCATGACATGATGATATGAAGTTTTTTTGTATTCTTGCACTAATGGCTCAAAACTACCATTTTGGGATAGTGAAGTAGTTATGATAAATGAGCATGCAAATGTGTTTTTCTCCTCATAACCTATGAAAATTAGTAATTGAAGTTTATTTAAAGGTCCTAGGTGAATTTTATCAATCCATGATTCATCACAAAAGTGATTTGGAATCCCATTATACAATAATGGTTTTTGAGCTCTAAAATTCATTTTGATTTGTCTTGGAAAAGAAAGAATTTTGATGTTGTATACCTTGAAATGATAAAATATATGGAAATTATAAGTTAAATTAGGTTGTGTTACTTCCATAAAGGTTCCATAGAGTCTGAACTAGGTGATTTTATGGGTGAAACAAGTCATTTTGCAAAAACTGGATTTTTGAGTATGAAAACCCTTGAGTGACCTAGTTCCAATTTACATGGCATGGATAACATGAAGGTGCTAGTGTTGCTCCAAGTGCATGGTGTTTTTTTATACATATTTATGAGTCTTCCACCTTATTTTAATTTCATTACATGAGTTTTTAATGCTCCTTATACATCAAAATACAAGACTATGTTTTTAAGTCTCTCTTGCACCTAATATGAAGCTAAAATGAGATGTTGAAGTTGAAATGGAAAGTTTATAACCTTGTAAAGGAGTTATAGAATAAGAGAAAAGGTCTTGTAATGTGAATGAATGTTGAATAAACTTTACATTGAGTTACTTTTATACAAGAAAAAACTCCTAAGTTGGATAATAGGAGAAAAATGATAAGAATTGTTACAAATTAGGCTTACAGAGGTTAAAATGGGAATATTTGCAGAAGTGAAGTTAGATGGTCAAAGATTTCAAAGGCTTCTTTTGATCATCATATTTGTGAGGAACATATTTATAGGCCTTATAAGGTTTGTAAACTAAATTGACATCAAATTCAATTGTAATCTCTCTTTCCTATTTGAATAGAAGGATTGGAAGTGAAATTTGGTTACTTGAATTTGATGTTTATATTGTCCATATAAGGGTTTCCCACATTAAACCTAGTGTTTATATGTATTTTCTTACTTCATGCTCATGTTTTAATTTCATTAGTCTATCATAGTTATTAATGATCTAGATTGAATAGCTTGTTAATTTTGTGAAGAGTTTTCAAAGTTTTAAGAAACACTTATTCACCCCCTTTTAGTGCCTAAATTTTCCAACCCATACTTGAAAGGTTGCGAAAAGAGAAAATAGAGGAAATGTGAGCAAATGAAAAGGAAGAATGTAGCTTTGATTTCTTGTGGAGTAATGAATACAAAACATCAATCAATCTACAAAAATTCACAATTACTACCAAGAACTAAAAATTTAGGATCCTTTGGAATGGAGAAGTTATTCCAATTTATGACCTTGTGAATTGACCTCATCTCCCTTCACATTACTCTTCGTGTCCCTATTCCACTTGTGACCTTTAAATTTTCCCTAGAAGAGATAAATTTAGTATATCTATTATAATTTTGAGATAATACTTTTATAAATTACAAATATTATCACTCAAGTGAATAGGACAAAAGACCATGATTGCATACAATAAAGAATAATAAGAAAGGGAGAGATGAAGAGAAGGGAAGGGGATTGATTAATCTTGTTGATGAAGAAATTGTTGGTGATGATCACAATCTCTTCCTTCGTATAATGGACAAAAACCTCGTCTTTGCCAAATGAGTGTTTAGAAACACTGTTGAGAGATCCCATGATGTGATTATATTTTTAGTAGGTGGGCCTGCAAGCTGCTATTTTTGGAATTTTCTCTTATTTTCATCCCCGATACATTTTTCCTATCTCTGTAGGATCATGAATATTGAGAACTCACTTTATTCAACCAATTGTTATTTTTATGCATGCCCTTTCACGGACATACATTATTTTTAGCAAGTACACCACATGTTAGGAGTGTGTGTCACTTGTGTTGTCATTGATGTCAAGACCATTGAGGTCATATTGGTCTAGGTGATCTAGCTATGTTGGCTAGGTGATCTATGTATGTTGGCTAGGTGATCTAGATATGTGTGGTTTGAGTCTCTAAAAGGTGGTATATGAAGGTCAAACAAGGTCTATGAAGTGAGTGAGAGGTGTCAATGAGTCTGTAACATGTCCTCATGGTCCAGTCATGAAATGTATGGGTCAAGTCAAGTCATTCTAAGCTTTTTCCTAATGCAAACATATGGTGTAAATCGGGAAAATGTGAGAATTAACTCAAAACAAAGAAGTGAAAGCAATATTGGTGCACTATGAAATGGAACAAAAGGTGCAGAAATATCTATAAGAGATAAAACTAGTTCATGAGACTGAAAACAAGTCAGTATGAAGATTTCTTAAGCTAATCCATAAGTAAGCAAGGTGTGAAATGTTGACCCAAGGTGTGATGATGCAGAAAAAACATGGTGTGATAATGAAATGATGATATAAGGTTTGTAAAAGGCCTCATAGGTGGTTAATGAAGTGTTTTAGGCACTTCTACAGGTTAACATAGTTCAACTACCGAGAATCGAGATCGAAGGGCACCTAGATGAGATGGGATGGAAATATTTAGGATGAAACAGAGAAAAATATCACCTGAGAGGTGTTGGAGGTATGTGTCCTTAAGGTGAGAAAAATTTCAGAAGCCAAGGATGAATATTTTGCAAGTTATGCAAGTATTTACAAAACCCAGTTTTTCAAAGTATGCAAATTCAGCACCAAACTTATTAGCAAAAAAATTGTAGCCTCCTTCGGATAAGTCATAAGAGAAAAAAATGGATTAAACTCGGGAGAAAATTATGGTGATTGGTTAAGTATTTTATAAGTTCTATCCATTTTTGTGAGCATGTTTCAGAACCCTCCAAACCCTAGTTTGGACCAGTTTTAGAAAATTGAGTTGTGTAGGTGTCTAAACTCAATTGTTTTTCTTGTAAATATATTTTAACATGCATAGGACACCTGAGTACATTTCCATGATGTTTTGAGTTCATGATTTCATGGTGTTTTGTTAAGATTTCATTATATAGGAGAAAGTTGCAAAGGAACAATTGCTCAATTTTTAGGTGGATGATGTTTATAATGTGTTTTTAAATTTCATGAAGTTATTTAGGCTAATAAGTTTGAGAAAATTGGAGTAATGGTTGCACATTTGAGATTACCAGTAAAAGGAGCTTGTTTAGAGAAGCTAGTGAAGAAGAATGAAGGTAACCATGTTTAATTTCATTGAATTAGTTGTGTTTCTTTCCTTGATCACTCTTTTCATGTGTCATATGATGTGTGGAATTTCATGGTTCAGTTTGGAAAATTTATTTATTACTTAAAGGTGATTGAGCCAAAAATTCTTTTTAGGCCTATTTGAGAAGCATGCCCTGAAAGAGTATGAAGGTGAGATTATCTCCATCTCGACCTATGGGTATGGATGTTTGATCATGTTTTTACATCATAATTGAAGTGTTATAGGTTATAGGGAGATATGAAAAATTATTTAGAGGTGTTTGACCACATTATATGGAAGACTAGTTTTTGTGTCTTCAAGACAAGTTACATAAATCCAAGCTTTTAGAAGCCTTATGATATGAATTGGATCAGTATGAGAAGTGGATGAGATAGTATACTTCATGATATTTTCATTTATAGGTTACTTTCATCATGATGAAGAGATTTGAGGTATGCATCAACTCAATTCTTGAAGACCAAATTCAGAGATGTTGAAACCAACCAAGAAAGTCTTGCAAAATGGTGTTTCTTGATGTGTTAAGTATTGAGTTTTAATGCAGCCTAGAATTTACTAGTAAAATCCTAGGCATGCTTTGGCACATCACCCAACCCAGTTTAGCACTCACCCAAATCGTGCAAAGGTATCAGGCCCTCTTTAGGTTTGTTGTTGTAGGATATTAACATGTTGAAGACTTAATGCATTCAGATCCATAATTAATACATCATTCTACGGTGCAGATCTATATCTAAAGAATAACAGACTTAAATGATAACCATGATGAAATCAAAACATGCAAGAACCAATTATACTCAGGATTAATACTCTGATTCAGCCAATACACTCCATTACATTAAACATGATAAATACAAAAGCTCATTATAATAGATAATACCATAGTTTATATGTACATCAGATTTGGCAACATAACCTCACAATAATTCAGTTCTCACACCACTACTATACTACACAGATCATTACATATTTATAAGGGTGGGGAATTTCCCTTCACCACTTACATAATTCCAAAAATAGGTCACATGCTGAAAATAGCCATGCACCTTTACAATCGCAGCCACACATGCAAGTGCGCTAATAATAGACCTCTCCTAGTTAACTATCAGTAGAAATTATATCTTTATCCCACATCCATGCAAAGCGCTCCATAGCCACTCTTTGAAAATAGCTTATGTGTGTCGCAAGTCTTTTCCCATTTTATGTGCTCGCACGCTATCTCAAAAAAATAGATCATATATGTGAAAATGGCTAAGTCCCAAATATGCCCTTATATTCCACGCGTGTGTTCTCCCCTATCCTTTCATGCCTTTGAATGCCCCTTTTCTCATGTGAACCTTTGTGTGTCTTCTACTAAGTATATACTTTGTACACTCAACATTACCCCACACTAAATCGCATTTCCACCCTTAAAATACCTACCTCTTAAATGTTCAATGAATAAGAAAGAATATAAATGGAAGCTAGTAAATAATTTTATATACAAAAGAATTATTTACTCAGCAGTATCTTCTAATTCAACTGGAAGAATCAATTATGGATATTCTTCCTTTATTTCTGCCTCTAATGTCTTCCACTAATTTAGTGCGGCCTTTTCTTTTTCTAGAATATTTACCGCAATAGATTCCAACTCATCTTGGGAAATTTCTCCCTTTTCATTCTACAAAACCAAAACAATTTTTGACATTGCAGACATTCTTCTTTATGGAAAATCCATCTTCTACACTATAATCTTCCCCAACTCATCTAACCTTTCCTTATGGGGTTCTTGTGCTACTGCAAGGGCCTCACGCTTTTGTTTTACCAATGTCAACCTCTTTACATGACCCAATGTCTCATCCTTCATCACTTTTAGGACTTCATTGTCCTCTACCATGGTCCTTATCCTAATGACCACCTCTAGAGCTATACAAATATTTAATGCCTGGTCTGCTTTCCTCAGCTCCTCCTGTAAGGTTTGGAGCAATGCCTCATAAGATGCAATCTTCCTCATCACTAAATCCTTTTCTCGCTCTGCTTCCTACTCAGGATCTTTTGGTGTTGGCATGCACATAGGTCCATCCTCAAGCACCAAATCCACCAAGGTATGTACATAATGCATTGCCAAAGGAAAATTTTGGGTACCTTGGACTCCAAATGTGGTCTTGCTTTTAGGACATGGTCTCCAATTTCCTCTGCCATGTTGATGAAAGCATTGTTCTTCTTCTTCTCGCTCTAAGTCCTCTTGTTGTAGGCATGCTATATATTCATCTTTGGTCTTGATATCTTCTTTCAAAGGCCCTAATAGTTGTATCTTTATCCACATTCCTCCTTGCCACCTCTATAGATACCTTCACCAAGGCATTACTTACTTGTTCATCCGACATAACAATAGGCTTTACTATTATGTGTCTGGCCTAAGGTGTCTTCTTCAATCTTCTTGATACATAGGACTCTTCACATACGTCAAAGTCTGGTTTGTCCATATGTGTCTACATTGACCAAGATAGTTATTTCCTTGTGCACATGGTGGCCATGTCCTCATCCATCAACTCCCATCCATACAATTCCTTAAGGCCCACCGTGCTTTGGAAATGGTGCAGAAAATTTTACTTATTGTCCTCAGTGTATAGCCCATGACCGGTGCAAGTATACTCCCACTTGTCCTCTTCGATCTTGGCCCCTTAGGAACTTGAGCGCTAAGATTTAGAGCTTGTTTTTTCTATGCCCTGAGTAATCTCTTGCATTGTCCCATCTACCTCCTTTACTCCTTCTCCATCCTTCATTTCTTCATCCTTTGGCTCTTCCACATCCTTTGGTGGTGTAGGAGATTTAGGTGTGCTCTCCTCATACTCTTCCACCTCCTCATTCAGCTTCAAATTTCTCCTTCTTTTCTCAATTGTCTCCTCTATGGAGAGATTCATGGTGATCTTTGTATCGATTATGGAGTAGCACCTTGGGTTTTGGTTCTTGAATACCCTTTTGAAAGTGACACTCTCCTTGTACTACATCTAGGTCCTCATCACCTCCTTCTTGCACCTGAGGTGGTGTAGTCACACACTCAGTTCCTACCTTATCTATAGGCTACCTTCGTCCTCTATGCTCCAGGCCACCACTATCTTCTCATTCATCTTCCTCTTCATCCACCACTATAGTCTCTGTAGGCTATGGAGTTGGCACATTCTCTATTGTATGCTTACCCTTAGGCAGCCCTAGAAGCGTGAACTCATTTTCCACATATTTTTTGTTCTCCAGCTTGGGCTTGAGTTGAAGATACATAAGCATTGCTCTAGCATTTCGATTACCAAGCTTACTTGACTTCATGCTTATTACATCTGAGATAAGCCTCTTAATGTAGGTAGTCCATCCTGGATATACATATGTTTTTCTCAGAGTGTGATAATCACAATCTACCTTATCTATGATGAATTTTAGGTAGCACACATGTGAAATAGTGAACTAATGCCTAGAAGTAGCAGTGTGTTGTGAAGGCATATGGAAGTTTGCACCAAGGGCTCCAAGCTCCATCCTTCATCGCAAATTGTGTGATGTAAAAATGTTGGTAGATTGTGAACTGTACTACCTTACCCACCACCGAAGGTAACTCCTTGGGTATGTGCCACTCCTCTTTAAATGCTACATGAATCCTATCATACCACATCTACCCTCTATTTAAATGGCCCACCCATGGTCCCTTCGCATAAGTATTTATCAAATCTTTCCCAGAGATTTATTTTTCGTGGGGTACTCCCAAATCTTTTCCTTTGGCCCATCAGGCACTCCAATCTCCATAAACACCAAAGATAATAAAATAGTGCCAAAACTAATTCTATCACCTGTACGTGCTTCTTTAATGATTGTCTCTACTATGTAATCCACTGATATTGTAGATCACTCCTTGAGACATTTTCCTTGCAACGTGTAGCCACATTGTATTCACCTGTGACCACCTTTCTTGGTCATTCAACTTTGTTATTAGATGTGCAACTGCCTGTACCATTGGGTACTTCTTCAATTTATCAATGTCCATGTTGTGTGGACCCTTGGTATATCCTAGCTCCTTCCTTGTCTCCAAGATCACTACTTTATCTATTAATTCACTCTCTAGATCTGCTCCTGAGGCCCTTAATCCTATCACTATTGAAATTAAGTGGTTGTGATTCTAACCCTCCATCTCGGTGAAGTAGAAGAAGTCCTCATGGACTCTTCTCATCAACCATCGATATAATGGTTCATACTTTCCAAAGTATGGTAGCTCGTACAATTGGTAGACTCCAATCTACTACTTTAGCAACTTCTTTCTAGTGTCATCATCGTACACTGACATGTCTTTTGTTATGTGCTTTTTTTTTTTCGTGCTCAACAATGCATCTAGTTCCTTCTTATTATCTGATGTACAATGGTTGTAATCATTGATCTTACATTTATGGATGTGGGAATCCCATTCTTGTCCCACAATCACACCCTTTGGATACTACATTTCTGAGAAATTACTCTTGGGAGAAATTTCTTCTTCCACTTCGACCTTCTTCTTCCCTTTACTCTCCTGCTATAGGTGCTTTCTTTAGCACCATTTGAAAATATCTCCTTTCTATCCTCTTGTAATAAGAAAGTTAAAACCCTAGTTTGAATCTCCATGCCCTAGTGGAAATCATGTGCCCTAGCTCTTTTATAATGCATCTGCTTCACTCAAACCCTTCACCTATGGGGACACAAGCTTCTCCTATGCACAAATCTTCTCTCCACATCTGGTTTCACACTCTTTGCACCTCAACATGATTTATCTTGGCTTGTTTACACTTAGCTCTTTTCAAATTATTACAATTCAATGGTAAGAATGAACTCACATCCCATCCTTATATAGATTTTCAAAAAGTTAGTACATTTATTTCTCCTTCACCTACCAATAATCCTCTCATTAATCGACCATTTTATTTTCACATGGTACATCTTTGCGCCCAAGCTATAACCTTTTCCTTCCTACCTTCTAGCCATTGAATTATCTTTAGCACACCTCCATGCACCCGAGTATCTCGCCACCGCCTTCCTTGGTAGTTCCCATGGCCCCTGCTTACCTCATGTTATACTTGTTTCTTCATTCATCTCCACCTATGGTCCTTGTTTCTAGAAGAAAAATATTTTTTAAACAATTCTCCAACTTGAATAACACCCATAGCAGTTTGTTCCTTTCATGTGTACTTATTTTCAACAATCATGTACCTGGATATCAATATCCACCCCACACTAATGGTATGTGCAATCCTCTGTGCATAAAAATTCTTCAAATAATAATTAGCTTTTGGTGTGCAAACGCACTTATTACAAAAACACCAACTAAATTGACAAAGCATAGTGACAAAGAAGGAAATACATTAAGGAATACAGAATTGAAAACCTAATCTAAATGGAAACAATACCTTATTACAAACACCAAGAAGACTTATTTATAGTAGGGCTTCAACCTACTCCCATTGAAGTACCCGGTAACCGTGTTCCATCAAGCACCTCTAATTGCAAGTGCATGTTTCAAGTATGTGAGTGATAACATACGGCCCCAACCAATGTACCTTGAGTTTTCCTGGATGGCACAAAAACTTAGAATCATAAAGGAGCACCATCTATCCTATCTCAAAATTTTTATCCCTAATGTGTCTATCATGCCATGCTTTTTTCTTGGAATTTTTTTTTTTTGAATCCAAGTGTGTGTTATTTCTCATTTCTCATCTATCTTGATTAAATTTTCAATCCATTTTTCTAATGCTTGTTCATTAGCTAGACCTCCAAGCATGTGCAATATGCAAAGAAGGTAACATGAATTCCATAGGAAGAACTACTTCTACGCCAAACACTAATTGAAAAGGTGTGGTGGCTTTATTCAACCTTTTATACATTACTTGATATGCCCAAAGTACTGTAGAAACTTTATCATCCCAATCCTTCCTTCCAACATCACAAATTTTTGTCAATGTCTGGCTCAAAATCTTGTTGAAGGCCTCAGTAGTCCCATTTTCCTAAGGATGATATGGTGTAGTCTTATGGTGTAATCATGAATTCATCCAATAAAATCTGATTTTCTCATTCAAAAATGTGTGCCCCTATCACCGGTCAAACTTAAAGGACATCCATATCTTGTAATAATATTTTCCCATAAAAAAACTACTCGTTGTTGTATTCATTGTACAATCCTTTGTAGTGTACTTTCTTTTCCCACCTTGTCGATAGTTTATGCAAGTGATGATATAGTATGATCAAGTCATGTGTGTGGATGGTGAAATAGACCCACAAAATCAATATCCCATTTCTCAAATGGTTATGTACTAGTAATAGGTCTTAAAGGCATTTCATCTTGTTGACTTGGTTTTCTCAAGGTGCCGAAAGTGATCAAAGCCTTACAATATGCCTTTACAATCTTTATACAAGGTCTCCCACCATAATCCAAGTGAGTAGAATTGTGCAAGTCATGTCACCCGCATAGTGGCCATCTTCAATACCACCATGAGCTTTCCTCCATGATATCTACGTGCTCATGTTCCAGTACACAGTGGCGTAATACTTCATCTCGGCCTAACTTGTATAGGTCACCGCTAATCAACATATAGGGTGTCATGCATATAGTAAGTTGTTTCTTCTCTAAGGATTTCATTCCTTCTGGTGCCATACCTATTCGTAGAAAGACAACAATGTCCTCTAATTCTGATGGCATGTCATTGTAACCTATATAATTATGCATCGGGCATGGTATCTTCAATGGCATGTGCTTCTTCTCCTGACTATATTATGGATAAATGGTCTGGTCCAAAATTACTTTTCCTAGTTTTGACCATAACTGTAAAATCAAATTCTTGAAATAAGAGTACCCATCTACATATGTGCCCTTGTAAAATGGGATTGTTTACCAAATAATTAAATGCCATATGATCTGTATAAAATACAAATGGTGTAATTAAGAGGTAATGTCTCGAATTTATATGTAGTGCATAGATCATTGACAAATCTTCGCACTCTGTAGTTGTGTAATTATTCTCTCTGCATGAGTCAACTTTCTACTAGCAAAATAGATAGGATGATCTATAATACCTTCTCTAGCTGAGCCAACACCATGCTAATGGCCATGCTAGAGGCATCCACATGTACATGAAATGGTTGGTCCCATAAAGGAAAGTGTAGAATAGGTGCGGTAGTAAGTTTCTCCTTCAATGTCTCAAATGCGTGTTGTTGTGGTTCTCCCTAGTAGAACGTACCTTTTCCTTTCAGTAAATCCTCCAAAGGTGTGGAAACTTTGGCATACCCCTTTATGAATTTCCTATAATACCCTATGTGACCCAAGAATCTACGCACCTCACTTTGACTGGTAGGCTCTTTTAGGATGATAATGACTGCAACCTTAGCTGGATCAACCAACAAACCTTCCTTATAGATTATGTGTCCTAATAGTATTCAAATGGTGTAGAAAATATGCACTTCTTGATGTTCAAAGAGATACTCAATTGTCTACATCTTTCAAACATTAAGCACAGATTTTCACAATGATCCTTAACAATTCCATACACCATCCAATCATCTAAATAAACCTGTAAGAAGTTGTGAATAAAATCTTTAAATGCCTGAAAAAATATGCGTGAAAATACAACAGTGCATGTTTTTTCATCAAAAGGCATCACAGTATAGGCAAATCTGCCCCATTCAGTAGTAAAAGTAGTCTTTTCCTAATCCTCCTGGGAAATCCTAACTTGATGATACCCAAAGAATCCATTTGTAAATGAATATATTTCACGCCTGCAACGCCTTTTAGTATTTCCTCATTGAATGGCGTAGGAAAAGGATCAGTCACACATGTAGCATTTAACTCCCTATAGTCCACACAAATCCTAATCCGACCATCCTTCTTGATATTGATCACCATTAGACTAACCCATTCTAATTTGTCCAGGGGCTTGATGATTCCAGACTTCAACATTTTGTCAATCTCTTCTTTGACCTTTTCACGCAAGTTGGGGTTCATCCTATAGGGTCTCTTTCTAACTGGGCACACCCCGTCTTTAAGATTTATCTTCATCTCCCCTAATGATTTATACACACCTTTAAGTTCATGGTATCCCCAAGGGAATAAGTCCCGATAATCCCTTATTAACTCAATGATTTTTCCACTTGAGTTATACCAATAGTCTCCAATTATGGCCTCCTTAGGATCAAGCATTCGATCCAATATTCTTTTTTTATCTTCATAGGTTCATGATACATGAACGTGTGGTCTTATCTACACTTTCCAACACCTCACGCCTACTTGTTGAATGGTCTACACCCTAATTTTCTACTTCTTCATCATCCACTAAGTAGACCATTTTTCCTTTTTCTTGCTCAAGGCAAGCACATTTAATTAGTGTGGCATATGTCCTTGTTTCTTCAACAAAACACACTCTTGAGTCTTCTTCATCAAATAATTCTTGAATGAGTTCCTCCGCCTTGGCACTATCCCCCATAGTTAAGTGCTTTATAACCTTTAATGCTTCTTCTATAAGAGGTTTAGTAGAGAAGAAGTCAAATGTCTAGGTCATTCCTAATTAAATGCTGCCAATTTCTGTCTCTCTATGGAGTTCTGCATATACATACCAAGCACGTGCATAACCTTGTAAAGTGGAATAAAACTTGTGCACCAGAGTGAAGGTGGTAAAGCTTCCTACCCTCTATCCAGAGTCTCTCACACTGTTGAATGTGGTGCTGAACAGGTTGATTACCATGATAAGTACAAGATTTGAGTAGGTGCATTACTCTTGAAGAACCTAGTGGTAAGAGAAATCCTAATTTCATTCCATCCTACAATATTATCCTTATGGACCACCCACCAAATGCCGTTGTTGTTATCCCACATAGGGTATATGCTAGCATATTCCTTCTCTCTAATTGTTTATCCACTGTTCCTCCATGGCACGCAAGAACACCATATGGTCTCCTTCTTTGGTGTAATGAGGTACCGAGTTATTACCTATTCTCCTAATATAATGTGGTCTGCTATCCCTAGCAAATATACTATTTACTTCGTGCCCTACTAAATCATAAGTGATATGAGCCCAATTATCACAAGAAAAACTTGTATTATCGCTAATAGACTATGAATCCTCCCACTAAAGGATTCCTTCTTTAGAGGGCTCATGCACCTTTGGGTCCTAGATATTGTGTACATAAATTCTATTCAAGTATTCCTCACTCAAGGGCTCAACATAGGGTGTATATTTTCCATTTGTTAAAGGGATAATAACTCTTTCCTCATTTTTTCAAAGCTGATATAACCCTGTTGAACCAAAAATCAACATTATTTGTATAGCACAAGGATGGCCCAATAGATCTGGGAAGCTATCTGCCTCTTCAATGCTAAAACCTCAAAATATCTAGTGAACTTGGTTCCATGTATGGTAATGGATGCATCTTTTAAAACTCGATGGGAGTGGCCTTAGTCAGTTAGCCATGAACAATACATTCGAATATGGCTACAATGGAGGTCTCCCCATTTGTACCCATGCATATAAGGTAATAAAATTGACTTCCGTGCATGTATCAATAAATATATTACCCAAAATCCACCCATCCATAACAACATTTAGAGTTATTTCCTTGTCATAATCGAGGCTATGAGGGGAAGATTTTACATGCATATCTTCCATCTAGTCTCAATACATGCAAGTGGAAAGTTTTCCTTTAACCAATTCCCTAACAATGGAATGATATTATCTTGTTGAAAAATCTTGCACACTTCTTTCAAGTCATCCATATCAGATTAGACTGTCTCTGATGCTTTCTTTTTCTCCATCTTCCACGATTGCTCCTTTAAATATTGTATTTCACCCTGAATATTTCTAAGTACCTCCATGGTTTCCTGATAAACCTCCTTCTGATGGGCAGGATTTGGGTATCGTGCATGTAGAACCTCCTCCTTAGTGATGGTAGGCTTTTCTTTGGCATGTGCTACTTTAGTGTGAATAGGGATATTTAATTGCAATGCCTTAGATTCTAGTTCCAACTTGGGCATCCACTAATTTTCCATAGCGCATTGTATCCTAACCATCCCTGCACCTTTATTTTCTTGTTTATGTTTCTTGATAAGATGTTCATACAAGTCCAAGAATTCCTCATAATTATGATTCTTTCCATAGAAAGAACATGTAATATTATGAGGAAATTCACACATATAGTGGTTAGGAGATCCACATGTATAACATATTCCGTGAGGTAACTCACCTCTTCCACCACCATGGCCTCATCCTTCAAATCCACCACAGTATCCCTCTGCCATGACCACCTTCAAAACGCCCTTCATTCCGATCATAGCACGCTTGATTGTGATCCTAATCTTGATGCTCATTCTTGCCTTTAGAGTTATCTGAAAATCTCTGTCTATCATACACCAAGATCTATAGCATCATGGATCTGACTAATCAGTCAGTAGTATTCCATGTCATGAGTTGTGGACCTATAAATTTTATAGTAACAAGAGATGTTTTTCCTTATTCTGTGTTGTAATAATGGCAAAGCGGATAGCATCATGGTTTAAATGACATATCTCATAGTCCAACAACAATGAGCGTACTAATCTATGGGGAAAACTATCCTTTGTGTGACCTTCCACTTCACAATCTATACACCAAATCCCTATGCGTGTCTCATGTGCTGAATTTTCGATAGCTTCTCTAAATGCTTTGTCATAGCTATGATCTGTGCTTCTAAAAATGGGCTCACCCCAATGTCTATACTTCCAACTACCTCAACACATAAGGTTGTTTCAAGTTTTTCACATGGATCAGTGTATGTCTTATGTGATAATGCCATTCTAAAAGGTGTAATCAGACCTTCAAAAAACCATTGTGCATGTTGGCTTGCATGAATATCATAAGAAAGCTTAGATAACAATGTTTTGAAATGAGCATCATACTCTCTAACACTTTCAGTAATGCCTTGCTTAATATCTTTGAGTGCACTTATACTCTTCTGCTCAAACTCAGGGATATGAAATTATTTAAGGAAAGTATCTTTTAAAGATGCATAGTCTACAAGTCGATCGTGAGTCAAAATTTATGTACCAATTGTGTGCGTGCCCTTGTAACGTAGTAGTGAATTGACTTGCCCTATGCTCACAAGCCATGATTCCTTTTGCACACCATAGCATTTCACAAATGTGCATGTCTTCAAAGTGGCATCTTCTATGCCACTATACTGGAAGACGAAGAGACATCTCCATGTAAATATTCTGGGATTGGTACGGACCTTGCCCCCTGATCTAGAACCTCCTCATGTTTCCTCCGCCTCGAGAACCACAGACTCCAAGAACTAGAACCAACTATACCTCCTGGTATTGAACATATATCAAGAGTCATACCAAAATATGTACTCCCCTATATCCCAATAGTAGTATTGAGTTGCACACCTACAGTCTCTACAAAGTGTTACTATTCCCAGAAGAGAGGCCAAAATTTTTCATGCCTAAAGTCTGTGCAGAAGACATGCCTGAAAATGTACCCTCAAACAATAACAAAGAAATTTGTGCTACCATCAATTTGATTTTTATATGACTTACTCCTACTCTCCCACTACCTAAATTAGCTTGTTGACTATTTTTCGTACTAGATATTGGAAGACCAAGCACAAGGGCAAGGTGAAGTAGAATCAAATGTGTGCCCATGGCCCAAGTCATCTCTACTGGCACACTTCCATTTGAGGCCAAGGAGGGTTCTTTGTCATGCTTGCCAAAATGGGGGAGTTCCTGATGCTCCAGCTCCATGCCTTCTATGTGAGCTCCAAATCCTTCATAAGCCATTTCTCTCCTCAATGCCATTTTCTTTGTAACATCCCATTGCTTCTCTATCTCCCTCTTGTGCACCTCATTATACTTAAGCTACCTTTATTTTCTCTACCTCTCTCTGCTAGGTCTGCCATATTTCACCAAACCTACTCCGCCCCCATGCGTGGTGGATTTAGTTAGCCATCGGTTTTCTCTCCAAGTTCAGGGTTACCATCAAAATTTTGATCACCAGTGGAATGCCTTGTAGGTAAGTTCCCTTGGGATATTGTAAAAATTGGAATTCAGCTACCTCTGGGCATGAATAAGTGGAAATTGAGTACTCCAAGATATAATTATTCAAAACACCATGAAACCAAGTATCCACAACGTGTTTCCAAATTAGATCAGCATCATAGAGGGCCTAAAATTCTTCCTACGTCCATATAAGTGTGTGATACCTCCAATTCCATTTAGACGCATAGAAACCAACCACTCATATAGTTCTATCAGAAAGATAGTGAATAAGCTCTTGTAAAAGCAGTCATACCGATTCTGCTCCACCCACGTGCACGCGTTAAACTCAAATCTAGTGTTGAACCTCCGTGCATATTCTTCTTCTAGGTTTTATATCTACTCAACACTTTCTAGGTTCAACTGGTATGTCTTCATCATGAACCATCCTGAAAACAATGAAAAAGAGGTCCCAAAAAATCAAACTAATGATGTAGCCTAAAATTTACCAATAAAATACTGTGCACACTAAAGCACATCACCCAACCTAGACCGAGTGCTCACCCAAAGCACACAAAGTTACAGGAGCCCCTCTTTAGGGTATTTATTGCAGGTTGTTAGCATGTGTAGACAATAAAATTAGGTCACACTCTCCTTTGGTCCCTCGACAAATAAGCACCTTTCATCACATTCACCTAGCCATGGCCCTTTCACCTCACTAATATTAATTTAATTAATTAAATTAAATTAATTCATTATCCTCACTATATTTATTATTTAAATATCTTAGATTAAATAATATCCACACATACACTTCACCTAAACACCTCATCAAGCCAACTCACCCTAAGACCTATTCTTAGTAAGTTGCCATAACTAACGAGACTTACCAAAACCCTAAAAATCAATGCCTACATTCTCTCTAACCACATTCCTCCATGCTTACAAGAAGCCCCCTTTATAATCTGTGGGTTAACGACATGAGATCTGAGAAAATCAAGAGGATCTCTCTAGTTTAGTAAACCTAGGAAATCCCACTTGACAATGTCAGTTACTCCTAACCATCATTGGTTAAGGCGGAATCACCATTGATTACCATTTTAATCCCAAAACAACCTTATTCTCAAGGTTGGAAGAAGGTTGAAAAAGATTGGAAAAGGTTGGTGAACATTGGCACATTCCAGAGAGATATCGCATCTTCTGAGAGTGAATTCCAGCAAGAACACACATGCAAGGAAGGAGATCAAGCATCTTTTCCTGCACACCCATCCCAGCGATGATCTAATCTAACCAAGCAAAGAGGAATGTACATACAACCCATGCAGAAGCTTTCCTTCAGTTGGTGATCACTTGCAGCCTTCAAAACCTCTCATCAGCACCTCTATCCCTCACTCACAGGCATCCAGGACCAGAATCCAAGTAAGTAAATGTTATACTTCTCTAGTTAATTCCTTTTAATCATTATATTATCATCTATTTTTTACCTAGCCACCCATTGACCTCCTCCAACACTCACCCCTCCATATACCCATTAAAACCTCACCAAATCCTACCTAAATCACCCAATACCTCATCCCGACCAACCAAAGTCCTTTGTGCAATCACAAAGGAGACCTAAATCTTGTTTTGTGGCATTCCCAGAACTCCACAATAACCGGCACTAGTTAAACCTAATTTGCCATCGGCACAACCTTAACCAACATCGGTCTTTGTATTTTCCCATACAACCCAGAACAGTGACCTACCCACCTAATTCCATCTCACCCTCATTCACCTGTGATCTACCTGAGACCTCTGTCAGACCTACAGAGACCCAGAACTAGTTACTTGACCTTTGGATCCTATTCTAACCTGCTTTGTTAGATTATATCTCTGCTTTCTTATTGTGTTTTAAATGAGATACCTAAATCATTTCAAATTACAATAGGTTTTACCTTATTTACCACATTAATTTATTTAAAATAGTGGACTGACAACCATCTAGGAAGTATCACACTTCCCGGATCTAGCACACGCTAGGCAGTTCACTACACATATTGTTTAATTCCTTCTAGTGGTCTTGCTTTGCATTACAGGTAGTTCCTCCTAGCCAAAAGGAAGCTCTCACAATCAGCTATGGATTCAAAAGTCATACATGTACAACAACCCATCAACTAGCATTTGAACAGGTATTCCTCCTATGCACGTTACCCTATTTATTTTTTTAATACTTCAAAGAAACGATCTAGAATCAGGTGAAACATTTTGATGCCTGGTGGGACTTGAACTGGGTCCTTGCATTTCATCCATTCCTAGGAAAAATTGTGTTTGTTTCCCTTCTAAAAAGCATACACATTAATTTTCTTCCTAAGTAACCCACCTTTTCTTTCTATTTGCTCTAAAAGAAACTTTTCTTTTGGTGTAATTAAAAAGAAGCATTTCTTCATGTTTTCTTTATTGTAGTGAAAGAGCATCCCTCTTCCTCTTCATCTTATTGTGTCATTCAATTTCACACTTCGATTTGGGCTTAAAAATAAGCACATTGCATTCTAATTTATCGCATTAGCTCACATTAATTGAGGGAAACCTATATGCTAGAAGTCATGACCAGGTGATGGTTGAGAAACGAATCGTAGAAAGCACATCTCTCTCTCTCTCTGAGTCTTGCCAAATTAAAAAAAAATCAAAACAAACACATATTCTTAAACAACATCTTTCTTGGGAACGCTTGTCAATGATCACACTGATCTGAGGATTGGTAGGTACTCCTAGGCTCTCTGCTCTGTCGATTCATACTTGAGCAAATCCCGCCCCACTATAACATACCTAAAACCTCACCTTTTAGATCTCCTTCTTCGTAGGAAACTATCCTCAAAAAAAACTCTATTTCACATTCATGTGTCGGTCCTTAAATAGCATAAGCTAAACAAGCATAATAGAAAAGACACTCCTAGGATCGCATTTTTCTTAGTGTTTCTACTTGGCTTGTGTTTTGAGGTGAGAGACCACATTCTTCATTTTTCTTGTTCATCCTTGCACACTCCTCATCATACTGGTGTATTCCGGATTTACTTGAGTGTTCTGGGCCATATCATCATCATTCCTGAATTTTTGGGTCCGATTCTACATCGATTTTAATTCACAACCACTTTTCTTTCATCATTATTTTAATTTCATAGTAACCATCATCGGTTACCCTTTGACCATTCACGGTTATACCCAACCAACATCGGTTCCAGGTCCTTTTGTTAACCCACCCAAAAGGACATTTTTATTCATCCTCTTCCACTTTTCACACTCCTATCACGCCATCATTCCCAAAGTGATGTTATAAAGCACTATCGATTTGGTGTACTGCACAAATTTGAATTTCTACTTGGTTTTTCACTCACTATCCATTTTTCATAGTGACTGACCATGGTTACCTGTGACCGGCATCGGTTAACCTAATTCACTTTCCAACCCACATTTGGTACCGAATCCAATTTTTGTCGCCAAATTCACATGTTCTTGCTTATTTTTTTGTGTCATTTATAGAGAAGTAGCCCTACTCGATCAAGATGGTTCACATTGTATGACACAAAGACAAGCAAGTGCACTCATATTTCATGTCAATTTTCAACCACTTCCACCTAGTCCTTCACCACCTTCCATTTTATCACCAGTCATGGATCCCATCCATCCTATCACTATCACTACCGGAGATGAGGAGTTCACATGACTCCTTGACCAAAACCCTATCTCCTTGTAGTTTTACCTTTCCCACTTGTCCACTCATCCATATCTATCCCCCGACTCTCTCTCCTACTCCCGCATTTGCCCCATCTAGCTCGTGCTTCTCACATCTACTTTACCCCTAGTCATTTCGTAGCTAGGTCCTATACCCGCTATGATTGTCACATCTTCCACCTCTGTGGCACCCGCCTCATCCACTGACCTTCAATGAGTACCCACAACGCAACCTCATCTACCCCTAATTTCTCACACATACCTGTAGCTACACTACACTACCACCTCTCGATGTCGGTGACCCCTACCCCTTTTCGAACGTTGTCCTTTCCATTCCATAATTGTTACCCCCATTTCCACTAGGGTCACCACGACCCTTCTACCTCCATATACATACTATCAGCCGCCTCCCATTTCATCTATTATTCCCTCTAGATACATACCTCCCATTTCACTACCTTCTTCCCAATCAACCTATATGGAAACACCATACACTGGAGTGCCACCCCCATTATATGCCCAAAACCAACCCTCTCATGTTATAGGAAGAACCCAAGCATCACAACCTACCAACGACCTAATCAAATTTATGTTGGACAAGATGCAGACATTAGAGGCGTCGGTTTTCAGCTCCCATAAAACTCTCACCTATGACGAAATTTGCAATGAGCCCATCTACCCATCCATTCCTATCCGTCCATACCCGCGTGCATTAGGAAATGCCTAAATTCAATCATTTCAATAGCAAAGAAGACCCGCAATAGCATTTGTGGTCGTTTAAACATGGGTGTTTTTTGATCGCTCATGATGATGCCTTGCTCTTGAGAACCTTTCCCATGTCCCTCACTAGACCTGCATTAGATTGGTATAGTGGGTTACCTAGACACTCTATATTCTCATTCAATCAAGTAGCCCAAGCTTTCTTAAATCATTTCTCTATCAATATCACAAGAAGGTTACCATGACCAATCTATACTCCATGCGTCAAGATGATGACGAATCTATCATAGATTTTTTTTTCGCTCATTGGCATAGCTTGATCAACCAACTTACCTTCCAATTGCCAAAAATGGAACTCATTGAGATCTTCACATGGGATTGTGTCGACATATCTCACCGACCTTACTGGTCTAAACCTTCTTAACAAATCGATGAAGCATTCATTATGGCATTAAATTTAGAGATTTGGGCCATCAAGAGAAGAAAATCCAATTACGCAATAATAATTCAACATTCAAGTCAAATGATACCTCTTCTTCTTCCAAACCACAAAACAATTATTCAAAGGCTAAGGGCATCGCTAACGACCGGTACTTAAGGCTAGCCCATCTCATCCATCAAATCAAAGCTACCCCCTCATCTAATATCTCACCCATCCAAACTTTTCAATTCGGATGAGAGCAAAGTGCAAATACACCCCAAATGGGGAACCTTACTCTTCTATCGTAGAAAAGCTTATCAAAGCTAGAGCCATCACTTTTCCACCCATAAAACCACACACTAGTTTTGAACCTGCTCACCCCATACCCGCATAGTATAAAGAAAATGACTTCTGTAACTATCATTGAGTAAAGGGTCATAGTGACGGCAACTTCATCACTTTCAAAAATATTGTCCAAGAAATGCTCGAGAAAGGTGAGTTTACCATGGATAATCCTAATGCACCTATTAACCAAAACCTACACATCTTCAAGAAACCATTTCCCAACCATACCCCTTCATCCGATCAAACCAAAGTGAGACTCGAACACATGATACCCATACCCGTGAGATTCACACTATCTTTAATGGCGTACTGTTGCCTCCCAATTACCTCACATTCCTTCTATAGAGGAAATCCTAGCTTGAACTCCTCCTTCCACGTTAGAACCCACTACACCTACTCCTCCACTCTGCAGAGGATCACCTTTCATCTTCTTCATCACCTATGAAGGAGTCTTCGCTAAAATCGAGACCATCTCACCCCCTAGCTTCTCCACTTAGAGAACCTTTACCCACATGAAAGCACCTCCTCCACCCATAAAGGAGCACCCATCACCTCCTCCACCCACAGAGGAGCACCTATCCTTTCCTCCACTTGCAATGGAGCTTCCATCACCTTCTACACCTACCATAGACCCGCAGGTTGAGATACCTTTACTTCTTGGTGAGCATTCTCCATCCGCTACCCAAAATCCCTGAGACCTACTTTCGACTCTCTTACCCACTAAGTCGAAACTAGCCAATTTCCCATCTCTAAGACACATTTTATGGTAATCACCATTAGGTCCTCATGAACCCCACCTATGGACATGTCGTTCTCACATTTGGATGATCACTTAGGTTATGTAGATATAACCCTACTATGGGGACGCGTCTTCGGTTCCGGTCTCAACACGAGATGCAGAGGTCACTTGCGATACCTCCATTATCTACCCAAAAATATTTCAACCAATCACACCAAACACAACTACCTCTATTAAAACTCCTTCCATGACACCTATCATAGCTCAAACCACACCCTTACCCATAGCCCAATCTATATCTAAACCCAAACCCACACCTATGACATCATCCTCGACTAAACCTATTACCACTTTAGGGGTCACCTCGACTACCAGCCTTACTCATCCACCTATCAAACTAGATTTAGCTACATCCTCCAAAGACAACACCACACCTACTCTAACACCCAAACAAAAGCACCAAACCCATATAACTCATACCCCCCACTGCACCAATCACACCTGCACCTGTCCCATCCGTCTTAGGATCTCAACTTCCCAACATGGTCAAGAAACCTCCACCCATCAATAAACCAAAAACACAACAACCCATTCCTTCCTCACAAACCTCTAACCTACCCAGATACCCAACATGACTTACACCCACACCTGCAACATCTTTACCACCCATACCTCCAATACCCTCAGCTATTGCTTCACTACCCACTACACTTCAATCCATTGTCTCTCACACCCCAAGCACGACCCACATCATCTACCTTCACAGCACCCTCATTATCCCCATGGGTAACTCACCCTCTTCCCCCATCTGATTTTCCTTCTAGACCTCATACACCCATATCACCTTTACCCAAGAAGGTGTAATCCAAAAATAAAATTCCACTACCCCATGATAAGGTAGTCAAAACAACCACACACCCTCCTACTGTTCACCTACTATACCCCTACCTAAACCAACATGACTAACACCCAAAACCACGCCAACACCTAAAATCATAGCTCAATCCGCTCCTCCTCCTCTTCCAAATATTTTTCCTTGATAATCAACTATACCTATATCAAAACCCATGTTCACTTCCCATTGTGATCCACTAGCGGGGTCCTATGCCAAAATTTTAACCAACCTCCTCAAGACTTCGGCATCACATTACCGCTCGCCGACCTTATGACCCCCTCAAGCCCAAGCCAAAAGGGTTTGATGATACTAAAATTTGTGCCTACCATCGTGTGCTAAGGCATGATGTGTAAAACTACAAGGCCTTGAAAACCATCCTTATCCAGTTGTGTCCTCCAGAAGCCAACTTTGACGATGACGACCTTCTCGACGAGGATCTTGCTTTACCGACACCTATTCCCACACTACCTACTCAACAACCATGACATCCACCCCCTCAACTTGTAGAGCCACCCCTAAGATTTGAAATTAACATGGTTCACATCAGAGAACTTGCCACACCATCACCTAAATGTCATTGTGCTCAGCTCACTTCACAAGGATTTTCTCCCCGAGGTTTTTGCCTGTCATGTCATTATACCACTCATCCTACACCTTCTCCATTTGCTAACTCCCCTCGATTAAAAATATCCATGTTACTACCCGTGCTCAGAGAGACAAAGGCAAGGAAAAGGCAACTGACCCACCAACCAATCCTATACCCAACATACCATCTACACCCATACCTAAAATCACTATCTCATGGCCCCATGTACCCCATTTCTAATGGCATCACACATCACACCATACTCAAACAATTACACCAGTCTCCCCTCAAAATGTCCCTATATGACCTCATCAAAACCTTGAAATCCCATCGTCAAGCTCTCATGGAGGTTCTTCAATCTATTGAGGTTTTACCCAATGAACCTACACCGTAGCCTCCATTATCACACCCCATCATGTAGCCTCTATCACCAAATTACCATTTTCATCTTCACCCCACCCTATTAACCAAGTGGACTCCCTTAGCTTCTCAGAGAAAGAGATCACACCACACCAAAATGATGACCTAGACCCAACCCTCTTCATCTCTATCCACATCGATGACATATAGGTATGCCATGTGATGATTGATGAGGGAACTAAAGCATTAACATAATTTCATCCCATGCATTTACTCAAATGTGCATACCGATAATTGCATGCATAAACATCTAGCCATGTTGCATTCATTCAATGACGTTATCACCTCTACACTAGGCACCACCATTCTCCATGTTTGCATGGGGCCCCATACTGTTCTAGAAATGTTTTATGTTTTGGAAGGGGAATTCCAATATAACCTGTTGCTTGGCAGACCCTAGATTCATGTCATGGGTTACGTTCCTTCCACTTTGCATCGTTGTGTAAAGTTTGAACATGAAGGACACACTTATACCATTCTAGCTGACCCCTCACCTTTCAAAACATGTAACATGCTTTACCGACCCAATGATGTGCTCATACCTATTAAGTCATCTACCTCCACAACCACTACTTCTTCACCTATACCTCCACTTACCAGTATAGCCGCTACTTCTACCGCACATACCTCCTCCATTCCTACCACTGCCATAACCTCCATGGCTGGCCCATTAGCTTCCCAATCCATTAACTCCACCTCTACATCGACCTCCGAAACATTATCCATTCCGGGTAAGTGCAGCAAGTTGGGGGGACAAAAAGGGGTCATAAGTGGACGGCATATTGCAAATAACAACATAATATCAACTTGTAAGGATTATTAGCAATAAATACACTCAAAATTAGAAAAATTATATCCATATGAATCATAGCATCCGAATCTAGTTTCTAAAATACTAATTTTTTATAAAAATGGACAAGATTAGCTATATTAAACACTCAAAATTCAACGACTTGGTTTTTTTTTTTTTTAAAACGCCTATAAGATTATAGTCGTTTGCCCACAATTTGGATGACCAAAATTGATATATATTTTTATCCTTTAGTGAGAAGTTATATGCCACTATCTATCTTGGGATGGATTTTATTTTGTATTTTTTTGAGTAATATTTTATTTTTATGATTTTTTCCATGAAAGTGGTATGAAAACATAAAGAAAACAGAGAACTTTCCGTTTGCCTGCCATAACTTCATAAAAAAATATTGAAATCAAATAAAATTTTTTTTGAACATGTATATAATTTCACCACAGCTTGGGATGGTATAATTTTTATCACATTCGATAAGTGAATTACATTTTGCAGTCTTAAACGTAGACATAAACATTCACGGGAAAAAGTGTCTTAAAGACCTACTATTAGTAAAAAAATTATAAAATGATATTTATCCTATTCTATTCACTTTAAAATCAGTATTTCTACAAAGCTAACAGTCTCCCCTACACAATGGTACCATTTTTATGACATATTTTTTACTTTTCGGCATGGTTCAAGTCCGCTGGAAGACCAAATTTGATGTTTGTTGTTTTTAATGTAAAATTCAGGATTTGATGTCCACTTAATTGTCCCCCAACTTGGTGCACTTACCCTTCCAACTACCTACATACCAACCACCGATACCTTGGAAGGTGTTTTTCAATGCCTCACTGGGGAGTACCGCCTCTATAGTTTCAACACATTCCTTACTCCACAAGAGTATGGAGGTCTTCACCAACACCCTAGCTATGATCACCACATTAGAGAACACCTCCTCTATGGTCCTCCTCACCTTCGTACTAGTCTCACCTATGGGGGACTTGATACTACCACTTACACACCCAAACCACTGCCACAAACTTGCCCCTTTTTTCGTTGACTTCCAATCACTTACCAATCACCATTTCACCCACACCTTCCTACACCGATGTGCATGGAAGGGTTTTGGTTTTGGCTTCTACAAGCAAGGCCGCCATACCATTATTCCATGTACCACTCACAAACATAAAGATCGTAGTGGTATTTGTTTTCCCGAACCACCTACCAAACAAAGCTCACATTTAACTCATTAAGGACACTAGCTCTTCTCCACCTTCTTCACTGATCCACCTTCATAACCACCCTCACTGATGGAGTCAATAGATCTTGAATTTATCCCTCCTAACTTTTATTTTCTTTCATAAACACCATTTCCTTGGGGCCACTGACTTATCAACGTGAGGGTGAGGCCCCTTCCACTCTTCCCTTCCTATATCCTAAAATGATCTATGAAAACACACCTTCAATTAATGTCGTTCAATGTCACGATGATGAATCTATACTCAGCTATATTGGTGCGAGAAGACTCATATATTCATCGGTTGTTACCTTCGAGATGTAAACCATGTTGAATGAATCGACTATCGAGATCAAAATTCATACTCAGGATGACCAAAGCACATCCTAAAAATCGACAATCTTTAGATGTTGTTAAACATGAAGCCATCACTTCTTTTCATAGAGAACATAACCACACTTTCACTTGGTCTTATATTGACATGCCCAGTATTGACCCCACCATAGTGGTCCACAATATCATAACCGTTCCCAATGCCAAACCCATCAAACAAAAGCTAAGGAAAATGCACCCTCGCATTACTCTTCTCGTCAAAGAAGAACTTGGTGCCTTCTTTCCATTTCATTTATCTTACCCATTGATTATCCTAGTTGGATTTCTAATATTGTCCTTATCACTAAAGCGATAGGGGGACTCAGTATTTAACAAAATTCAATGACCTCACCTAGCATGCCCGAAAGACGACTTTCCCTTACCTAGTATTGACCAATTGGTTGACCATGCTCACTGGTCACAAGATGCTATCACTCATGGATGGATTCTCGGGTTATAACCAAATTTTGCTTGCCCAGAGCATCAACACAAGACCTTGTAAATCACCCCTTAAGGGACCTTTTGCTATCGAGTCATGCCTTTTCGCCTTAAAAACACGGTGCCACGTATCATGAGGCTATGAATTACATCTTCTGACATCATGTATTGTATATTAGAAGATTACGTGGACAATCTCCTAGCCAAATCTAAACACCGCTCCGAGCACCTAACCATCCTTTTTTTTTTTTTGATTGGTAAACGCTTTTGACCGGAGCTATGAACCGGTGGGGAGAGGGACCCCAACCCTACAAATACGGAAGAAGAAAGAAGAAGAATGAGAAGACGAGAAGGAGAGAAGAAGAGAAGGAGAAGAACTGAAGCAAAGAGAGGAAGAACGAGCATGGACAAAGGAAGCTCCAGCGAATCGAAGGACCCAATAAAGTCGCTACCGGCCCGCGGGGTGACCCGCCCGTGTGGAAGCTGCCTGAAGCAAGACGTTGAAGGCAGGAAGCGCACGATCCTTGAGAGCATTCAGCTGATCCACAGCCGAATGAAGAGGAAACAAGGCCGCATCGATGTCAACTGCCGGCAGGAAGCGCGGATCCAAAGAAGGGTGGAAATTTTGGGCGAACGTAGCCAGTTCGCGATACTGACCGCTGAGCCATCTGATGTCTCTACCTGAGCCGATAGCAAGCTCATCCACTTCTTCAACCCAAAGAAGTGGGTCAGGAATTGAAAACTCTGCTAGCTGGTCGTGTAGACCCACACAATGCACAGCATATATGAATTCAGCGGCAACAAGTTCCACTTCCGCTGGGACCGGGTGCAGCAAAGTACAGAAGGAAACGAATGCGGACGTGACATCAGAGTCTGTGCGTGGGTGACGAGCATTGTAACAGAACGAGTCGCCTAGTATTGCTTCTATGGCCTCAGCCTCGGCAGTGGATGAATACTTGAAAATCATGGCAAGACGCCTTCTGTCGATGGCCGACGAATCTGTAATTTCTCTGAACTGTCCTCGCAGAGTCACAAAAGGAAAACCCAAGAAGGACATGGCGTAAACAAGAAACAGGTGAATGCAAGTATGGACACGCCATGCGGACAGCAGAGCGGGCTAAAAATAGGAAGGGAAGAAGGAGCAGTCCCGAGGGAAGCCTGGTAAGAAGCGTGGGAGGAGACAGGAGCCAGGGAAGCGTGTGAGGGAACAGCGAGGGAGGGAGGGACGCCGCCGAAAGAAGAGAAAAGAGGTGAGGAAGGAAGAGACCGACGCACGGGGGAGCTGCAAAATAGAAGGCGCGCGTGACTTAACGGCAGCTTGCTTCGATCGAGGAAAAGGATGGAAGGAAGGCCTGGCCACAAGTTACCGTCTCTGGAGGAAAGAGAGACGGAAGGATTGTCGATAGCGAAGTTGGCCAAGAGGTCGGCAGCCTTATTTGCTTCCCTGTACTTGTGAGAAATATTCCAGAATGGAAGTTTGCCAAGCCAGTAGTGAATAGAAGGAAGGAATAAGTTCAATTTCCACGAATGGGAGGCGCCAATAGAGACCGCGGAGATGAGAATTTGTGAGTCCCCTTCGATACAAAGATCAGGACAACCAAGATGAACCGCCAACATGACCCCTTTCAACAGGGCCTGAGCTTCGGCAGAATTACTAGTGCCAACTTGAAGCGGGAAGGAGCCCGCGTGAATTAATTGACCTCGATCGTCTCTGATGATGCAGCCAGCCCCAGAGGGACCTGGGTTTCCTCTGGAGGCTCCATCGAAGTTTAATTTCCACTTTCCAACTGGCGGGGAACGCCATCGAGTATTCTTCCTGTGCAACAATTTTTCCAATTGTGAGAGCCCCTTACGAATAATAGAACCAGGAGGGGGAATTTTTATGAGAGACCATTGCTGAAGAATGGCGAAGTCCTTGGAGGAAAAGGAGTGAAAAGAAGAACTCTTAGTGTTAATACATTCAGAGATAGCCACCTCCAACTTGGAGAGAAAAGAAGGAAGCTCAGCTTTTTGCTCTCTGAAAAGGCGGAGATTTCGTTCCCACCAAACGTGCCAAAGCAGGAAGTAGGGGCTTACAAGCCAGATGGAACTGTGCAGGCTATTTTGGGAAAGGGCCGGCCAGGAGGAAAGACTAGCCTCAATACTGCTACAATGAACCCAAGCAACGTTCAACTTACTAAAGAGCCAGTCCCAGCACTTGGAAGTGTAAGGACAAAAGAGGAAGAGATGATCCAAATCTTCCTCAGCCTCGCCACATAGAAGACATTTTGAAGGGCCTAAAAAGCCCCACGCTCGCCTTCTTGCTTGAGTGAGAACCTTTCTCTACAGAACCAGCCAACCGAAGTAAGCTATCTTTGGTGTGATATGGGGGTGCCAACAACCAAAAGAACTCGAAGAGCCCTTGCCAGATTGAGAAAGGATAATGTTGTAACCATTCTTGACTTTGTATTGGCCAGAGCTATTACCAACCCAGAAAATACAATCTGAACAATTAAGGAATGATGCATGGCGTTCCTTAAGAGTGGAGGAAAAGAGAACAGCTTCCTGAGCAGAGGCGCCGATTGACGAGACATCTTTCCAACACCAAGAGGGCGAACCGTCGGGATGCTGGAATCCATAATCATCGACAAGAGAACCCCAAAGTAATTTGGAAGAATTCATAATACCATTAAGAGAGGGAATCAAGTTGAGGGGAGGGAAGCCATTCCAACTTTCATCCCAAAAGGACGCTATCCTACCATTATTAATCTTCCACGAAGCCCAATCAGCAATAAGATTTTTGGATTTACACATGAAATTCCAAATGTGAGAGCCCATTGGAAGCTCAGAACTAGAAAGAAAAAGCTCATTGCGTTGTCCCTCCATGTATTTATGTGCCAGGACTTTAAAGGCAAGTCTACTTTTATTTGCAATGAAATTCCACACCAATTTTGCTCCAAGAGCTAAGTTCTGAGTGGCCAAATCAAGAACGCCGAGGCCACCCAACCTCTTAGGAAGTTTTACTAGGTCCCAATTGGCTAAATGGAATTTCCTTTCAGAGTTGAGGCCTTGCCAGAGAAAGGTACGGACCACCTTCTCAATTTTGAGGAGAACAGAATTTGGGATCTTTAGAATGGAGAGTGTGTAGATAGGAATAGAAAGTAGCACCGAATTTATGAGAAGCGCACGACCAGCAAGGGACAACCATTTTCCTTTCCAAGAGAGGAGTTTAGCAGAGATGGAGTTGAAAAGCCCATTCCATAAAATAGCCTTACCCTTCCCGTGAAACAAAGGAACTCCCAAGTAATAATGGGGAAGATTGCCCAAAGAGAAACCAAGAATCTCTTTAATTCTCCCCTGAAGCCTGGGGACCACATTGAAGAAGAAGATCACGGATTTGTGAAGATTTAGAACCTGACCCGCAGCAGCTGAATATGAATCCAGAATAGAGGAAATGCGTCTGGCCTCCGGGACAGTCCCTTGGCCGAAAAGAAAAGTATCGTCAGCGAATTGCTGATGTGAGAGAGGAGGAAGATTGGAGGACACGTGAAGACCTTTCAGGGAACCATCCTGAATAGCAGCCTTAATGCTCCGACTGAGAGCTTCTGCCACAATAGTAAAAAGGAATGAGGAGAGCGGGTCACCTTGATGAATGCCCCTGCTAATCTGAAAGAAGCCTTCCGCTGACCCATTTACGAGAATCGAGAAGCACGGAGAAGCGATGCATTCAAAAATCCACTTACAGAACTGAGCACCAAAACCCATTGCATGCAAAGAAAGAAGAAGGAATCTCCAGTTTACTCGATCATAAGCTTTGCTGAAATCCAGTTTTAGCAACATGCCTGCTTTGGAGGAATTATGAAGGGAGTGGATAAGTTCATGAGAGATAATTATGCCTTCCGTGATGGATCTTCCTGGAATGAACCCACTTTGTTCCGGGGCTATAAGCTTCTGCATCAAAGGTGAAAGTCTCGTGGCTATAGCTTTGGAGATGATTTTATAAGTGGTATTGCATAAGGAAATAGGCCTGAAGTCATCCAGCTTCTCAGAATGGGATTTTTTAGGGAAAAGACAAATGAAAGTATGATTCATGTTCCCAAGAATCTTCCCAGTAACTCTGGATTCCTCCACCGCCTGCCAAACATCGGGACCTATTACATCCCAGAAATCTTGGAAGAAGGAAGCGGGGAAGCCATCCGGACCAGGAGCTTTGTCACGCTTCATGGAGAACACAATTTTCCGAACCTCTTCAAAAGAGAAGGGGATAGAAGCGAAAGATTGTCTTCCTCCGAAATACATCTGGGAATTTGAGCGTGAAGAAGAGATTGCGGACCAAGAGGGGAATCATTATCATTAAGGAGCTTGCGGAAGTAATCCACCATTTCTGATTTAATCTGAGCTTGCGAGGTGGCGTAAGTGGAATCATCGAGTTTGAGAGAGGATATGTAATTGAAGTTTCTTCTGGCGCGGACCGAAGAGAAGAAAAATTTAGTGTTTTTATCTCCTTCCAATAACCAAGTCTCCCTGGATTTTTGACGCCAAAAGGTTTCCTCTTTTAGAAGAATGTCTCCCAAATCCTTCAACAAAGTTTTTTCCTTCTGGTAATCCTCGTTAGACATCCCACTAAGCAGAATAGACTCATTGAGGGAGCGAAGAGACTGCTCAACACGGTTCTTTTCCTGAAAGATATTTTTGAACACTGAATGGTTCCAGCTTTGAAGTTTGTCTTTGAGCAAAGATAACTTTCTGGAGAGTTGGAACATCCGAGTTCCTTTAACAATAAATGAGTCCCACCAGCCCCTTATCAACGACCTAAGAGAAGGGTCCTGGAGCCACATATTTTCAAATTTGAAAGGGGAACGACGCGGAGGGATGTCAAAGTTTAGGGACATGGAAACAGGAAAATGATCCGAACCAGAAAGAGGGAGGACAGAGCTCATAAGAAGAAAATTCTGCTGCAACCAAAGCTCGGAAACCAGAAAGCGATCAAGGCGTACCGCGAGGGAACTGAAGCCAGAACGCCTATTATTCCAAGTGAACCAACCCTTGCACGGCTCCAAATCGACCAAATGAGCAGAGGAAACAAAGGAAGAGAAGTCCGCCTGCGAGCGAGGCTGCCATTGTAAACCACCCTGCTTATCTCGATCAGAGAGGGTAGCATTGAAATCACCTGCAAAAATGAATTTCTCCGTTGACACGGCCGTCAGCAATTGGCTAAGGTTATCCCAAAGAATCCTTTTACTGATAGGAGTGGATGGACCATATATATTTCCAAGGTAGAAGAAATCCTCAGAATGCTTGACCGAAACCTTACACCAAATGAAGTTGGAATCTATAACCAGGGGATCAATCATGCAGCTAGCAACTTTCCAAAGAATACCTAAACCACCCGAGGCTCCGGCAGAATCCGAGAAGCAGCCTTCCCATCCTTTCCATTTGTTAAACCAGCTTCTTTTACAACCTTCAGCCGGCATTTTAGATTCCTGAATCAGACAAATATCCACACCTTCTGCCAGGGCATAACGTCTTAGCAGACGTTGTTTGTTAGGAGCATTGAGGCCCCTAACATTCCATGAAAAAATGATCATATTTGCTTCAGAGAGGACTTGCCTCTCCTACTGGTAGACGGGAAAAAGGACCGTAACTGAAGTTGCTTCCCGAGGGCGACTTCGTTGAGAGAAAGCTTGCATTTGTTGGGGCGACCAAGAATACTTTTAGGACCAACATCGACATTGAGAAGAGGGGGAGTGGGAAGAAGCGGTCCCAAAGGTCGCGAGGGGGAGGGGGACGAGAAGAAGGCAGGGGAATCCACGGGGGGTCGACCTCGGAAGACAAAAGCACATCCTCTTTAGCCGAAATCCATTTCTCAAGTTCCTCCGAACTGCCACCCTTGCCGATGGAAATGCCTTCATGGAACAGGGATAGGATCCTGGAGGAGTCTTTGACAACAGCCGCTGTTTCTTTTACTAAGGAGAGCGTTTCGGGGGCCAAAGCAATGGGTTCAACGGCGGGAAGGGTGACTGTGTGTGACAGGGGGAGGAGGTGAAGGAGGAGCACTGGGGAGGGGAAGACGGTAGTGCAGGAGGGATGAGTGACACTTTCCGCCAGTAAGGGGCGGCGGGTGAGGGAGTGGAACAAGACTTGCGAGTATGGCCAGGCTTCAAGCATTTAAAACAAATATTGGATAAACCTTCATAAACAACCTTCTGTTTCCAAATACCCGAAGGGGTGTTAATGAGGATCAATTCCTTAGGATTAGGCGCTGAAGAAGTGGAAATGCAAACTCTGGCAAAGGAAGAAAAATTACCATTCAGAGTAACGGGATCAATGCGGATAACCCGTCCGAGACTGGAGCAAATTTTAGAAAGGATGGGAGCCGACCAAAATTCGCAAGGTAGGGAATACAGACGAATCCACACTTGAACCCCTTCCTCCGCCGCCTTGTGACAGTCAAAATGAGGCTCCCATTCGCGAATCGCAAGCCCCGAATCGGAAAGAAGGGAGTTTTTCCTTTCCATTGTGTCGTCTCTCTGAGCTGCGCTTCGGAAGATCACAAGAAAAAAACCCTTTTCCAGGGAACGAATATTAAGGCCGCTGCCCCACTGCGTTTCACACCAGTTTCTTATGCTCGAAAAAGGGAGACGTCTACCGATGAATTTAGCAAAAATAGCTCTCGTAGCGAGACAAAACGTATGCTCGGAGAAAGCAACATCCTCGATTAAGGACACGGATGGAATATCGTCCTGCGGGGGGGATGAGTCGCTGTCCGTGAATAAGGAATCAGCGTCAGGCCCACGGGGACCAAGGCGTTTGAGCAGAGCGTCCGACAGGCCCTGGCCCGCCTGGCGCACCATTGCTGCACCCCAAAGGGGCAAGACCAGGGGACCGTTGAAGGAACGAAAATTCAAAAATATGACCGTTACGTGCCACCCAGCTCCTCCGATTCATCCTCATTAGATTCATTAGCACCTAACCATCCTTAAAACCATCTTTGATCATCTCATTAAATATTACATTTGACTTCAGCCTAAGAAGTGCGCGTCTTTGCAGTTCTCTCAAGAAAGATCCGGGATTTATCGTTTCCCTCTCGTGGTATAGAAGTTGACCCTGCAAAAGTCAAGGCCATTCTTGAAATTCCTCTGCCTACTAACCTTGACAACTCTGCAGACTCGCAAGGTAAGTTGTAGTCTATTCACCATTTCATTTCATAATTATTGGATCGGTGCCAACCATTTCATCATCTTCTCAAGAAGGATGTCTCCTTTAAATGGGATGATGGCGCCACAAGGATTTTGAGGCCTTAAAACAATACCTTCTCCAACCACCCATACTCATCCAACCTAAAGATGATCAACCTTTCTACCCTTATATATCAGCTACCGATCATTCCTTGGGAGCCATGCTCGCTCATCGCAATGAACACAAGGAGAATATGGTTTATTACATAAGCCATACTCTTTTGGACTATGAAAATCGATACAACCATCCTAAAAACTTTTCTTAGCCTTATTTTTCATTGCCACCAAACTCCGTCATTACCTACTCAACCAAAAACCTATGTTGTGACCAACACCGACCCCTTACACTTCATGTACACCAAACCTTATCAAAATTAGTGTGTCGCATGATGGCTTATACTTTTAGCTGATCTTGACCTCGAATTCATTCATCAAAAGTCCATCAAGGGCCAAGCTATCACCGACCAATTGGCCAATGCACCTATTTCCAGAGATCAACCCTCTAATTTTGACTTTCCAGATGAGTCAATTACTACCCTTTCCTGGATGAACCTCCTTACCAAATGACACTCTTCTTCGATGGTTCCAAGTGTCAGCATGGGGGTGGGGATGGTGTTATCCTCATTCCTCTTGATGGTGAACCCATGCCTTTGTTGTTCAAATTAGATTTCAAATGTACCAACAATATTTCTGAATACAAAGCACTCGTACTAGGTCTCTAAGCCACTTATGCCCTAGATGTCAAATCAATCAACATCTTTGGTGATTCTCAATTGGTCATAAACTAGGTCAATGGTATGTACCAATGTTGTAACAAGATACTTCAAAAGTATAAACATCATGTAGACATACTTTTGACCACCTTTGATCGTTACACCCTTCAAACCATACCACGTTCAACCAACAAGTTTGTAGATACCATGGCCTGCATATCTTCCCAAATACCCACTTCACCTGTTGATTCTACAATCTTTGTCGGCGTATAATGAATCCAATCACCTTCTTATTTACCTCATGATGTATACTCGATCGGCACCACTACCCCTGACCTGAGTGACCTTTGGTATAAAATAATACTCCAACTACCTTTCTCTCTCCATCTTTCCTCCTGATCTCACCCCTAACGGACAACATGCCTTCCTTAAAAAGGTCTCTCGTTACATCATTCTAGGGGCCTCCTCTATAAGAGCAGATTTGACGGTATTCTCTTACGATGCCTCACAAGTTCTGAAATTCCTTATACCATTAAGGAAGTTCATGATGGCATATGTGCAGGTCACTTCAATGGCCTTGTTGTTACTAAGTGTATTCTTCACCTAGGCTATTATGGCCAATTCTTAACCATGATTGTTGTGACTACGTCAAACATTGTGTAAAATTCCAACAACATTCCAGTCTTCATCATACATCCATTCATGCCTTACAGGTCGCTCGAGACCTTTGGCCCTTCTCTCAATGGGGTTTGGATGTTGTCGGAGAAATCAATCCTCATTCTTCCCAAAGCACCATCAATGGATCATCACTGCTACCGAATACTATACAAAATGGGTAGAAGCCATACCACTCATCTCCACAAAAGCTGGGAAAATATGTGAATTCATCAATCATCACATCATTTGTTGCTTTGGTGTTCCTTATTGCCTCATCATGACAATGGTAAACAATTCAAAAATAAAACATTGTAAAAACTTTACGATGCCTTTGGCATTCAGCTTAGTTTCTCATCACCGTATTACCCAAAACCAATGACCAATCCAAATCCACTAACAAAACCCTCAACAAAATTCTTATGAAAGTGGTTAATGATATTGGGAAGGATTGGCATACGCACATTCCTTTTTCCCTATGGGCATACCGCACTAGTATTCGCACTTCCACTATGGCCACACCCTTTTCTCTGGTCTACGGTACAAAGGCAGTCCTGCCTCTCGAATTCTAGATTCCCTCACTCCGCATTTCTCTTCATGACATGCTTAATGATGATGACTTTCGTCAAGACTATTTAACATAGCTAGAGTTATTAGATGAATGTCATCTTAACTATTTGGATCACCTTTAAGTTTACCAAAAATGTATCAAATGTGCCTTTGAAAAATGTGTCCATGAACGAACCTTCCAAGTCGGTGACCTTGTCCTGAAAAAAAATCAACACGTAGCCAAAGCAGAAAAAATTAAGCGGGGAAAATTTTCTCCTAATTGGCTTGGACCATACATCGTGACTCATACCTATGGATCAGGTTCTTATCATTTATCTTCACTCGATGGTAAACCCAAACCTGAGCCCCTTAACACCTTGCATCTTTGACCATTATATTGTTGATTTGTAGCCCTACCTCACTTTTGTCTCTTTCCACGCTCGTCCCTTGAGCGTTATTCACTCCATACACCTCACCAACGATTAAACAAGAATCATGTGAGTACATGTCACTTGTTATCTTCTCTTGAATATGTGTACCACAAGGCACTGCACATAGCATGATTCTCATGGATACTTTTTGTCTACCTTTAGATGAGATCCCATGGTCATTTCACCTTGCCTTTTGAACAAGAGTCTTATTCTCCACCTTGGTCTTGTCCATGACTTCAAAGACCTCACATGGGACCAAACTCCTTAAGTCAAACTTCTACTAAAAAGATGATGACTCCCTCAAAAGGACATCTTCCTCTTGAACAATTGTTGTTATAAATAGACTACTCCCTCGAAGGATAGCTATGTAAATCTCCAAAAAAATGAGAGCAACCGAAGCTTCCCGCATCGATCAGCTTCATGAAGACCTCAAGGAGTTCAATTAGACTTCCCGCATCGATCAATCTATCTCAACTATAAGTCAAAACACTCAACCTTTTTGTCATGGACTTTCCCATTGTGATCTAGGTTCTCTTGCTCAAAACACATGCTACCTATACCATATGCAAATTACCCACTTTTCACCCTTCAAACCATGCCCACTCCCATTTCCTACTGCCTCAAGGGACTTCTTAGAACTTAGACATTTGGTGATCATGCGACTACTTTTCACCATAGAACAGTCCATCATGTAATGTCTTTAGGGTCTTACGTTCATCACCTCTACCAAGGTATGATCTACTCAGTATGATCCTACCTAATTAGGTGGCTTTATTTCCCCCTCTTATCTTTTAACCATCTTTGTTTACGTTTTGATTACCTTATACAGGACATGGTCCTCGACGCTTACTTTTGGGGTAATCTCCTTCTTTCACCATAATCACCCTCACCTACATCCTTTTATCTATAATATACCCACACCTAACAAACCTAAACCCACAACATGCCCATAAACCTACCAACTCATTTTCATACCCCCCTCACATTCTTCCCTAGCTCATGGGAGAACTACATCGGTCTAAGGTCCCTTTTCACCGGGACTATATAGGCGAGAACTCCGAGGGCATGGGGCCCTTGGAGATTAGCTTGGCCAATCCTTTACCCTAAAAATTCATCTTCCATGTTCCTCACATTACATCACACCTCACTTAGTTTCCCTTTTATACCCAAAATTGGAAATTGAACCGCATACATAACAAGTTGTTTCATATTTTAAATATTATCACAGCATACATTTATCACACCTACCATTTCTCTATCATCCCTATGCATAGATTATACCACATCTCACATATGACCCATATTATCATTCATTACATGAAATAATGAATCACAACTTCACTTACTTTCAACACAACCATGCCTACATCGACCTAACTTAAACCATGCCTAAACATAACCCGACTTGATCCATGCCTAAACCAACTTGACTCAACCATGCCTAAACCAACTCGACTCGATCCATGCCTAAACCGACCTGACTCAATCCATGCCTATAACTTGATTCAATCCATGCCTATAACCTAACTTGATCCATACCTAAACCAACCTGACTCGATTCATGCCTATACTAACTTTGACTCCATAATGCCTAACTCACCTAGTTTCCATCCATATCAACACAAAAATCCATATCTCATAAAAACATAAAAAAATCAAATCATAGCATGTATCTCATCATATAACTCAATGTGTATATCAAATATACATGGCTATCTCATCATTTCCATCATCTCAAAATCGTCAGCATGCAGGCTGATATACAATACAAAATGTCATCGGCACGCAGGCTGGTCTCATATATACAATAAAATAATGAATCAATACAAAATATCTTTGGCACGTAGGCTGGTATATGCTCAAAATATATAAAATCACTCATACATCCTCATTGTCTTTGGCATGCAAGCGGTATATAATCACAAAATAACTATCATACATAAAAAAATTAGGTGACCGCATATCAAGCATCTCGGCGGATGTCCTCCATCTCTGTATCACCTGTACCCTCAGCCTCCTGGGTCCTTGCTGGCACCTCAACTAGAGCTAGTCTCCATGCGCTGGTAGCCTTTTTCCCGATCGGGCGCGCTGTGCTCTCCACACTATGAGTGTGGCATCTTTCCTCTCATTGGACACTGTTGTGCCTTGTACTCAAAGCATAGGATATGAAGTCTATCCTGGCTGCCATCAACTAGTCTTGATAGTATCTAGCCTCATCTAGGGTATCCTATAGCCTAAATACAGGCACGGTATGTGGTGGTCCCATAGGTCTTGGCCCTTGTACTTTACCTACGGGACCCGCCCCATGCCTGCCGCCTATGAACTGGGACCTACTCTCGGTGCTTGTGGTGGTGCCCCCTACCCCTATGCCTATATCTAGGCCTATAAGACCCCAATATGTGCTTAGGTTGTGGCCAATTGGCCCTATAAACCTGTCACCTAAGCCTATAAGGCTGCCACCTAACCATATCCATCTCCTCAATTAGCCATCCGGGCACGTAGATTGACCACTTGTACATGTAGCTCTACTACCTCTACCTTAAAACCCTCTAGTCGTGTATGTAGTATACCTAATTGGGTAATCAACGTAGCTACGTGTCCCTATAGGGCGTATCTACAACTGTAATGGTAGCTAGATCCAAATGCCCCAGTCTGGGTGGTATGGCTCATAACTGAGCCTCCCACCACCGCTTTGTACCTATTTGTGCACCGGTGTCATCTATCTCGCTGGTCCACCCTTTGCTGCTCCTCTTGCCTTGTGGGCATTGTAGGCTATGGTAGAGGTAAGGGCCTCTCCATGTCATCTCTCCGATACTGAGGGAAGGGCGGAGGAATGTCTTGTACTAGCCCAAACTATCATTGGACTCTATCTACGGGATCATCTCATACTCCCTGGCATGGCGACCCTGTATCCATCTCTCTAGTTGGAGCTCAACTAGCTCCTCATGCATATGCCTATATGAGGGGAATCCCACATATGGCCTCCATATAATGTCCACTCCGGACAACCCCTCCAGTAACTGCCGAAAATAGGCCACATCATGTGTGGGCCTCTCAGATCACCACTCTCTAATAACCGACACCCATCTCCTATACCCCACCCACACAAATCTTGTTGGGAATGCATCTGCTTCAGGGCATCCCTATAAGACACACATAAACTATGTGCTTGTATGCCCATTAGTGTAAAAAATGTACAACACAAAGTTGAAACTGTGCGATTGCTCGTATGCCCACAACTCTCTATATAGCTGCACCGGGAATTTTGGTGCCTGTAAAGCGGGTCTCATCCACCATCATGTCATGGAGTAACCCCATCGGTGATGAGTGAAACTATCCACCCTTTACATCCGGTAGTGCAGCACCACACTTCCTCCATCAACAAAACCATTAGCCTCATCTCCTCCGGATAGGCTAGTTACATCTCTCCATAGCTCAAGCTGGCACTATGGAATCTCATGTCGGCCATCCCCTCTCCAAAAATAGTCACAATCAGCTCCTCGAGGCCTCGGAGGATATGGAATACACCTATGCACCCAATATGGGTAACAGAAGAATCAAAACATGTCCTCTAGGTTTATAGTAATCTCACCCATCGGCATGTGGAATGTGTTAGTCACGGAGTCCCATCTATCAATGAGCATGACCATCAAACTGGGCTGCCAGACTATATGTCTATAGTGACGAACTCCACTCAACCTAACTACCTCCACATATAGCAGCTCTCACGGGGTCACTGCCGTGCATTGTCACTAGTAGAGGTGGAACCTTGTCCCACATATGTAGTTGCGCTCCCCGCAACCAATACAAACACAACATTAATTTACATGTATCATCCATATTCAACCATTATCATTTTCCTATGCCCTATTTTCACCATACCCATCTCAACTATCTAGCCCACATGACTTTTAGAGACCTTTTTCCCAATAATCTGACCGGTGCGGTTCATCCTAACCGACCCTGGTCACCCCTTAACCGGCATTGGTCACCTGTTTGGTGACTAATACCGATTCACCCTTACCGACCCTGGTTACCCCTTAACCGACATCGGTCACCTGTTTGGTGATCGATACCGGTTCCACCTAACCAACGTTAGCCAACCTTGACCGACGCTAATCACTGGCCGTGGAAAATCCTGCGATTTCCCAAAACCCCCTCTCTAAAAACCTCTCCCGCCCCTTTTACTCCCCTACAATGACCTAAACTACCGTTGGACCTCCACCCACCTCCCCTATCCCATCTATTACCCTCCCCATTCCTCTTTTTACTTACTATACCCCCATTCCCAAATTCCATTTTTACCCACCCATAAACACGAAAACCCACCAAAACCTACAAACAACAATCAACTAATCCTCTAATCTATCAAATCAACTACACGTAGAGTAGAGCACTTACCTTGTCATATTTCCACCATCTTGGTGGCATGTATACCGCTTATACCGGTGGACCACCCGATCCCTCTCTAGCCTCAACCATCACTGAATAGCTACCCAAAACCTCTCAACCAATCGAATCCCTCATAATGATCCTATGGATGTGTTGCTCCCTAACCAATCACTCATCGATCACACCGCCAACTCACTATTCCATTCTATCTTGATACTTTTCTATCTTTTTTCTCTTTTTGTCATTTTCTCACTTTGAACAATAACAAATGAATAACAAAAAATGTGTATTTTTGTTTTTATAACCAACCCGCCTAATCGACGCCGATTACCCTTGGCCGGCATCGGTCGCGTGTGCCCTACCTCACTATCATCGGTTTACCTATACTAACGCGTCGATTATCCATGACCGGAATCGGTCACCCTCACATGCACATTGCCCTATGTTTTACCCCTTTACCCTACCCCTACCTCCTTTTTTACCTCACCCAACCTTCACCCTGATCATTTACCCCACCCCACCTTTACCCTACCCATTTACCTCACCTTTCTTGACCTCATCATTTACTACCTCCCTTTTTCCTCCTTTAGGGACTCGTTATTTTACCCCTACCTTGGCCTTACTCATGCCATGACCTAAATATTTGGACCTAGACCATTGTTAGTGACCTTTGACCTCATGTGTTCACTATACCTTATGACACTGTTACCCGTGTTATTGACCTAATGACCTTACCTAGCCTATTTCCATGACCGTTTATCCTGACCCTACCTTTGGTGTACCAAAACATACCCTATGTTGTGTTTCCTAACCATATCCTATACCTTGGATACAGAATCACTTTAACCTTGTTTGGATAAACCTATCAACCTTAGACGATGTAGAGTTTTCCTGCTCTTCAACCCGGTAGCGTGTTGTAGTTTATACGTGTGCGTGCGTTTATATGTTTCTACCTTTGACCCAGACCCATTACCTAGAATTTCCTGAGTAGACCTTTCAACCTTTTTTTTTCTCCCGTGCCCACCTGCCTTTTCCTCACATTCACCTTTTTATCAAACCACTCACCGATTCTACCTTCGGCGTTGTTAGTTCTCGGTTTGATATGGATCACCTTCACCCACACATGGGACAACCACATCATATTTTTTTAGCGTCGCTTACCAACTCAATCTACACAACAAAGGGGTAAAATGTAGACACTAAAAGGTCATACTCCCCTTTGGTCCTCGACAAATAAGCACCTTTCATCACATTCACCAAGTCATGGCCCCTTTCACCTCACTAATATTAATTTAATTAATTCATTATCCTAACTATATTTATTATTTAAATATCTTACTTTAAATAATATCCACACATACACTTCACCTAGACACCTCATCAAACCAACTCACCCTAAGACCTATTCTTAGTAAGTTGCCATAACTAACTAAGACTTACCAAAACCCTAAAAATCAATGCCTACATTCTCTCTAACCACATTCCCGCATGCTTACAAGAAGCTCCCAGTATAATCCGCGGGTTAACGACACGAGATGTGAGAAAATCAAGAGGATCTCCCTAGTTTAGTAAACGTAGGAAATCCCACTTGGTCGATCTTTGGTTACCCCTAACCATCGTTGGTTAAGGCGTAACCGCCGTCGATTACCCTTTTAACCCAAAAACAACCTTATTCTCAAGGTTGGTAGAAGGTTAACAAAGATTAGAAAAGGTTTGTGAACATTGGCACATTCGAGAGAGATATCACATCTTCGAGAGTGAATTCCAAAGTGAGAACACGCATGCAAGGAAGGAGATCAAGCATCTTTTTTTGCACAACCCGGTGATGATCTGATCTAACCAAGCAAAGAGGAATGTACATGCAACCCATGCAGAATATTTCCTTTAGTTGGTGATCACCTGTAGCCTTCAAAACCTCTCATCAACACCTCCATCCCTCACTCACAGGCATCTAGGACCAGAATCCAAGTAAGTAAGCATTATACTTCTTTGGTTCATTCCTTTTCATCATTATATTATCATCTATTGTTTACCTAGCCACCCATTGACCTCCTCCAACACTCACCCCTCCATATACCCATTAAAAACTTGCCAAATCCTACCTAAATCACCCAATACCTCATCTTGACTAACCAAAGTCCTTTGTGCAATCACAAAGGAGACTTAAATCTCATTCTGTGGCATTCCCAAAACTCCACAATAATTGGCACCAATTAAACCTAATCCTGTCGTCGGTCAGCCTTAATCGACATCGTATCTGTATTTTCCCATACAACCCAATGTTGATCTACCCACCTAATTCCATCTCACCTTCATTCACCTGTGATCTTCCTGAGACCTCTATTAGACCTGCAGAGACCCAAAACTAGTTACTTGACCTTTAGATCCTATTCTAACCTAGCCTGTTAGATTAGATCTATTTCTTATTGTGTTTTAAGTGAGATACCTAAATCATTTCGAATTACAATAGGTCTTACCTTATTCACCGCATTAAGTTGTTTAAAATAATGGACTAACAACCATCTAGGAGGTATCAAACTTCCCGGATCTAGCACATGCTAGGCAATTCACTACACATATCATTTAATTCCTTCTGGTGGTCTTGCTTTACATTACAGGTAGTTCCTCCTAGCCAAAAGGAAGCTCTCACAATCAGTTGTGGATTCGGAAGTCATACGCACGCAACAACCCATCAACTAGCATTTGAACAGGTATTCCTCCTATGCCCGTTACCCTATTTGTTTCATCAATACTTCAAAGAAATGATCTAGAATCAGGTGAAACAACATGTTGAAGACTTAATGCATTTAGATTCATAATTAATACATCATTCTATGGTGAATGTTTAGATCTATATCTAAAGAATAAAAAACTTAAATGATAACCATGATGAAATGAAAACATGCAAGAACCAATTACACTCATGATTAATACTCTAATTCAGCCAATACACTCCATTACATTAAACATGATAAATATAGAAGCTCATTATAATAAATAATACCATAGTTTATGCGCGCATCAGATTTGGTAACATAACCTCACAATAATTTAGTTTTCACACCACTCCTATACTATGTAGATCATTACATATTTATAAGGGTGGTGACTTTCCCTTCACTACTTACGTAATTCCAAAAATAGGTCACATGCTGAAAATAGTCGTGCGCCTTTACAATCGTAGCCACACATGTAAGTACACCGACAATAGACCTCTCTTAATGAACTGTCAGTAGAAATTCTATCTTTAGCCCACATCCATGAAAAGTAATCCATATCCACTCTTCCAAAAATAGTCGATGCATGTTGTGCAAGTCTTTTCCCAGTTTATGTGCTCTGCATGCTATCTCCAAAAATATCCCGTACATGTGAAAATGGCTAAGTCCCAAATCTACCCTTATATTTCACATGTGTGTTCTCCCCTATCCTTTTATGCCTTTGACTGTGCCCTATTCTCTTGTGTGAACCTCTTGTGTGCCTTCTGCTAAGTATTCCACTTTGTCGATCAACAAGTTTTCTCTTGTTGGTAATGTTTAATGAAAGTATACATCATAAGATTAATTTTTACATATTATTTTGGTCATGAAAATGAGTGGAAGTGGTCTAGTTAGATGGTTTTTTAGGACTATATTTTGTAGGTGTTGATTTAAGAACACCTAGGAGCCTAAATTAATGTCTTAGGTAATGTGGCGTGTTTCTAAAAATACAAGAGATTTAATTCGTTTGGTGGGACAATGTACCATGTGAATAAAAAATATGGAATCCTTGTGGAAAATTTTTCAGAGCTAAAAGACAAAAGATGAGTTCATTTAGAGAAGAAGACAAAATTTGATGTCATTCAAATCCCAATTCAAATTCAAGGCTAGGAATTTGAAGATTCAATTGGAAAATAAAGTGTAAGAGTAACTTCATGAATGTTTTGTTCTTTAAAAGGGTGTTCCATGTTTAGGTGAATTGAATTTTGAAAAACTCCTTTTCTCTTCTTTTGAAGAAAACCTTTGTTGTAAAGCAAAACCCCTAGAAGTCTCTTCTAGGTCAGTAGCTAGTTGGAGTTTCATGAGGAGGATGTGAGTAAAGAAAATATGGTGAAGTTTTTGTTGGCTGTAATCTGAGTTGTAGAGTTGTGATCATTTTTAATTCCTTTAAAGAAGGTATTTGAGTACATCTTGTGTTCTTGATATGTATGCATTTCTTGATGAAATTTATCTAATTGTGATCCAACATTAATGCATGTAATTTATGAGAGTGTATATTTGATGTTTGAAATAGAAAAGTGAGAAGATTTATTACGGGGACGATTCATCCCCGCCTCTCGGTCCTTTGTCAATTCTAACACCGTAGGTGTTGGGTTGCAATGAAAATGGTCTTAAAATTATGGGTTTCATTCCAAGATTCCATGTTCCAATTTTTGGATGATTTCTTCATTTGAACAAGTGGAAAAATTGATTTTTATCAAAGAGGGAAGAATATTGAGAAAAAATCAGTCCTCAATATCTTGAAAAATCAGCAACTTCATTGCGTAAAAACTAGTTTAAATGAAACTAGATTTTTTGAAGACCCTTCCCTCTGAATTTCAAATGATTTCACATCTTTGGACCTTTGGGAATTTCAAGATTTCTTTTAGGATGGCATAATTCTGATGAAAAACACAGTCCTCCATATCCCTAAAAATAGGGACTTCATGTCATGAAAACTAGTTCATGCAAAACTAGATTTTTTAGTGATCGTTTCCTCCAATTTTTACACAATTCGACTATGAATCTCCGAGAAGTGAAGAGGTTCCTCACTACCCTTTTGTTTCTACATCATGGAATCCATTAATGTATGCTTGAAGATTTGACAACAAGATAAATCATCCATGTTCCCTCACCCTTGGATTGACAAGTGGCATTGTTGCATTGGTCAACGGTGAGGAAGGGCTAGAATGAGGTGAAACGGAGCTTAAAATACATCACGGAGATTCATCTATTATTTTGGTTCAGATTTTATGGAAAATGAACACACATATTTAATCAAATTACGAGGAAAAATATAGAATAATATTTCTTTTTATTCCATTCGAGATGTATTATTCATGTAGAGATGGAGTTTTTATACAAATGCTTGATCTTATTAACCAGGAGTCAAGTCTTATCCACTAAATCTCTCCACCTATCTCTAATCCCTCATATCTCTCAATCAAATCCTAATATCTCTCTAGAGATAATCTACATGTGTTATTATCACAACTCACCAATATAATTAAACTATTATACCATTATATGAGTTGTGTATACGACAACTCATATATTATAAATACACACATAAATAATGTTCATAATAACATATAAATTTCTTAACATTAACCCCCTTAGTGTGAACATGGGTGAGTTTTGTCTAGTAGATGCTCATGTTCTACAATCTGATGGTTTGAAAGAGTACAATCAACTCCAATAGGTTTTCTAGTGTAACCATTAACCCCTCAATATGTGATTTTGAAGAGATTCACAAACTCTCAAATTTGTTTTCTAGTGGACCACCAACCACTTTCATAGCAGCGTACACGTTTTCCATCCACATTTTACAAAAGAGAACAAAATATAGGAAAATATGTTCCTAACTATGAACAATAATTATCCATCTATTCTTATTTACTACCACACATGCTGAAAGAAAACACACCAAACACAACTGAAAAACATGGCCACCAAAGCAGGAATGCAGTCTCATCGACGGTGCACGATGAGAGGTCGCTAATACACCTCATTCCTTCATTACCTCTACCCTCCATGTTTTTTTGGCTACTTTTTTATAAAAATAGATCATTGAAGTTCATGGGTATGAAACACCCCCACAAGATGGATGTCGGGTTCGCGAAAATGCGTTCGTAAGGATTTTTTAATTTTTAGAACTTTTAACTTTGACTCTTGAGACAATACAAAATAATGACAATACATGACTTACATTACAAATGGCTATTTAACATTGACACAAAAACAATAATAGATAAAATTAATAATAAAATAACATTTAGAATAAAGGTGACTCCACACTTAAAATTATAATAAAACTAACAAACTAAAACAAAATCTTTTATTAACTTTATTTCCACTTTTCACGTGGATGACATAATAAAACCAAAACTTAAATAATTAAATGTCTAAATAACAAATTAAAAAAACATAACTTTTCAGTTTAAATATATTATTATAAATTACTTAAGTATAAAATGACTAACCTAAAACATACCACGGTAAAAAAAAGACTTCAACCTTTTGTCAATCCAAAATATGAGGTTCAACCACAGTACATGGGATTAAATCCCTCCTCAAAGACAGGTGAGGCTGCTGTTTATTACTAATCTAAAACACAACATAAATAATATATACAGTATTCACACTAATCTAACCATTGGGGTTGGGATAGAATCCCGAAATCCATATCCACACGATGTGAAGATGTTGTTTTTGTAAATGGACTGGGTCGGAAATTATTACAATGAAAGAAGCACAATGGAAAGGAAATGAGAGGAACGTATTTTCTTTCGAGTAAACACAGAGCACGAAATAATCATACGAGCTTTAGATCACAAATATAATGTTTGAAATTATTAGGATCATCAAGATGCTAAACAAAGAATAGCTTAAGATCATGAACATAAGAACAATATCTTAAGAAAAACACATCTCACAACACAAAGTTTGCATGAAAATAGTATCAGCTTCTATTCCTTAAACGATTAAAAGAAAACACAAAGTTTTTCTTCTTCACAATAGCTCCCAATGTTCCAAAAATCTCAACCCTTTGGAATGCATAAACATCCCTTATTTATAATAAAAAGAGTAGAGAGAAAATAGGACAAACCCTATAAAATAGTCTTTTAAAAAGAGTCCTATTTTGCTTGGCTCTCACGCAGGAGACCAAGTCACAATATGATTCAAAAATGTGATGAAACAGAAATGAAAAAGACATGTCAATTTCAAGATTGAAATGACACGTCGCATCAAGACTTAGTCTGAATCGTCATCTTTTGCTTCTTCATCTTTCTCTTCCTCCAGCTGAGCCTGTTTGTTCGAAATTCTTGGAACTTCCGGATTATACCTTGCATCTCATTTTTTCTAGGCGCAGTGGAATGATCACTCAAAACTTCACAGGTTTCATGAGTGTCACTGGCACTACTGGGAAGTTTCCTCAATCTTTCTTGAGTCTTCTCAAGGCCTCCAAAGAATGTTCAATCTTTACAAACTTGTCAATGATTTCAATACCAAATCCGTGAGTTGGTTCATGCTGAACAGACTCTTGGACTTGTTTGAAAAGATCGTCAGCTGATAGGATGCCCGAATTTCCAACTGACACTTTTGCACAAATTTTCAGCAATTCTTCTTCCAGGTCACTTTTTCCATCAATCAATTGATCTCTTGATTCTCTCAATTTACCACAGGCTTCGTTGAGAATCTTTACCCTGAACCTGATGGCTTTGGTCAGCTGGAAATGCTTATCCGCATGTGGGATGATGCCTTCTTCTACCAAGAGGTGTGATGGTATTTGCTTTAATACCTGGAGAGCTTCGAAAGTCAAATCAAGATGTCCAATTTCTTGGGAGAAATCATCGTCCATATTTTCTCCATCACTCTGAATATTCCCCAAAGATTGATAGACTTCCACGACATCTTGAATCACTTCTTTCCCCTGTTGGAGCAGCCTTTGGATCCATTCATCGACCACCCTTCCTTTTTTATTAATCTTCTCAATTATAGGCACTGATGAGAAATCGAATCCGACAGGGACAGAGGAAGATGGTATGGATTCAAGGGGTTTTGAGAGCTTAAGCAATACCTCAGTCAACTGCTCCACCTTTCCTTTAAGCTCATCTCTGTTGTCTTTTGTTTCCTTCAACTTCTGGCACAACACGTTTGTAGCATCCCGTGCATCCTGTTGTGCTCCTTCTGTTGTCACTTCTCCTAGAGCCACCCTGGTTATCTGATAGTCAGAGGCTGTTATGTCCTCTTTGGTTTTGTTAGTCGCAGGAGTGGCGATCTCTGCAAACTTATGCCCTGAAGCGTCCACCAAAACCCTTGAAACTGTTTTGGGTTTCTTGGCTGATTTAGCAGTAGAAGCCTTGAGTGAGCTAAAATCAAAGGCTGGTATGGGTACAATCACCTTCCTCTTCCTCAGAGTTTTCTCGAGTAGCCATTGAGGCGTGTCAGAGGGAGTTGCCACTATTGTAGAAGTTGGTATCATACTTTTAGGGGGAGAAGGATCCATTAGGGAGGGGGAAACAGTTACCAATGTGGTAGCAGATTCAATAAAAAGAGGCACAGGAGGGGGCGTGTTGGTGATTACTTTGGTCCCAGCAGAGAGGGGTGAGAGTCCAGAGAAAATACTGGCCATGACCGAAGAAGTAGATGGGGAAAGAGGAGGTAGAAGTGGTTGTGAAGGAGGAAGCGCAGATCCCGACTCCAAAGCCTGGGATGCAAGAGATAAGGTCCTTCAGTTGTTGGAAGTCAAAAATGGTGAAACTAGCGGCTGGTTTACTTCTCCTTCCAAAGAAATTTCTCCTATTTCTGGTGGTGTTGGTGATTCTGGCACATTCACCATTTCAACTGGAGAAACAATTGAAGAGATTTCTCGTTCTCTTCTCTTCTTGACAAACTTGACCTTTATAGGTCCCTTAGAAGATCTTTTGTCTTTTCCTTTTTGGAGGGCCCCACCTCTGCAAAGCAACCAACTTTGAAAAATTATCATCTTTAAAACTCATTCCCCAAGAGGTGAGCCATGCTTTGGTGCGTGCAAGAATCAGGGCTGATCTATCTGTAATGGAGGCTTTTTCACCGATAGACCAATCAATAGGTGGGAAAACATATTGATCTTCATTCAATCCATCATAGGAAGGATCCAGAACACTTTCATTATCGCTAGTACCTTCTGGTATGTTAGCGAGCTCAAGTGTTTGAATCTCAGCAAGTGTCAATCTGCTATGATCTTTTCTTCGGACAACAACCTCATCACGTAAATCAATCCAGATGTCTTCTATGCTTGGTATGTGTAGGTGCAGAGTTCCATATGCCTTAAGGACTCCTCGAAAATCAAACCCATCTCGGGGCTTCATGTGCTTCTTCAACTTATCTTGAAGCTCATGGACAACATTCTTGGCTTTCACCACTGTCGAACAAGTATACCTTCCAATAGAAATTGGGAAAGATACAACGGCCTTGTGTTTACTCTGTTGGAACTTGTGAAAATCCAACAATTGCCTGACCAACTCCATCAAGATTAGTTTGTCCCCTGGATATCTGGGCAAATGGAAAGGATCCCCTGGGTACATGACTACTCGAAGATATGTGAACTTCTTAAATTGCAAGAAGACACAACCCCATTTTGAAACTTCAGCCCATGCCTCATCAGAGACTCTCGTTTTCCTTAGTTCAGGGTTTAACCTGCAAATGTTCTCGTAAAAGAAGGCGTCATTTACCCTTCTGAATTGATCTTCAGACCCTTTTCTTGTCAGCTGAGGAAAATACTGATAAACATGGTCCACTGTCTTGTTCCCCTTGGTGTCCAACCCGGGATAGTTTCTCATGCCGCCATTGCATAGGTGACATACGAGGACATATAAAACTTTCCCGTAGATAGGATTATTGTCATTTGAGAATCTATCTCATTACTGATAAGAGTACCCCAATCAATTCCCTGTTGATTCTTCTTAATAATGATCATGAATTGGTACATCCATCCTTGGAAAACATTTGATTGGGGAAAACCAAAACCCGACTCAACAGAGTAATGATATCATTGATTTCCTGAATGAAATCACTTCTGGGAACAAGTCTTGGGAACCTGGAAACAACCGGTTTGGCTTTGATTAGGAACTTCTTATTCACGTGCTTGATGCAATCCTCCTGATCATTGTCCCAAGATTTTTGGGCTGACTTGAGATCCACATCTCCATATTCCTCAAAATTAGGCAGCTTGAGAAGGTCATCGAAGTAACCTCCATCCAACTTGATTACAACTTCTCCCGCCTGGTTTTTCACAGAACGAGAAGCAGAGTCATAATTCGAAGCACAGGCTAAGATGAACTCGGGGCACTGAGTGGACATAGGGAAACCTACTGCAAGAGGTAGACCACTATCAACTATTGATTTCATCCATGGAGTTTGAGAAGAGCTCTTGACCCTATTCCAAAAATCCTCCATATCTATGTTTCCGAGCTCTGTATCCCGGATGTCGTAATTACAGTCAATGTAGGAGGGAGACTCCACCTTCCTGAACTTGTACTTCATCCTCCCTGATTTTTCAGTCTTATCTTGTGATGGACCAGGGTCCGACATGAGGAATTTCAAAGGAGGAGAGTGTCAGAGATCAGAAGATGTTGAACACTTCGGAAAACCCGACACACTGGGAGGATGTCGGAGACTTCGGAAAACCCGACACACTGGGAGGATGCCGGAGACTTGAAAAACCCGACACACTGGGAGGATGCCGGAGACTTTGGAAAACCCGACACACTGGGAGGATGCCGGAGACTTTGAAAACCCGACACACTGGGAGGATGCCGGAGAGTTTGGAAAACCCGACACACTGGGGGAGAGACTTTGGAAAACCCGACACTTTAAACTTTCCGATATACTGCGGGTTTTGAACACTGCAAAGCACCCTGCGAAACCCGAGAAGAGGGAATAGGGTAATTGTTGAGTTGAAACATGCAAGTTTTTTTCCTTCACTGTTGATATCCCCAATATATTTTTAATTACAATGACATCTTTAAGGAATAAACAAAGTGATAATTCAAAAGGGGTAACCCTAAAACACAAACCTGATTTAGAAAACAACCCCCAAAATGGAAAAGATAAAACCCCAACAACCCTGATAAGAAACTTGGAAGAATTCCTTACACAATTATTCCACAAAAACCACAAACAAAGAATGAAGAAAAATACCTTCAACCAGAACAAGAAATGATAAAAAATGAGCAATGCAATCAGGCACAGAGGTGAGTCGGGTTTCTGGGTCGAAGATGCATGCATGAAAATCCACGAGGTAAAAAGTACGTCTGGTAAAAATGACGTGGAAATCCAAATATATATAAGAAAATTCACATTTAATACACTTCAGTTGACACGTGCCAACTACCCAACAACTCGGCATAAATGCCATGTCAAGCATGCTTAGGATATCCGGAAACCCGACACAAAGGATTTTAGAGAAATTCAGGTTTGGGGTCATGGGAAACATGCGACATGAAGCATCATGTTTGATGACCCAGAAACCCGAAACAAAGGAGTAAATCGGGCTTCGGGGATCGGAAGACATGTGACATGAAGCATGTTTTGACGAAGGCATGTTCCGATGCTTGGAAGGTCCACAAACCCGACTCACCTTACTTGATGCGGTTTCGGGTTTCGAGGAACACATGACATGAAGCACCCAAAACACATGTTGTCTTGCTTGTGAAACCCGAAAACCCGATTATCTCTCTCGAGAGGTGATCCTTAGAAAATCAGCTCAAAAATTTCTTAGGGTTATCTCATTTTTGGCGTAAACTCAAAAATGAGATAACAACTGGCTCTAGTTGGGGACTTTCTTTGTGATATCAAAGGAAGAGAACTCAGAATCTCTGGCTTTATCCATTGGGCTACGGAGTCAGAAAAGAAGAAAACCAAAAACAAAATGAGGAAAGAAAGAAGACTAAAAGCAAACACATGACAGAAAGTAAAGTATGTACAATGCAAGAGAGCATCTTGCATTAATGATGGAACAACTTTAGATGTTGGCCGCTGAAAGGCAAAGGGAGTAACTCTCCATCAAGATATGATAGATGGAAACTATTTTCACCACTCAGCTGATGGATCTTAAAAGGTCCTTTCCACAAAGAATCAAACTTCCATGCATTTCTGCTCCCTCCTCTTATCCCAAAGCAACACCAGGTCTCCAATCTGGAAATTACGTTGCCTTGATTTCTTGTCAAAAATTTTCTTTACTTTTCTTTGATGATCTGCAATGCGATCAACCACCTTGCTTCGTTCCTCTTCTAGCCTAGCTAGGTACATAACCCTTTTCTCAATAGAATTTTGAAAAGTCATATCTTCGACTGCTTTGGCCAACTGTAAGGCTGGAAACTCCACTGAGATAGGTATCTCAGCATCAATCCCATACAACACTTGGAAAGGAGACATTCCTATAGCTCACTTTGGGGTAATCCGATCAGCCCACAATGCATCATACAATGCTTTGTGCCATGTCCTCTGGTTTTCATCTACTAGCTTTCTAATTATGGTAACCAGGTTCTTGTTGCTGGACTCAGCTTGCCCATTGCCTTGGGGATAATAATCAGATGAGTGAGCCAGGGTGATGCCGAATCCATAGAAAAATTCTATCAACTCATGCGATGAGAAATTAGAGGCATTATCAGCCACAATCTTGTGAGGCACACCGAATCTGACAATTATATTTTCTTTAAGGAACTTGCACACAACTTCTGAGGTTGCTTGCTTGATTGGTGCGGCTTCCACCCACTTGGTAAAATAGTCTATAGCAGTCAGCACGTAATTGTGTCTGGCACTGGAGGTAGGATTCAACGTTCCAATGAAGTCAATTCCCCACTGGCGAAAAGGTTCTTCAATCACTACGGGCTTCAAGGGAAGAGCTGCTAGCTTGGGATGACCAACGAAATGTTGACAAGCTTCACACTTGGACACCCACTCTGCTGAATCCCGAAAAGAGTAGGCCAATAGTACCTAGCCCGCAGGATCTTATAAGTTGTTACAGAGGATGAGAAATGTCCTCCGCATGCTAGGCTATGGAAGGATTCTAACAACTTTAACTGTTGTGATTTATCAACACAGCGCAGGAATACACCATCAATACCTTTCTTATATATCCCATTATCCCACAGGAGGTATCTTGCAGATCTTAACTTGACCATCCTCTTCTCCTTTTGGCTTAAATGCGGGGCATTCACCATAAGTTAGAAAGAAAGCAATATCCGTGTACCATTCATCAGTTGTACTCACGAAAAGCACCATGGGAAACTTAGAAGAGGTGTCTTTGGTCTTTTCGCATTCTGCTTCCACATGGTTTTCCGTGATCAATTGGCACAGGCCCCTTCCTCGTACCAACTTGGTAGGTCTAATGTCCAAGTCATACTCCTGAACTTTAGCTATCCAGTTACCTCGTTGACTACCCAGCTCTTGTTGAGTCAAAATGGATTTAACGGCAGTGTCGGGAATGAGAACGAGGGTATGGGAGTTCAGCACATAGTACCTGAAATGTTTCACCACTCGTACCACTGCATAAGCATGCTTTTCAATTTGTGACATCTTTAACTCATGTTCCTTCAATGGAAAGCTCATAAAAGTGATGGGAGCTTCAATGCCCTCCCCGTTCTCCTGCATCAGGATGGCTGACACTGTGTGAGCAGAGGCGTAGTTGTACATGATGAAATATTTTTGAAGTCTGGACATACTAGGATAGGAGCGCAAGCAACTGCCCTTTTGATTTCATCGAATGCAAGCTTCCCTTCAGTACTCCATCGAAATGGAATTTTCCTTTCATCATCCCAAGGATATCCTTGGTTTTATCAGCAAAATCAGGTACAAACCTTCTTAGGAAATTGACCTTTCCGAAGAAGGAATGAACTCCAGTTTTACTTGTGGGTAGGGTAAGGCTCTGAATGGCCTTTACCCTCTCTGGGTCGATTTTGGTTCCTTCTCTAGTCACGATATGACCCAACAACTTTCCTTCGGTCACTCCAAACATGGACTTCTTGGGATTTAATGAAATCCCGTGACGCCTACATCTCAAAAGTACTTGCTCTAAATGATCATAATGATCACTCCATTTTTGGAGAAAATGGTCAAGTCATCCAAATATACTACTATGACTTTTCCATCAGGTCTCTGAATGCCAAGTCCATAGCTCTCTGAAAGGTGGCTCGGCGTTGATCAAGCCGAAAGGCATCCTCCTATAAGCAAAGGTCCCCCATGGGGTTGTGAAGGCCATCTTGTGTTGATCCTCCGCAGCTACCTCAACTTGATTATATCCTAAAAATCCATCGAGCATGGATAGCATTTCTGATCCAGTAATGGTCTGTAACACCTGATCCATAATAGGCAAGGGATAATTGTCTTTTAACGAAGACTGATTTAGGTTCCGAAATCAACACAAATCTAGATTTCGCCATTCTTCTTCCTGACAGGGATGATGTTAGCAATCCAAGTGGAGTGATGGATTGGAAAAATAATTCTGGCATCTAACATTTTCTGAATTTCCACAAGGATAGTCCCTGAGATCTTGGGATTGTAATGTCTTTGCTTTTTCGCCGTATGGTTTTACATCAGGCTTCAAAGGGATACTGTGTTGTACGTCTTTGGGCTTGAAGGATTTTAAATCTGCATAGACCAGGCTAAGACATCCATGTATCTTTTTAGGAGTGAAGTGAACTTTTCTTTCTCCTCAGGGGAGCAACATTTCCCAATATTCACCATCCGAGGTTGATCAGACGAACCTAGATTGACTTGATCTACTTCCGAGGAAGAAGCTCCTTCAACTTGTCTTTTGTTTTGAATAAAACGGTCATGCTTGTCAAACAAACCCTCCAGAGAAACCAGACCTTTGGGTATCTTGTTTCCTTTAAGCTGAATAAACTCACCATCAACCTCTTGATATGGATCTGAAATAGATTCATGGAAAGCTGATTCAGAACCTTCAAAGTACAACTCACTAAAATTGTCAGCCTTTTCTAGAAAAGTCAACACTTGTTGATCATCATTGAACACTTGCCAATGAGCCGCGTTATCTGGGATACTGGGATGATACACGATCTCAATGGTGTATGTATCTTGTTTGAACTGGGGATGAGGGAGAAGGAGGGATGACACGGCCAAAGAATCAGCCTTGTCATTATAATCTCTCAAAACCGCCTTAATGGAGAATGCATCAAAGCATTCTATATTATCCCAAACTTTGTTCCTGTAATGTCTCAAGCGATCATTTTTTACTTGATAGATTCCCTTGACCTGATTGACAATAAGCTCTGCATCCCCTTGAACTTTGAGATTTTGAATTCCCTTCTATCTGGCCATTTCTAATCCTAGTAACAGAGCTTCATATTCAGCCGTGTTATTAGTATTATCAAACTGCAATTTGAAAGCATAGGGAAAATCTCAGAATTAGGAGATATAAGAACTACACCAGAGCACCGATCCGGTGGTTGAACAGCTACCATCGAATTCGAGGGTCCAAATAGCATTAGAATCTTCTTTCTTAACATCTACCACCGGTATCTCTGATGTCATGAAATAATTTCCAAAGCTAGCATCTTCGAAAAGAATTTGAGCCTTAGGGTCATCTGATTTAGTTACCAAATACCTCGCCTGAGGCTCGGGATGGAGAACATGATAAACCCCATTGACTGGAATCCTTGCCTTGGTCCAATCCATATTAATCTCTCCTCCGACGTCTTTACAAAAACCTCTACCCAAGAGGATACCGTAGGCTGCAGGAATGTCAGCAACTAGAATAGTCATTTTCACTCTCTTCTCTGGGAAGGCAACGAATGCAAACTGTGCATCTTTGATTTGACCAATCAAGGGAACTTGCTTGGTTTCCATGGAGTAACATCATCCATATGACTTAGTCAAAGTAAGCCCAAGGGCATGGGCTACTTTTGCAGGCATAACATTGTCGGAGGCCCCTGAGTCGATGATGCAATTGCTGAGCTTAAACCCATTTATTAGCAAAGACAAATAAAATGGTTCAATCTTTCCTGAAGAAGAAGTAGAGGTCAGATTGTTCTGAGGTGGGGATTGAGTAGGGTTTGGCAAGAGACCTTTTGGAGGTGAGGGAATGGTGGCTTTACTTCTAATGAATTTGGTGAGCTTTTCGAACTGCTCAGGATTTGACTGAAGGTATTCCGCTTCTGACATTTGGATCTTGGTTCTTTTTGCATGATCGATAATGTCAAAAGTAGTATAAGAAGGGGTGATGGTAGGCTCAGTTCTAATCACGTGAGCTTGAGCTGGGGCACTGACCTTAGGAGAAAGAGAATGAGGAGAAGTTGTTACCTTTTTGGTGACTTCTCTTTCAGTTTGCGCTGAAATAGGAGCACCTCTCTTAACTATGGCTATGGGAGGTTCCTTGTTCTTCTCCTTGGGGATTTCAAGAGGTTTTCTTGGATTCTGAGATTGGGATCGAGTGAAGACAGCAAATGACTGACCATCCAGCACACATTCATCCTCTTCATATTCCAAATACCCAATGCTGGAGTCACCAGCCGAATCGTCATAAGACTCATCAGCGTATCCTGAAGCTTCAAAAGCCTCGGGGAATCTTGTTCTTTGGGTTCCTCCTCTTCTTTGACTATTTCTACTGCTGCATTGATGGGAGGAGCTTGATTGCCAGCCTCGGTTGAGCAGGGGTTAACCATGGCCTATCTCTTGCAGGCGCACCATTGGTGTTATTGAAATTCCATCTAGGGATATCCCGATATGGAACATTACTCACCTGCTGGGACATTTGCTTTTTTAAAGCAATCAAATCATTAGCCATTTTTTGGATCATAGGGTCAGTATTACCTTGAGAAGAACCTTGATTTTTAGGTTTGGGTACATCTTTCCTGATTCTTCCGGCCAAAATGAGATCATCCTCTATTTCAATAGTTGTTGACTGAGCGATAGCCAAATCTGGGATAGCCGACCTTCTTAATAGAAAGCTCACATCGGGAGGCTGAGCATTAATGAAGAAGCATTTCTGATTTTCCGGAGTTGGTACAACTATTTCTGGAATCTTTCGGATCAGCTTGTTAAACTTTGCCACGAAGTCCCGCATGGGTTCATGTGATTCCTTCTTCATATGGGTAAGTTGTGCTAACAAAGCATGAGAATCTTTGGCTGGTTTGAAACGTGCTTCGAATCTGGTCCGCATGGTAGCCCAGTTTGTGATGCATGCATTCGGAAGGTGATAAAACCATTCGGCTGCTGCACCGTGCAACGTTTCAATGAAGAGTCAAACAGAGACATCTTCGTGAGCTACTCCGAGGACACCACATGCTACGAAGAAAGATGCAATGTGTTCATCAGGATGCTGCTTCCCATCCCCATTGAACTTGGGAATGTTTTTACGTGATCCATGTGGTAACTCGTGCAATGGCGGAGTTAAAGAAAGAGGACCAATAGCTGCACCCCAGGGCACAAGTTGTGCTGCCATCCTTCTGACAAGAGTGCGTATGGGGATCCGAGTGTTGGACAAGAATAATGCATGACAAGTTGTAGACACGTCTCATTCTTGAGGATCCTAGTTTCTTCGAACAGGTGAAGAACTTGGTTGGTTAGAAATAACGTTGTTGGGGGAAAGACTGAAATTGTGCCGTTGTAGCAATTCAAAGAGTGGATCAATTTCACCCCGGGCTCGGTGGGACCGAGTGAAGATCTTTCCAGCCAGTTTGAACCGGGAAAGAGATCTTGTTGAAAATAAGGCAAATACGGAGTCGCCAGACACCAAGAGGATAAGCTTTATACTATTAATCCGTATTCCCCAGTGGAGTCGCCAAAAACTGTTGGTTGGATATTTTGTCAATCCAAAATATGAGGTTCAACCATAGTACATGGGATTAAATCCCTCCTCAAAGATAGGTGAGGCTACCTATTTATTACTAATCTAAAACACAACATAAATAATATATACAGTATTCACACTAATCTAACCATTGGTGTTGGGATAGAATCCGAAATCCATATCCACACGATGTGAAGATGTTGTTTTTGTAAATGGACTGGGTCGGAAATTATTACAATGAAAGAAGCACAATGGAAAGGAAATGAGAGGAACGTATTTTCTTTCGAGTAAACACAGAGCACGAAATAATCATACGAGCTTTAGATCACAAATATAATGTTTGAAATTATTAGGATCATCAAGATGCTAAACAAAGAATAGCTTAAGATCATGAACATAAGAACAATATCTTAAGAAAAACACATCTCACAACACAAAGTTTGTGAAAATAGTATCAGCTTCTATTCCTCGAATGATTAAAAGAAAACACAAAGTTTTTCTTCTTCACAATAGCTCCCAATGTTCCAAAAATCTCAACCCTTTGGAATGCATAAACATCCCTTATTTATAATAAAAAGAGTAGAGAGAAAATAGGACAAACCCTATAAAACAGTCTTTTAAAAAGAGTCCTATTTTGCTTGGCTCTCACGCAGGAGACCAAGTCACAATATGATTCAAAAATGTGATGAAACAGAAATGAAAAAGACATGTCAATTTCAAGATTGAAATGACACATCGCATCAAGACTTAGTCTGAATCATCATCTTTTGCTTCTTCATCTTTCTCTTCCTCCAACTGAGCCTGTTTGTTCGAAATTCTTGGAACTTCCGGATTATACCTTGCATCTCATTTTCATCAGGTGCAGTGGAATGATCACTCAAAACTTCACAGGTTTCATGAGTGTCACTGGCACTACCGGGAAGTTTCCTCAATCTTTTGCTGAGTCTTCTCAAGGCCTCCAAAGAATGTTCAATCTTTACAAACTTGTCAATGATTTCAATACCAAATCCGTGAGTTGGTTCATGCTGAACAGACTCTTGGACTTGTTTGAAAAGATCGTCAGCTGATAGGATGCCCGAATTTCCAACTGACACTTTTGCACAAATTTTCAGCAATTCTTCTTCCAGGTCACTTTTGCCATCAATCAATTGATCTCTTGATTCTCTCAATTTACCACAGGCTTCGTTGAGAATCTTTACCCTAAACCTGATGGCTTTGGTCAGCTGGAAATGCTTATCCACATGTGGGATGATGCCTTCTTCTACCAAGAGGTGTGATGGTATTTGCTTTAATGCCTGGAGAGCTTCGAAAGTCAAATCAAGATGTCCAATTTCTTGGGAGAAATCATCATCCATCTTTTCTCCATCACTCTGAATATTCCCCAAAGATTGATAGACTTCCATGACGTCTTGAATCACTTCTTTCCCTGTTGGAGCAGCCTTTGGATCCATTCATCGACCACCCTTCCTTTTTTATTAATCTTCTCAATTATAGGCACTGATGAGAAATCGAATCCGACAGGGACAGAGGAAGATGGTATGGATTCAAGGGGTTTTGAGAGCTTAAGAAATACCTCAGTCAACTGCTCCACCTTTCCTTTAAGCTCATCTCTGTTGTCTTTTGTTTCCTTCAACTTCTGGCACAACACGTTTGTAGCATCCCATGCATCCTGTTGTGCTCCTTCCATTGTCACCTCTCCTAGAGCCACCCTGGTTATCTGATAGTCAGAGGCTGTTATGTCCTCTTTGGTTTTGTCAGTCACAGGAGTGGCGATCTCTGCAAACTTATGCCCTGAAGCGTCCACCAAAACCCTTGAAACTGTTTTGGGTTTCTTGGCTGATTTAGCAGTAGAAGCCTTGAGTGAGCTAAAATCAAAGGCTGGTATGGGTACAATCACCTTCCTCTTCCTCGGAGTTTTCTCGAGTAGCCATTGAGGCGTGTCAGAGGGAGTTGCCACTATTGTAGAAGTTGGTATCACACTTTCAGGGGGAGAGGGATCCATTAGCGGAGGGGAAACAATTACCAATGTGGTAGCAGATTCAATAAAAAGAGGCACAAGAGGGGGCATGTTGGTGATTACTTTGGTCCTAGCAGAGAGGGGTGAGAGTCCAGAGAAAATGGCCATGACCGAAGAAGTAGATGGGGAAAGAGGAGGTAGAAGTGGTTGTGAAGGAGGAAGCGCAGATCCCGACTCCAAAGCCTAGGATGCAAGAGATAAGGTCCCTTCAGTTGGGCAGTCAACAAATGGTGAAACTAGAGGCTGGCTTACTTCTCCTTCCAAAGAAATTTCTCCTATTTCTAGTGGTGTTGGTGATTCTGGCACATTCACCATTTCAACTGGAGAAACAATTGAAGAGATTTCTCGTTCTCTTCTCTTCTTGACAAACTTGACCTTTATAGGTCCCTTAGAAGATCTTTTGTCTTTTCCCTTTTTGGAGGGCCCCGCCTCTGCAGCAACCAACTTTGAAAAATTATCATCTTTAAAACTCATTCCCCAAGAGGCGAGCCATGCTTTGGTGCGTGCAAGAATCAGGGCTGATCTATCTGTAATGGAGGATTTTTCACTGATAGACCAATCAATAGGTGGGAAAACATATTGATCTTCATTCAATCCATCATAGGAAGGATCCAGAACACTTTCATTATCACTAGTACCTTCTGGTATGTTAGCGAGCTCAAGTGTTTGAATCTCAGCAAGTGTCAATCTGCTATGATCTTTTCTTCGGACAACAACCTCATCACGTAAATCAATCCAGATGTCTTCTATGCTTGGTATGTGCAGGTGCAGAGTTCCATATGCCTTAAGGACTCCTCAAAAATCAAACCCATCTCGGGGCTTCATGTGCTTCTTCAACTTATCTTGAAGCTCATGGACAACATTCTTGGCTTTCACCACTGTCGAACAAGTATACCTTCCAATAGAAATTGGGAAAGATACAACGGCCTTGTGTTTACTCTGTTGGAACTTGTGAAAATCCAACAATTGCCTAACCAACTCCATCAAGATTAGTTTTGTCCCCTGGATATCTGGGAAAATGGAAAGGATCCCTGGGTACATGACTACTCGAAGATATGTGAACTTCTTAAATTGCAAGAAGACACAACCCCATTTTGAAACTTCAGCCCATGCCTCATCAGAGACTCTCATTTTCCTTAGTTCAGGGTTTAACCTGCAAATGTTCTCGTAAAAGAAGGTGTCATTTACCCTTCTGAATTGATCTTCGGACCCTTTTCTTGTCAGCTGAGGAAAATACTGATAAACATGGTCCACTGTCTTGTTCCCCTTGGTGTCCAACCCGGGATAGTTTCTCATGCCGGCCGCTGCATAGGTGACATACGAGGACATATAAAACTTTCCCGTAGATAGGACTATTGTCATTTGAGAATCTATCTCGTTACTGATAAGAGTACCCCAATCAATTCCCTGTTGATTCTTCTTAATAATGATCATGAACTGATACATCCATCCTTGGAAAACATTTGATTCGGGAAAACCAAAAACCCGACTCAACAGAGTAATGATATCATTGATTTCTTGAATGAAATCACTTCTGGGAACAAGTCTTGGGAACCTAGAAACAACCGGTTTGGCTTTGATTAGGAACTTCTTATTCACGTGCTTGATGCAATCTTCCTGATCATTGTCCCAAGCTTTTTGAGCTGACTTGATATCCACATCTCCATATTCCTCAAAATTAGGCAGCTTGAGAAGGTCATCGAAGTAACCTCCGTCCAACTTGATTACAACTTCTCCCGCCTGGTTTTTCACAGAACGAGAAGCAGAGTCATAATTCGAAGCACAAAGGCTAAGATGAACTCAGGGCACTGAGCGGACATAGGGAAACCTGCTGCAAGAGGTAGACCACTGTCAACTATTGATTTCATCCATGGAGTCTCGAGAAGAGCTCTTGACCCTATTCCAAAATCCTCCATATCTATGTTTCCGAGCTCGTATCCGGATGTCGTAATTACAATCAATGTAGGAGGGAGACTCCACCTTCCTGAACTTGTACTTCATCCTCCCTGATTTTTTAGTCTTATCTTGTGATGGACTAGGGTCCGACATGAGGAATTTCAAAGGAGGAGAGTGTCGGAGATCAGAAGATGTTGAACACTTGGAAAACCCGACACACCTGGGAGGATGCTTGAGAGACTTGAAATAACCCGACACACTGGGAGGATGCCGGAGACTTGAAATAACCCGACACACTGGGAGGATGCCGGAGACTTCGGAAAACCCGACACACTGGGAGGATGCCGAGAGAGTTCGGAAAACCCGACACTTTAAACTTTTCGATATACCGGGTTTTGAACACTGCAAAGCACCCTGCGAAACCCGAGAAGAGGGAATAGGGTAATTGTTGAGTTGAAACATGCAAGTTTTTCTTCACTGTTGATATCCCCAATATATTTTTAATTACAATGACATCTTTAAGGAATAAACAAAGTGATAATTCCAAAGGGGTAACCCTAAAACACAAACCTAATTTAGAAAACAACCCCCAAAATGGAAAAGATAAAACCCCAAACAACCCTGATAAGAAACTTGGAAGAATTCCTTACACAATTATTCCACAAAAACCACAAACAAAGAATGAAGAAAATACCTTCAATCGTAACAAGAAATGATAAAAATGAGCAATGCAATTGGGCACGAGGCGAGTGGGTTTCGGGTCGAAGATGCATGTGAAAATCCACGAGGTAAAAAGTACGTCTGGTAAAAATGACGTGGAAATCTGAATATATATAAGAAAATTCACATTTAATACACTTCAGTCGACACGTGCCAACTACCCGACAACTCGGCATAAATGCCATGTCAGCATGCTTAGGATATCCGGAAACCCGACACAAAGGATTTTAGAGCAATTCGGGTTTCGGGTTGTGGGAAACATGTGACATGAAGCATCATGTTTGATGACCCGGAAACCCGAAACAAAGGAGTAAATCGGGCTTCGGGGATCGGAAGACATGTGACATGAAGCATGTTTTGATGAAGGCATGTTCCGATGCTTGGAAGGTCCGCAAACCCGACTCACCTTACTTGATGTGGGTTTCGGGTTTCGGGGAACACACGACATGAAGCACCCAAAACACATGTTGTCTTGCTTGTGAAACCCGAAAACCCGATTATCTCTCTGAAAGGTGATCCTTAGAAAATCAGCTCAAAAATTTCTTAGGGTTATCTCATTTTTGGCGTAAACTCAATTATATAAGTTGGTTATATGAAAATTCATATATTACAAATACACACATAAATAATGTTCATAATAACATATAAATTTCCTAACATCATCAAGGTCATATGATGGACCATAGGGCATGAATGGGGCTGGGAAAATTTTTGTGTCATAACTATTTGAAAGGGATGGGATAGATGGGACAAAAAATGTGTCATGCACCAGACATGAAAATTTCTAATCTGTAAAAACATACCTTCAGAGATTCCTTGAAGATGGTGTTTCCCAAGATTCAGGAGGTCATTTTTTATGAACCCATATATTATTTTGACTCCTAAGAGCATTATAAAGATAATCAGATGGGTATAAATATCCAATACCTCATGAAACCCCTATTATTTCTTCTTCTTTCTTAGGACAATAGGGTGTGTGTGCCAAAAATGAGATGTGGAAATAAACACCTATATCTTGTGAAATATTTGATCATTTAATCATGTAGATAAATATCAAAGATTTAAAATGAGTATTTTTTTGCCTCTTAATTCCTTATGGAGCTCTCGCAATCATCTCGTGAAAGATTGGGTACTTGTTTTGAATGCCTTCTCCTTATACCTTAGAAACTCGGGGGATGAGACTGGGTCATATGAGAAACCATGGGAAAATAAAAGTATGGGGAAATTTTTTTATCCCAATTGTCCCAAAGGGATGGGAAAGATAAGATAGAAAAATCCACCCTGATGTGAGCATGACAAGTGGTGATCAATGATTTGATGAGGCGAAGAGGAGAGAGGGATAAAATGCCTTCAAGAGCCTTTTCAAGGTCATGTACGAGTAACAAAGGGCCAAGAAAAAAATGGGGAATTTTTTTAGTCCCAAATGTACCAAAGGGATGAGACAACTAGGGTAGAAAAACATGCCCTAACCCTAGGTTGACAAGTGTCAATATTTTATTGCACAACAAAAAGGGCTAGAATGAGGTGAAAAAGATCTTAGCTTACATCACAGAGCTTCTTTGGGGTCATATGATGGTCAAAGGGGATTAACAGGATTGGGAGCATTTTTGGTCCCATCTATCCTAGAGAGAGGTGAAAAAAGGTACACATCAACCTCATTCTAACATGTGTCATTTTGTGGAAACGGCTAAGTCCTGAAAGCTTACCTTGACGAGATCCCTGAAGATGAAGTTTTTGGAGCTCTATGAGGACTTTTTTGGAACCTCGTTATATGAAATTTACTCTAAAAATACTTTTTAGAAGAATGGGATTCGTCCCATGATGCAATTATTCCTACAACACCCTCAAAAATAAATTTTTTTCTTAGGACAACAAGGTGTGTCTGCTGAAAATGTGTTGTGGAAAGAAGTGCCCGAGTCTTGTGAAAAATATGAAATAACCATCACTTTGATAATTGAATTATTTTTCCAATGATATCATGATGTACCTCTTACTATTTACAAAGCTCCCAATATCATCTTCTCTGAAGCTCATGCACTAATTTTAACTACAAGCTCCTTCACCTTCAAAATTGACTTTCATTGAACTTGTTCCTAAACCCTCAAATGTTCCTTAAAATTTCCTAAATAAATTTAAATATGTTATTATCTCCTCAATACCACTTCCAGAATAATTTGGGCCTTTAGCTCGTGTTGTAGGGTGCACACTTGTCCCAGAAAGGCCAAAAATAGCCTTTCTTAGTCTACTGGAGAATCTTCCTTGAGAAACATTGCATCAAAAGAACTTCACGAATTTTTTTTCATATTTAAAAGACTTGGGAAATTTTATTAAAACATATATGAGAAAATTTAGGATGGGGATAGGCATGAAAGAAAGGGATAACTAATCCAGGATAAGTACTTAGGAGGGTTTACAAGTAAAAATTTTGATACTAAGATATAGTTGTCATGTTTCAACATTGAATTTTTCCCTTGCAAAAACACATGACAACAACTGGCTCTAGCTTGGAGACATTTTCTATATCGATTATAGTGAGGAAATAGAAATAAGGAACCCTATAATCTCAATACAAAACATGGACCAGTGCCTCATCCATTGGGTTCTACGGAGTCACTAAAATGATACACCACACAACTTCCTTTATTGAACACACACACACATGATAAAAACAAACACACAAGAAAACAAAGGAAAAAAACAACACAAGGGGAAAAATTGGGAAAGAAAACATGAAACAACAAAGGAAAATATCCTAAATCACATATGTACATGCAAGGACAACCCACTTTCATTGAAGCACTTATTTGAATAGAATGGTTACCCGTAAACATATCATTGGATTCCTTTCTTCCGCAAATCCGTTGACATGTTCACTGAAGTAAGAACTTATCCTCAAGTTCTAAAGAAATATAACATGATCACTAGTGTAATTGATGATCAATTCATTCATTCCATCACATTTCATTATTTGAAACATTCTTCTCGGATTCTCGTTTGATTCGAGGTTTGTTCTACTTGCTAAAAAAATTCATGATCATGAAGATGGTTCTTAATTATACTTGACTTATCATTTTCATACCAAGACATTTGTTCTTCATTGTGCATCTACTTCATGACCATTATCTTCATGAGTTGATTCTCAGTATATTATTTAGAAACTTTGACATTATCACCAATCTCTTGATGTCCCATGTTTCTCAATTATACTAAGAAATCATCTTCCTCATACCTTGGATATTTTTGACATGCTTTGTTACATGGTGTGTCAAGTGCATTGCATCATCCTCTTGGAAAGAGAATGAGCTCAAGGTTGAGTATGCAATATAGAAAATATCATTTTCTTCAATTTGTCCATCTTGGGCTTCAACATCAATTTTGATTTTGATGATGTCATCCTCTTGAGTAAAGTCAACACTGAAAGGTTGAAGTTCATTAAAAAAGTTTCCATTTTGAAAAAAACCAGCCATAGGATGAAGCAACATTTCCTTTCTCCATTTTTTTGTTGATAATGTTTCCATCCTCATGAAAAGGGAATGAGAAAAACACTAGATCTCGAGTTGTTGTCATTATCATTTTCGATGTTGATCACCGAAAATGAAGAAATTCATTTCTATGATGAAATCATCATCTCCTTGAATAGAATCCTATTCGAGAGGTAGAAACTTGTTTTCATTCCCATCTTTCTTGTCATCTTCTTCCAATGAGAATGAGAAGTATTTATATTGACAAGCATACCCATCGCATGGAAAATCATACCAAACATCAAGAACATTATTGGAAATATTGAACTTACCTATGGAGAAGTTGGCGAGTATCACTCCTTTTTGATCCATGTTACTCTTCACTTAAATATCACTTTTTTACAAGTTGAGGCTCTCAAAGCACCATCATCAACGTCTAGTGGAGAAACTTCATTTATGATCTCATCCCATGGGAAGTACACACTCTCAAACTATGATTTCATAAAATCATCATGATGTTATTTGATCAGATCTATGATGCTTGGACATTCTTCCACCAACATGGGAAGCTCAAGATCATCCTTAAAAGTCATGAAAAATTTGCAAGATTTGGAATTTTGACACGGGATGTTTGTCGTTGGGTCATCTGGTTTTTGCATAGTATACTTCATTTTTCTGATGGGAAGTAATTTATTTGTTTTACCATTGAAAAGGATGGTGTCATACGACCAAAATAGCTTCCTAAATCCTTAGACATAACTACCAAAACTTCATCCCAATAATATACCATATGAGGTAGGCATGTTAGCTATAAGGATTCTCATTATTATTTTCTTGTCAGGGAAATCTTCCAATGCTACCTTGGCATCGTTGATCTGACCCATAAGGGGAACTTTTTCATTTCCATGGAAATGAAATGGATAGAGGTAAGGGAAAGGGAGAGGCCAAGAGATTTAAAACTACATATGAGTAACTACTGTGGATTCTTCATCATCAAGTTTGCATTCACAAAACTTGATTTGAGCACATTCTTTTTCTCCTTCATTTTCAACTTCTAATTCAAAATTTTCTTCTTCTTCATCTTTATTGATCTCGCATATTACATTGGTGACAAGAACTCCAAGGAAAGCCTTCGGGGTGCTCCTATAATCTGGTTCCTCTTTTAGTTTGGATGAGGTTCTCATTGAGCAACTTCCTTCTTTAACATCATTAGGTTGTTGGCCAATATTTGTAATAATTGATCAACCTGTCTCATCTTTATAACCCTGGGCCTTATCCTTCATTGATGGATTTTTTTATCTTACTTGACAGGATGAGGTCATCTTCCACCTCAAAAACAATTTCTTGAGAATGGTCCAAATCTCATGGTTGGACTCTTTATAGAAATAAACTCACTTTAGGAAATTAAGCATTCATGAAGAACATATTTAGATTATCAGCAGTGGGAAGGGTAATGGTGGGAATCTTGTTGATTAGTTTATTGAATTTTTCTATGAAGTATATCATGAAATCTTTCTGCTCTTTCTTCATCTCGATTAAACCGAGTGAGGAAGGCATGAAAATATTTGACAGTCTTGAATCTTTCTTCAAACTTATTTTTCATACCACCCCAATCAGTGATTGAGTGTGAAGGAAAAAAGTAGAACCAGTCTACCACGACATCTTATAATGTTTCCATGAATAACCGCACTACAACATCTTCATGTTTCACTCCAAGGATGCCATAGGCTATGATGAAGTTTTTGATATGATCATCAGGATATTTCTTTCCATCTCTATAGAATTTCAAGAAGTTATTTCTTGATCCTCATGGAGTGCAAGAGCCAAAGAAAACAAACCAGTGTTTTTCCCTAGGTACAGTGAGTGTGCTACCATTTCTTCCTCTTCTATTTCTTCTTTTATTTTTTCCTCTCTTTCTTCTTCTTCTTTTGGGAATTCAAAATTCAAATGTGGGTGAAAGATAGGAGAATTTGTAGGAGTGTTAGTAGGAGTTTGAATAGGGTTACTAGGGGTACCACTCAATGAATCAGATGGGGATGAAGCTTGAGAGAAGTAGTATGGATTATCTCTGACTCACTCTTGCTGATTTTGCAAAGCTTCAAAAGTAGGGTCAATGATTCCTCTCAACCTATTCAGTTTGGTATATCTTCTTTCAGCCAAGTTTTCTCAAGAGGTTTACAAAAAGGATTTTTGATCATTCAAGTACTTTATTTTTTATTTTTGATTTCTTGGTTTTTTTATATTTTGTAGAGATCTATATGGGTGCACGAGGGTAGATCTCTCCCCAATAAATTCACCAAAAACTATTGGTGAAATAATTTATTGTATGGTGAATTATTTGATTTCCACCAACACTCACGGGATTTTACCCTCCTTCTTGTGTATGGGGAGGCTCCCATTATTGAATGTAAACTAATATAATCCTATCCATTACTATGGGTTTCTAAATAGGCCGAGGATCGCATATGAACACTTCACTAAACTTACAACAAATTTCTTGTATGGGGTATAAGGGAGGAAATTACAGTAGTGAGGGGTGAAGGAGAGAAATTAGACAAAGGAAGGTTATTGTTGTGAGTAGGAACAAGAAAATTAGAGGAAATAAAAATGAAGCTAGTTAGTGAGACTAACAAATCTATATACATAGTTCTTTAGAATCATTCATCAAGGACACCAAGTTCCTTCTTGATAACCATATTGTTTGCATGTGAATGGTGAATGTAACTAATGTAAAAGGAACATTAATGCCAAATTAGAATGAATCTAATGAGGTAGGATAAGACAAGGCATGATAACACCTGATTGAAACTTGACATCTTGAGGAGATAATGACCGCAGAGGCATAATGATGATAAGAGATCATACCAGATGATTTCATATATGGTATAACAAATGAATGATGAGGAAACATAGTTATCATGATGACTATAAGGCTGCATGAGTGAAATTTTTGTGACTATCTCATTGTAGCAGGCATGGAATAATGGAATGAAGGTAGGAGGATGATAGAGAAGAATGGTAGAGGCATCAAAAATATTATTAAGGGTATAAATGATGAAGAAAAAGATAGGTATGATGATTTATGGTGTAAACTAGCTAAAATAGGCCTTGTTAAATGACCATGTATAGGATTTTATGGGTGTATGAAGAAAATAAAGCTATGAAAGGAAAATGAAAACATGAGAGGTGTGTAGGGACCTTGTGTAGAGTCTTTAGATGAGGCTACATGTCATATATAAAAATTTGGAGGTATGTTTGGGGTCATATCTATGACTATCCTCGAGGACAACAAAATTTATCATGCACAAACCATGGTATCCAAGAAGGCACAATGATATTTATGAGCAAAAAAACATTCGAACATGTGCAGAGGAGTACTTTAGTGATGTGTAAAATTTTTTATGTAAAGGTAAAAAATAATTTTGACGATATGGAGTTTTTAGTTCTATCAAGCTCTTAGAATTCTCTTCCCGACTCAAAGGTCAACTTTGAAGATTTCAAATGTATGTGAAAATTGTACATGATGAGAAAACCTTTTCACCAATGATGGATAATTAAATCTATAGAATTTCAGAGGTGGGATGAATCAAAATAATGTATTAACCTTTATAGACAAAATTTAACAATGGATGTCACTCTAAACCCTCTCTAAACCCTCATACTATAGCGATGCAAGAAAAATGATGTTTTTCATAATCAAATCATCTGGGGAAGCCAATGTTAATAATTAGGCATGTAAATAACTCCTTATAGTACATTTTAGCATTGGTGGCATGTTCTACATAAACTAGTAAGGTACATTTTTACCCCTATTTTGGAAAAAATGGTTATATAATCATGAATGGAAGAGTTTTAGATTGAAATATTGATGTGGAAGAATGCATGGAAATTTTACTTGATGTCAATGAAAATATCTAAGTGAGGTCATTGTAATTTTTTTATGAATAACATTTATCTATGTCACCTACCGCTAAAGAGAAAACAAACCAAAATTATTCAATTGAGTAGAGATAGTTTTAATGAAATAACATAGTTTCAAGTGTTATATGATCATGTAAAAGTGGTATAGGTATAATACAACTTGTTAAACTAACATGATATGATGAGATGAAATGTTTTTATGTTCTTTCACTAATGGCTCAAAACTACCATTTTGAGACAATCAAGTAGCTCTAAGAAATGAGCACACAAATGTATTTTTATCCTCATAACCTATGTAAGTGAGTGCTAGAAGTTGATTTAAATATCCCGTGTGAAGTTTTCCAAGATGTGGTTCATCATGAAAGTGATTTTTAGTGATTTTGAAGCCCATTCTACAATATTAGTATTTGGAGCTCGAAACTTAGTCCGACTTGTCTCGAAAAGAAAGCATTTTGATGTTTCATACCTTAAAATGATGCAATATATGGACATTATGAGTTAAAGAAGGTTTTATTATCTCCATAAATGTTCCATAGGAGTCTTGATCAAGTGATTTGATGGGTGAGGCAAGTCATTTTGTGAAAACTTGTTTTCTGAGTATGAAAACCCTTGAAAGACCTTGTTCCAATCTGCATGACATGGATAGCCTGAAGGTGATAATGTTTTTACAATTAAATGGTGTTGTTGTAGACCTCTTGATGAGTCTTTCACTTGATTTACATTACATGATATGATTTTTGGTGCTCTTTATACATCAAAGTTCAAGACTATGTTTTTAAGGCTCTTGCACCTAGTATGAAGCTAAAATGAGAGATTGAAGTTGAAATGGTGATTTTACAAGATTTTCAAGGAGTTATAGAACAAGATAAAGGGTCTTGTAATGTGAATTAATAGTGAAGAAACTTGTAATTGAGTTCCTTTGATACAATAAAAAAATCCTAAGTTGAATAATAGGACAAAAATTACAAGAACTCGTTATAAATCAAATTTGCAGAGGTTGATTAAACTATAATGGAAAATGGGGACCTAATTTAGTTTAATATAATGCTATGTAAAGCAATAAATAAATTAAATAAATTGTAGTAAATAGAACCAAGAAACTAAGTAAATGAAATAAGAAAGCTTAATGTGCAAAGAAGGGTTATAAAGGCCTTAGTGATTCGTAGATATGTTAGGACTATGTCGTAGTGAAGACCAAATGAACATAATGAAGAAATGACCACACACGAGCTCTAGAAAGTGTAGATACAAGATGTATGAGTAGAATGGAGCACCTGAAGAGGGATGGAGACACTTGGGGCACCGTAGTATGAGATCTAGGAACCCCTGTTCTCGTGGAAATGACCAAGGAACTTCCTCTAAGGTTTCCTTGAGTGACTTCTGCCTTCAATTCTTATCATTTATATGTCAATAAACCTCGCTATATGTCACTACAAATCAAAGATGGAGAAAAATCTACAAAACCTTAAGCAAAGCATCAAAAATCCTAAAAAGTAAAGATGCCTATGAAGGGGTCAAACTATCCTCATCTTCCAAATGGAATTATCATTGAGAGCTTCACTACATCTCATACCCAATGTAGTTCTAGGTGTGTGTATGTAAATCATGCCCTAAGTGCTCTTGTGCTAGTCACACTTTGTGAGTAGTGAGCAATAACTAGATGTAGAATGTAAATAGATGGTGCATGGAATAGAATTAACTCCCCTCCTATGAAGTGTGATGTAGAAAACTAGCCTTATGTCCCTTGTGATGGAGCTAGATGGATGTAAATGGAGTAGTATAAGCCTTTGATGGATGCAACCTTAGGTGGAGATACTAGTGCTTAGTGCTTGGTCCCTCATTATGGTCTCATAACTTTATATTTATATGGTTCTCTTGATCTAATTTTGTAATTAACCCTGAAAAGGCCGACCACCAAAAATATGAAAAGTTCAAATGGCTAGAAAGTTCCCAAAAGATGAGAGTAAAGTGTAAAGAGGATCAGGATTCCCCATAGAGGAAAAGGGCACTTGGGGCACCCATCAGAAATAGGATGAATGTAAAATGAAAAAAATATTGGGTAAATACATGCAGAAGGTTAGAAGTGATGACATAAAGAAAAGTAAAATAGCTAAAGGAGATGGGTTAATTAGTAATTTCTTTACTCAAAAACCATATGAGTAGTAGTATGACACCAAGACTAAATATTTACCCAAAGTGCATGATTTAGTGACTACATTTTCCTCCACTTTATGTTGGTGAGTGGAATGCTTGGTAACACAAAGTAGATAGATATGTGTACCATATCCATGAAGATTGATGAAGAAAGCATGTTGATGGAAGAGACAAAGTGTGGAGTGAAAAAAATATGGATCATGGAGACTAAAGATGTAAAAGTGTAAGAAGTGATGAGAGTGAACCTAGGGTGGAACATGTGTGTAGCTTCTAATGTGTATGATGTACCTATATGTTAGTATGAGGTACATAATATTTAATGACACTATTGTTGGTGTTGTTGTTGACATTTTTGTTGTTTGTTGTTGACTTCTTGCTACCCATATGGATGGATCTATAAAGGAGAAGATGATTAAGTAGTCAAATATGCATGTATATGTGTAAAAACCACATGTATATAGTAAAAAGACTATAATGAAAGTACTAAAAATGAAAAAGGAACATGTGCACCTGATCCGTGATGAGAGAGGGTGTAGAAAGGATATCTTGTAACTATTGGTGAAGTGCAAGTTTTTGGGTGATCTCACGCCACTTTGTGGTTGAAGAAGTGTAGGGAGAAAGTTATGTTATTCTCAAACATGTAACTACTTCCCGAGAATGTGTGAAGAGATCTTTATATTACCTTGTTTTTTGGAAGATCCAACATTGTTGGCTGGAGTAGTGTAGGGAGGAAATTTCATTGTATCCTCCAACCTGTAACTACTCCCTAGAATGCTAAGGACAACTTGTTCTATAAAATCCATTGTATATCGAGTTATATAGAATGGTCTCGAACCCACTCCTTGTATAACCCATCGTGTCATGGAAAAAAATTGAGTTGAATTATACTAGTGTAGTGCACTGTATAGTGTGTAAACCCCAAATGATGCCCCCTATTTGGGGGTGCATGCGACATCATGGATAGGAGGATGCGGCCCCAAAAGAGGACTAGATGCATAAATTTTTCCTTTTAGGGGGAGGTAATGCACTTGGTAGAAACCAAGGTTCACAAAAATAAGAGACTAGAAATAAGTGTTATTACGAACAAGCATGCATGTAGAAGACAAGTGTAAGCTACCAAACAATGTGTAAGCTAAAATGTAAGTAAACATGCAAGAATCCAATCATAGACCATGAAAAGTGGGTTGCAAACATGGTACATCACTCACAATGTCGCAAGACACTCAAGGCCATAGTAGCCATAGACAAACAAACAAGTTTTCACACTAAACAAAAGGAAAGGCCCACATATAATAGTAAACAAAGACAAACAAGTAATCCTACAACAGAAATTTTACACATAAAACACCCGTTAGCATGTTATAAAGGCAACCTATATGTAAAAATTGTGTATAATTAGTAGTGTGATAAGTATAAAATTAAATAATAGAACTTGTGGTATATGAATTTGGATTCCCCTAGTAGACATTGGGGAATTAGTAGTAGCCAAGCATCCATACTACATGTAAGAGACACGTGTCTCATGAGCACAACTAGAAAAGGATATTAATGTACATGTTTATATGGTAAAGATAATGGCATACAAGAGATCTATCTAGCATGTGTAATAAAGCAAACATGTACAAGTAAATGCAAGCAAGTGTAAAAGAAACCAAGATATGCAACATGTTGTGGATGGATGGAATGGAATACAAGATGGATGATAGGAGCCATGTGCCCCCAAGTGAATGGAGTTGTATGCAGTGAGGTTCATTTGGTTTTCCCCCTCAGTAATCAAGAATAAACCGTAAACGAGAGTGCGTCATCGGGAAATGGTTGATGTGTGTGTTGTGTGTAGCACGCTCTGATGAGTGGGTATGTGTGTTGATGATATGTGACCTAGATATTTTTTGAGCATGACCCTATAGATGAAGTGTATATCATTACAAGATGATGGAAGGAGTGATGATTTATCCTAAAGTGTATGTCACTACGAGATGAATAGAGGGAGTGGTGATGTATCCTAAATTGTATACCACTACAAGATGATGGAATAGGTGACCATTTAGCCTATAACGTATGTCACTAACCTAAGAATGTCATATGATAGGATGTTGAATGATGAACGTGTGAATGTGATAAGGTCCATTTGTGATGTATACCCTCAACATTCCAAGTATGGACTATGAGACTAGAGTGCGTCATAGGGAAATGAGTGTAGCACATAGAAGAAGATGTAGTATGTGTGATGATAAGAGATGACTATGTGATGAGAAATGTGGAAATATTTGATATATAGAATGTAATGCAAAATGTGTAGATAGCCTAATAGTGTGAAGTGCACGCTATGTAGTATGTAGAATGAGTAGTATGTAACGATATGCTCATAGACAATAAGAGTGTGATGAATACCTATATGGAATGTATGATGTGTAGATGTGAAAATGTTGAAATACAAATGATGTAGAGGAACTTGAAGATGTAGTATGCAAAATGCAAGATGTATTGTAAGAGGTGTGAAGAGATGTAGTGTGTATTGCCTAATGTGTAGTGTGTGGGATTCTTGGGTAGTATTTCCTCAACAAGTCAAGTATGAATTATAGTGTAAGAGTGTGTCATCAGGTAATAATGACACGAGAATGAGTGTAGATGAATATTCTTATGCTAAGAGGTGGATGTGTGATAATATGAATGCAAGAGATGTGTGGATGTTGGGATGGGAGGGGTGTGTGAATGCTATGCCCCCAATTTTGTGTGATAAAATTAACTATCTAATGAAAGTGAAGGATGAAGGTTCTCCATCTAATGGTTGTGATAAAATCCTATGACTATTATCTACTAGTACTAGTATAGTAGATAGACGTTGACTTTGTTGAGTGAATTTTATGTGCATACAATTGATGAATATATGATGAATGTCATGGTGCGATGAAATGTGTAGGTGATGGAGATATATGTGGAGATGAGTGTGGAGGTGATAAACACCCTTGCAGAATAAAAAAGTTGGATCCTTACGCCAAGATGATGTAACAACCTTAGGAATGGGCTTATACTTATGTGTAGGACTAGTAGAGTGGTGAGGTCATGTAGATAATGTGTGAGTAGGTGAACCAGGATTAGATTGCTTTTTTAGTAACATAGATTATGATGTGCTAGATGAAGTAGGAAATACATTGACTAATGATCGAGGAGATGATGACTATGGAGTAGATGGAGGTATACCATCGATAGAAATAACTTGATTATTATGGATGAATTTGAGTCACAAGTGATTCATAGAAATGATAGACTTAGACCAACAAATCCAATTAAGGCTTCAAGCATGTCACAACCATCAAATTCTTGTCCAACAACGAAAGGTAAAAGTAAAGTGAGAGGACCAACCATAACATGTAGTTTGACGATGCCATATGAATTATTCATTAGGTATGAAATTTGTGATAGTGGGAAACCAATAACGATAAGAATTGGAATAGATCATGTGCTAATGGGAAGAGACAGTCAACCTTAGTATTATTGATAGGAACTACGCCAATAGATGCACTAATATGAAAGTGATGAGAAGTTAAATTCACATGATAATCATGGTTGGAAAATGAGATAATCGGTGGAGAAGTCTCAATATGCACACCTAGAAAGTCAAGAGCCCTTGATGCAGGAGGAGGCACTACATGATATGTGTGATTAACTAAATATTCCACCACTTTCTTGTCATGTTGGGTAGGTGGGTTATAAACTAATTTGAGGTTTTTGTTTTTGTTAACTAGTGGAGAGTATATAGATTCTGGGAATTCAAGCTTGTTGTTATTGATAAGATCTTGGATGATGGTACAAATCTTGAAACACCTATTCGTAGAGTTTCCTACACATCGATGATAGTTGCATCAAAATTTCTCATTGTAATTTCTTCCTTTTGGTCATGATGGGTCTATTTCAAGTGGTGGAGGAAGTGTAATAAGATTTCTCTCTAGAATTTGCTGCAATATGAGATGTGGGGCCATAGGGAACTTAGTGAATGTGCATTGAGGTGGTTGTGCCTGAGGATCTTTAGTAGTAGTTACCACATTGACAGTGACTTTTGTATTGGTTGGTTTTGTCGTAGATGGTCTAAATGTTGACTTTCTTTGAAAATGTGTAGAGGATGATGCTTGTTCTTGGTACTTAAGATTTCCTATAGCTAAGAGCTTGGTTTCACGAAGCTTAAGAGTATGAAAAAGTTGATTAAATGAAGGAGAGGTCTCAAACGGAACACTCTCTTAGAGAGGTGGTAGGATACTTTGAATGAACAAGTTCTAAAGCTTAGATTCTGAAAGCACATTTGACATTTTAGCTAGATTATTTTTGTATCTCAAAACTTAATTGGTTAGGTGATCATTAGATCCTTGCTTAAGTTTTTTGAGTTGGGAATAAAAGATATTGGAACTGATGTTAATAGATGAGTAAGAAAATCATCCGCTAGATGCATGAATGAAGTTACCGAATGGATGGGTAGGTCATAAAAACAATGAATCACATAATCCTTGAGACTAAGGGGAAAGATATTATCTAAAAAATGTGATCATCAACAAAATCAAGACAAACGACATGAAATGATATAATATGTTCTTGAGGGCTGGATACCCATTGAAAATGGGAATCTCAGTGGGTGAAAAAAATAGGAGGAGGCGGATAAGTGGGGATGACGGGTGTAATGAAATTACTAGTATAATTTAGATTATGAGCAACAATAGAACACCAAATAACACAATATTTCAGAATAATGACCTCATTATGCAATTAGAATAGCTTCGTCACTTCGAGGGGGAAACCTCAAAACCATATAATAAGACTTAAATGCTCAAATCATAATCAAATACTACCTACAATCCCGTATATATACTATTCATATGTTATGGCCATCACCAAGGCCGACCTATTAAGCATGAGAACGTATAAATGATATGGTAAGCCACAAGTCGGCTACTCATGTCCTAATACAAGCAATAGGTTAAGGGCATAGCATGCACTTCCCCTTTAAACCAACATTGTCCTCAATGTTTAATAATCCTAGATGTTGGTGCAAAAACTTTCATCCTCCCAAAGTTGCATCTTCTATGCTCAAATTCTTCCACTTGATAAGATATTCCTTAATGTCTGTGGTTCTCGACCTCTTAGTACATGTTTACAGAATCTTATCTGGCTCCAAAATGATTCTTCCTTCCTCGTTAATTTCGGTAACTCTTTTTGGGCTTCAAATTTCTGTCCAATAACCTTCTTCGTGCATAAAACATGGAATACTGGGTGTATGTGTGGACATGGAGGTAACTCTAGTTTATAAGCAACACTACTAATTTTTTGTAAAACCTAATAAGGGCCATAATATTTAGGAGCAAGTTTGTTGTCCTTTTTTTGTTGCTTTAGGGTTATCTATTTTTAAGGCTAGAGACGTACAAAACCCAAATACTAATTTCAAATTTTCTTTCACTACGTTGTTGATATGCTTGTTGTTTCATCCGTTTTGTACTAATGCTAAATTCTCGTTCAAACTAGCCAATACTTGTTGTTGATGTTGACTGTGTTCCTCAACATCTCTAACCTTAGTTTGCACCCTCAAGGAGGAAGTGATAGAATGTGGATGGTAACCATATAATACTAAAATTGGGTCATTTGAGAAGAGGTATGACAATATGTGTTATACCACCAGTTTACAAGTGGTAGCCATTTAATCCACCTTTCCTAATTATCTAATACAAAACAACATAGATACCCCTATAAGCATTTGTTGACCAATTTTGTTCTCCCATAAATTTGAGGATGATAAGATGAACTTTGAGCTAGCTAACTACCCAAACATGAAAATAATTCCATCAAAAATTACTTGTGAAAATAGGATCATGATCACTTACAATTATCTTTGGGGTTCCATGTAGCCTTTGAACTGTCTCCAAAAATAGTTGCGACTGTACTGGCTGCAAATGGATGTGATAGGGAAAAAAAATGGGCATATTTTGTGAGCCTATTCACAGTCACAAAAATAACATTATTACCCTCTAAACAAGGCAATCTAGTGCTGAAATCCATGGAGACCTCCTCCCATCTCTCGGCTAGGAATCGGTAAGGGTTGCACATGGACTGGTGTCTTAATTGTTTCCCCTTTGTTTTTTAGCACACTAAACACTCGATACAAAATTTTGTACATCCCCCTTGAGTCCTTCTCAAAATAATTATATTTTTATTATATGATATGTCTTCAAAAACCCAGAGTGTCCTCCAACAAGTGAGGTATGTATCTCTGTAAGAATCTTATGCTTTAACTCGAGTAATCTTTACTCAAGTATAACCTTTCCTTGTACCATAGGGCATTACCTTCCCACTCAATTTTTTAGATGCCATAGATCCTTACTTGATATTCTATATTAAAGATTGTGTATCCTTTTCTTGATCCCATTCCAATCTTTCTTCATCTACCCAATTGACCATCAACATGGACATATCACATAGTAAGGCATCTCGCTGATGTAGCCCTTCCGACAACACATCAGCCACTACATTTTATTTACCCTTTTTTATATGATTTCAAAATCATAACCCAACATTTTTGTTACCCACTTTTGTTGTTCCTCAAATGATAACCTTTTCTCCAAAAATGATTTGAGACTATCATGATCAGATTTTTACCTTGAAGTGTTTACCCATGAAATACGGCCTCCATTGCTTGTTGCATGAAGAATAGCCATCATTTCTTTCTCATAGATGTGGTTTGAGCAGATATTTTCCTTTGAATTAGCGACTCTCAAAAGAAATTGTTCTTCCTTCCCACATTAGAACTACTCCTAATCCCGATCTTGAAGTGTCACATTCAACAATGAAGGTTTTTGAGAAGTTGGGAGTAGCCAAAATCGGGGTGTTTCACAAGGCTTCCTTCAGCCTACTCAAAGGATTTTGTGGTTATGTTTGTCCAATGGAAGGCATCCTTCTTTAGTAATACTGTTGAGTGGGGTTTTTATTCTACCATATCCCTACACAAATATTCTCAGTAGTACCCTGTTAGTCCTAGGAACCTAAAAATATTTTGAGAGTTTTGGGCCTTAGCCATTCCACCATAGCTTTGATCTTTTTGTGTAACATTCCCATTTTAAGAATTCGAAACAAGGTAAAAAATTTTTTACACAATGTTCTCTATTCTAAATAAAACATCATTTAGAACACACATTCCATGCCAATCAATCTCATAATGAGATAACCATATGCATCCTGTAATGACTTGGTAAGTTACCAATCTCTCATTCCATGAGTCGACTATAAACCGATCTCTCATGTTTGTCTTAAAGTATAGAATATTTTATGTATACAATGTATACTTGGTGTTCCTACCCTATTCAGGTACTTGAGTGATCTGTTTAAGAAACCTATCTGAATATTTGTTACCAATATTCATCTGACATCACATTTCTTTAAACTAAGTGACATAGGACAATGCAACCAACAACTTGCGATACTTTCGCCAAAGATTTTCAACATATTGTTCATGTTACTATTCCTAGACGGCATACTCGTCATTCGGAATACATCCTTCACCTCACTCTTCTATTATCTAGAATGGTCTTTACTGACTACCATCAATCCACTTGCCCAAGGTTTGACCCTAGCCCAGGTTAGCAACATAATTTGTTATAGGAAGACGCTCATGATGACTTAGGGTATATGGTCATACTCGATCGACTTAAGTCAATCGAATGTGCCAAGGTACTACTGAGTCATAGAGAGCTACTCCCTATTCTAAACATGCTACTAACTTGACTTAGAGAGAAACTAAGTCAAGTATAGATGTGTGTAGATCTAGATGAACAATATAGAAGGGTGTTGCCACATGTCAACTGTAACACTTGTATCCTTGAGAAGCCCTTAGACTTATCGAAGGTATAGTCCTGTAGTTGGCATGTGCCAACATCCGTTAGAAGCCCGATTCATCATGATTTACATACACCTTGGTGGTCATTAAATTCATAATTAAATTGGATTAAGATTCAGATTACAACTATGCCTAACCCTAATTCTAACATTCAATAAGTTCTTTATCCATAATTAATCTTATTTGATATTAAGAACTTCATTAACTCATGCTTGCATTTATGTTCATTAATGTGGCCTAACAAGTAGTTATCCCGAAAATAGGGCAGAAAACATCAAACGGTTAATTTTTAATGTAACCTAGCTATCCAAAGAAGGTGTATCATTCACCTAGATTCAGCTAGTGTTTACTTTTTATAAACAAAGCACAAGGATTAAATATCATAACCACCATTCCTTTTATTTTTCATTCTTATGAGAGAGGAAGAGTCTTCCTCTACATGGTTAGATGTTAGGGTTAACATAACCTTTTTATCATTCAATAATCATGTAGTTTAATTGTATGTCTAATGCATATTCCATTATTAAACTATAGTTTTTAGTTAGAGAACGACATCTTTTACCATTTAACAAGTTTTATTATAGTAAGGAGATTGTACTATCCCCTTAATCCAACTTATTAATTGATAACAACAATAGTATATAAACAGATATAAAGAATATCAAAAATATATCACTACTATTACCTTCATATAAGGTACAAGAGAATTTACATCACAAATTGGATTCAGTATCAAACCTTTCAATTCATCATGATAAAATATACATTTACAAGACTATGCATTTCATGCATATTTCATGTCAATCAACATTAAGATCATAAAGAAAATCATTTTTCTTTTCTAATACAACTTAAGAATGAATCAAATTTTTTTACATAAGATCTAGAATTAAATAAGCCAATGCATCATAAAAATTTTTTTCCTTCTTTTATCACTTACGATGTCCATCTGCAAAAATTTCCAGCAAGGGGCTCATTCAACCGAGCATGATAAGCACTAAGCATTAAAACAAAGTGCATTCCATTAATTGTTCCATTAAAACAACTTTTCTTTAATGAAACAATTAATAAGTATCATACAAATAAGCATAAATGATAACAACCCGAAAAGAAGTGCAAATGATGAGTCGAATACACTTTTAAGAAAAGAGAATAATATAATCAACAACAACCGCATTATAACATATAGTTTAATTGATCCAATCAATTACCTTTTAAACAAACAACAACTCTTGCCGTCTAATTATTTCATAATTCATTCTAAATTGAAATACCAAATTTATCTTTACTAAGAACAAAAAGATATAGATTTAACATAGTACATTTTAGAATGATTCATCCCATAACTTAAACAAAAGAAGAAGAATCAATACATACTATCCACCATTCACTAATCCTCTGAAAGATAGAAACAGGTTCAGAAAGTACTCAACTGATTACCCACATAACTACTTCAGTTCAAGGAAACTAATAAAAGGATTCAACATTAAAGAGACAACAAGTAGAACAAGAATCCCAAATCAATCCAAGGAGGGATAAAAAATCAAAATAGTCTTCTTGTGAGTCTTAACTAACTTCCACATGTTAAAAGATATCATTAAGAGATCTCGAAACCATACATCCCAAAAATCAAAGCAAGACTCACAAAAGGTTAATCTCTTCTCATGTCCAACGAAGGAGGATTCATAATAAGACACAGTGTAAAAAAAGAGAAATCCTTCCAATAACAGATCTAAATGGAGTATGACTCGCTTAAACAAAGCATTCGGTCAAAACATGATTACATTTCTCTTCTACAGAACCGACTCAGTTGTTCTCTTTCCACATCATTACAACAATGACTTAGTACAAAGTAGACTAAATAATCCACAAGGAAATTTCCATCTCGTAGAAAATTGGTTTCCCACTATTTCCTACAAGATAGAAAGGGAGAAAGGCCGAACCCAAGAATTCGAATAGACCTAAGAGAGTAATCACTCTACTGATCAAGAAGAGAGTCCATCTACAAAGAAGTTCAATCAAATGAACTTATCTCAAAATGATCTCAAATAGAAAAGATCCAATCAAGGTTTTATTTCTTTTGTACTATCAAATGAATTCCCTTTTATTTTTTTATTTCAAACTTAGAAGTTCTTTTGCTAGTCCCCAAAGGATAACAAAATATCAAACCCATAGTAAAAATAAAGCAACACTTCTAGTTTCCCTTATGAATTCAAAATTTATCTAACAACAATATAACCTCTATCCTAGTTCCTCTATACCATGTTGTTAAACACAAGTTCAAATTCATACAATAGAGAGAAGTATACAATATAGTCCCTAGGTGGAAGTAAAAATTCTAGATGAAACACATGTTACAGTCCACAAGAAAATCCATTATTTTCTCATTTTTAAAGACCCGAGTTCCATTCAAGTGAAACTACAAAGAATAAAAACCCAAAGATCAATTAAAAAGGATTAGAAAGAGAGTATGAAAACCCAACACATGTTAAAGTTAAGCAAGGTCTCAACATTACCCTCAAAATTTATCAAACAGATCACAACAATCTACATTCACTTTGCTCTATTTAGTACATAAGATTGAGATAGAGAATGTATTCGTTCCAATCATCTAACACAATAAGAAATATGAACACCACATTTTTATAACTTCAAAACCCCATTATCAACTGTTTCAATGAGCTTTGAAACATACCAATGAATAAATAACAATAAAGTATCTAACCAGAGGTTCTATATCCCCACAACAAGATACAGTTCCATAAAAGGTCCATTATCCTTCAAAAAAATAATTAGGACTTCAAACAAGACGTTGGTTTTCTTAGAGCAGAGGAGAGAAGAATATCCTCCCATATTTACATGCCATTACAAGTTCAAAGAAAGTGGTATAGTCTAGGACAGAAGTACCACAACCATTCCAAAATCAAGAAGCATCAAGGAGAAGATCTCAAAAGAGATTACCAGATCAACTCAAACCAAAACTATTCTCTCAAGATTTTTCGAGTAGATAGTCCCATATATGAGTTCTAAGTAACACAAAACCTTGAATACAAGTAAAACACAAAGCTTAGAATACAAGTACAGAACCAAACACAATGCTTTGAATTCAAGTTCAGAACTAACAAGCTTAGAATACGAGTTTAGTACTAAACAAAAAGCCACAAAGACAAGTTCAAAGCAGACACAAGTCTCGAGCACAAGTTCAGAACCAACACAAGGCTTTGAATACCAGTTCAGAATAATACAAGCCTCCAATACAAGTTCAGAATGAACACAAAGTTATGAACATGAGTTCTTTGTAAAACACAAGTTTCGAACACAAGTTTAGAATAAACACAAATCTTATCACAAACGAACTTGCGAGAGAGAGAGAGAGAGAGAAAGAGTTTCCAAATGTAAACATTATCATGCAATGGATTCATATCCAAAAATTACAGAGATATTCATACAACCAAGAAAGTAAATAACCAGAAAAAACATGCAAACATTTATCTCATGAGATCATAATTGTTTTAATGAATCATTTAGAAGAAAGCAAGAAATCTTAATGGGTAGAGCCTATCATGCCTGATAGTGCTTCTTCCAATTCAAAGGAGACTTCCATCTGAGATTCCAACTCTTTTTCTCCTCCATGAAAGATCAAAACCAAACATATTTTCTTCCAATGACTCATATACTTTCCTTGGATCAAAAATAGACCTAGAGAAAAAAATAGCCACAAAGTAAAATTAAACCGCTGGTTCGAAGAACCAGATAGCTCTTTGCAGAGAAAAAGTCACAAGGCATGCAAGACCAAATAACCTCAAAAAAATCCACATTCTTTGTTTCCAAGATGGTTTACACGCAAAAATTGAGGTTCATTAATGCAATTACTCCTCAATCTCCCTCATATCTCTCCTTGCCACCACCTCCTAAAACTAGTGAATGTTATTTCAACTTCAGCATGCATTTTCAAATTTAGTGAAGAATCCATGTATGCTTCCACTAAATTTTACTTGCCTTTGCCAAAACTGGTTGTTCCTCTAATTCATTCAACCAAATCAAATCAAATAAATTTCATTGGAATTTTTACCATAATACCATGCGACCATATGTTCCCTTTCAATAGTTTAGGATAGATTTCCCAAAACTTAGGTTATAACCTTAGGTTTAGTCATAATCATTTCATAAGTAATTTTCACCTTAGGTTAGATCAAAATCACAACCAAATAGTATTAGCTAATAGGTTAAAAATAGCCTAGCAATTCCTTAGTTATTTCCCCTTATTCCATTTAGCACATCAACTTAGGTTAGGACGCCATCCCAACAAAATAGAATATGAAGATTAGGTTAGATTCTAACCCGAATAAGTAGATATAGCTAGGAAGTAGGTGAATTTAACTAGTTTAGAATATCATTAGGATAATCCCTTAGGTTTAGGATTTAGATTCCCTTCATAGTCATGAAGTAGACTTCATTTCACTTACGCCATTAAATGTCCTGAAGAGATCAATCCTAAAGATCCAAGCGCAAACATACAACCGAATGAAGGCATGTTCTTACAAGACAAAATAATTTGTATCACACAAAATTTCATTCTGCTATGTCCCTCAAGTTTATGAATTTCAATTTACCATTTATTCCGGTAAGGATATTTAAAACATTCCTTGGATCACCTGGAATTGATCCAAGGATGAGTCGATTAAAAGAGATAAGTTTGCAACTATCAAAACTAGATTGTAACTCACCTACAAGAAGTGAAAATGTATTCTTGTAAGCCATATCATTTCAATCTAATGAATCCAAAAGAAAAATGATTTATCCATAACAAGCATGATTTTCAACAATGGAGGGAGCATACCTCATTCAAGAAAATTGCATGCCAATGCTTTGCAATGCAAAGAGAAATATAACTATTTGTCAAAGGTGTTACATACTTCCCTCCTAAAAATAATCATCATCCTGATGATTATCTTATGTTTGACCATTGCATTAAGGATAATCAATTTATTCACTATCTTAACATATAATTGTAACAATATCAAAATATAAAGTTCCGTAAATCAGCATTCACATAGCTACTTATCTCAAAATAAATAGTTATCTACCTAAACCATGGCAGACTTATTGACATATAAAGATAAAATCACACATTTTTGTTAGTTATCATAGTTAATTATTATCAAATAAATATGGAAAAGTAGATTTCATATCTTCCAGATTTTCCCAAGTTGCACTTTCTTCATTAAACTGGTCCCACTAGACCTTACATTGACTTATTTCATGATTTCTTAAATGCAACTAGTGAGTTTCTAAGCACTCGTATGGGTTTAACCATGATTATTCCTGGGTCTTGGACCTACAAGGAATTCCAATTTAACACATGTGATAAATCTGAAACGTATTTCTTAAGCAAAGAAATATGGAAAACATCATGCATTCATGACAAAGTAGGAGGTAATGTTAAACGGTAAGCTACAAGGTTGATTACTTCAACTATCTCAAAGGGTCCCACATAACGAGGTGATAACTTGGCAGCCTTGCCAAAAGTTATAGAGCTCTTTTTTGGTTTAACCTAAAGAAAGACCTTCTCACCAAGTTCAAATTTCCTATCAACCCACTTTAAATCAGCATAACTCTTTTGCCTATCTGCTACTTCTTTCAAGCATTCACGAATCATTTTAACTTGATGTTCCATTTTTGTAAGGATTTCAGGTCCAATTACCTCTCTATCCTCAATGTTTTCCCAACTAATGGGGTTTTGCATTTTCTTACGTATAGTGCTTCAAAGGTGTCATTTTAAGTGAGGCATGATATGTGTTATTATAAGAAAACTCAACTAGTAGAAGGTACTCTTCTCACTTATACTATTGATCCATACAATACATTCGTAACATATCCTCTAAAACTTGATTATTTCTTTTAGTTTGTCCATCCATTTTCGGATGATACACAAAACTAAAATTTAGCCTAGTTCAAGAGCTACATTAAATGTTTGCCAAAACCTTGATATCATTTTAGGATCTCTATAGATATGATTAATTCAGTACTCCATGTAATCTAAAAATTTCATGTACAAATCTCTTAGCCAATACAGAGAATCATCCTTTAGATTACCAGCAATAAAATGTGCTACCTTTTTTAGTTTATCAACAACTACCAAAATAACATCATGTTTATTTCTTGACATAAGCAACCCTTGTACAAAATCCATGCTTATTACTTGCCATTTGTACTACAAAGTATGCTAGAGAATACAATAAACCATCTGGGTGCATATGTTTAGCTTTAACATATTGACATTCAAGGAAATGTGTCACAAAATCAATAACATCCTTTTTCATTCCCTTCCGAAATATTATTGTCTTAAATCAGTAAGCATATTTGTAATACCAGGCTATCCCTAGAAAAAGGTGAATTGTGAAATTATTCTAACAATTTCTTTCTTAAATAATTTAGCGAAGGTATGTATACTCTGTTTTCAAATCTTAAGATTCCGTTGTTGTCAAAGTGAAAACCTTTATACCTCACATAATTTGTATCTGTAGCAAGCGTTGTTTTTACTTCTTTGAAAGTAAGAATCGATTCTATAACACTTTTACTTCATCCTTAAACTGAGCTTTTAATGTTATAAGAGTAGAAATGTGCTTCCTACGACTTAGAGCATCAACCACTCTGATTTCGTTACCTTTGATATAATTAATGTCAAAATCATATTGAGACAAAAAATATAACCATCTTCGTTGTCTTTCATTTCAATTTGGCTGAGTGATAATATACTTAAGCCCAAGATGATCAGTTTTTAATCCAAAAGGTTTACCAAGTAGGTAATGCCTCCAAACTTGTAGTGCATGGACAATGGAAACAAGATCTAAATCATGTGGAGCATAATTCAACTCATGTAACTTTAGTTTTCTACTTTCATAAGCTATGACATGATCATTTTTAACAAAATACCTCCTAGACCTTCCCTAGATGTATCCATTACAACAAAGTAAAATATCCATTAGGGTCTGGTATAGCTAGAATAGGTGCCAAAGTTAACTGTTCCTTCAAAGTTCTAAATGCAGATTCACATTTCTCATTCCAAACAAAATTCTTATCCTTTTTCTGTAATGAAGTTATTGGTGCAAACCACTTTCGAAAAATCTCTTACAAATTTTTTGTAGTAACCTACAAGCCCCATGAAGCTTCTAACTTCATGTACATTCTTTAGTACAAGCCACTTAGTTATAGCTACAATTTTAGAAGGATCTGCAACAATTCCAATCTTACTTATTACATGTCCCAAATAGTGCACTTCAATGTCATAGAAAGAACATTTAGATAGCTTACCATGTAACCATATTTTCTCTAAATTTCAAAACTATCTTAAAATTCTCATGGTTCTCCTCAATACTTTTAGAATATATGAGAATTTCATCCAAGAATACGAGCACAAATTTATCCAAGTATTCTTGAAATATATTATTCATTAAATTCATAAAAGTTGTAGGTGCATTTGTTAATCCAAAGGGTAAAACTGTGAACTCATAATGTCCATACCTTGTTCTAAAAGTTGTTTTATGAATGTCCCCATCCTTAATCCGTAATTGATGATATCTAGATCAAAGATCTATGTTAGAATATACCGATGCTCCATGCATCTAATCAAAGAGATCATCAATTCTAGGAGTGGGTATCTATTCTTGATTGGTGCTTTGTTTAACATTTTGTAATTAATGCACAATCTAAGTGTTCCATCTTTCTTTTTCACAAAAATTACTGGTTCTCACCAAGGTGAAACACTTGGTCTAATCTAACCTTTAGACAAATTTTCTTGCAATTGATCCTTAAGCTCTACTAATTCTATAGTAGTCATTTGATATGGTACCTTATAAATAGGTTTGGTTCGTAGGATTGATTTCGATTGTGAAGTCAAATTTCCCTTTGGGTGGAAGACAGTAACTCTTCCGAAACACGCATCGAAGTTTCATAACAATGTATATCGTTTGATGACATCGTTGTTCTCTTTAAGCTTTTCTGCAATCTTTCACTCGCATATAAGTTACAACCTTTATTTTTGGACTTTTAAGTTGCATAGCTGACAGTTTTCTAACAGAAATATCACGTTTCACACCCTTAATCTCTACTATTTTCTCGTGGATCATCTAAACAACTAATATTTTTTCAAAACAACCCACTTTTTCCTTATGTTCAGCTAACCAATTAACACCTATGATTATATCATAAGAGCCAAAAGGTGTAACATAAAGATAAACTTTAGTGGAAAAACTAGGTAAGTCAAGGACAACTCCAAAAATAAACATACTAACCGTATGGACAACATTGTTTCCATAATGTACGGTTCATGTTTTATCCATGTTTCAGCTTTTATTTTTAGTTTTGATGCTAATTTACTAGAAATAAAGCATTCAAAAGAGCTCGATATCAAAAATAATAGTTATAGGTATGCCAAATAACTTACCACAGAATGTCTACGGGCATGGCCTATTTTTCATCCTGCTTGTCAGCTACTACAACATGTATCTTGTGCTACTAATTACGATCATCCTTTTTCAAAGGACATTGATTTACGTAATGATCTTTGCCATAGTTATAACAACCTCCTACAGTCCCTTTCTAGGCTCGATTTATTTCAGCCCTAGAATTATCATTTTTACCTCCATAGGACTTTTTCCATTATTATTATTTTTGACAAAATTGTTTTTGTGCATTACCAACAGACTTGTTTGTTGTTGCTTTCTTATTAGTATATCGATGAAATATTATTTTTCATTCCAAATTTCTTCCATGGTCCTTTCTTAGGTGCAAGAGATGATGAAGAGGATTTGGGAACTTTCTTCCTTACTTCCTCCTTATGAGTAGAAATTGCCTTTAATTTCTGTTCTTGCCTTATGGATTTTTCAACAACCCCTTCCATCATGGTTGGGTTGTGAACATCCACCTCTCCTCCTATAATGGGATTCAATCCCATGATGAATTTACGTATCCTAAACTTCTCATCAATTTGTACCGAGTTATGTACTTACGGAGTTTAGTAAACCGCTACCAATACTTAGTTACATTTATCTTTCCTTGAACTAAGTTCTAGAATTCATTCATTTTATGATCATAATAAATTTGTGGCAGCCAACATTGCTTAAAGTAACCTTTAAATTGATCTCATGTGATATTAGTTTCATCAATATTCAACTCAACCTTACGGTTACCCCACCATGAAGATGCCTCATAGGAAAGCCGATATGCTCCCCATATCACCTTTGTTTCTTCCGAGAAATTCCTTATTGCAAAGTACTTATCCATTTTGCTAAGCCAATTCTCAGCTTGCCATCTCCTAATGCATTGCCATCAAACTTGAGTGCACTTATCCTTTTTATATCATTAGTGAGTTCAACTCGCCAACCTAGCCTTTTTGTTCTCAGGCTAATTAGGTATGTTCACATTATTTTTATCAACACCTAAATTGGCATTTTCCTCAAGATGTGGTTAATTATTATTACCAACATCTTCTTCCTCCTCATTATCCATTACTTTCAATTCAAATACAGCCAAACAATCCCTTGTGTCCAACAGGGAAGCAAGGATATCATCGAGTTTTTGGGAAGTTGTTGCTCCTTCCTTAGGTGGAGGATTATTTGCAACATTTCCTCTTGTTCTAACCATTTTCTGTTAAAAAAAAATTAAGTTTCATCATATTATAGAAAAAATAGGTCCAAGAGCTGCAACCATAAGCTTTGATACAAGGATGTAACATTCCCATTTTAATACTTTAGAAACAAGGGAATTTTTTTTACACAATGTTCTCTATTCTAAATAAAGCATCATTTAGAACACAAATTCCATGCCAATCAATCTCATAACAAATAAACATATTGGTGTAATGACTCAAAGAAGTTACCGATCTCTCATGTTTGTCTTAAAGTATAGAATACTTTATGTATAAAATGTATACTTGGTTTTCCTACCTTATTCTAGGTCTCGAGTGATTTGTTTAAGGAACCTATCTAAATATTTGTTACCAATATTCATCTGACATCACGTTTCTTTAAACTAGGTGACATATGACAATGCAACCAATAACTTGCGATACTTTGGCCAAATATTTTCAACATACTATTCATGTTACTATTCCTAGACGACATACTCATCATTTCAGAATACGTCCTTCACCTCACTCTTCTATTATCTAGAATGGTATTTACCGACTCACTGTCACCCACTTACCCAAGGTTTGACCCTAGCCCACCTTACTAACATAATTTGTTATAGGAAGACACTCAGGATGACTTAGGGTATATGGGCATACTCGATCGACCTAATTCAACCGAATGTGCCAAGGTACCTTGAGTCATAGAGAGATACTCCCTATTCTAAACATGCTACTAACTTGACCTAGAGAGAAACTAAGTCCAAGTCCAGATGTGTGTAGATCTAGATGAACAAATACAGAAGGGTGTTGCCACATGTCAATTGTAACACTGTATCCTCGAGAAGCCCTTGGAATTCTCAAAGGTATAGTCCTACGAGTTGGCATTTTCTAACATCCATTAGAACTGATTCATCATGATGTATATACACCTTGGTGTTCATTAAATTCATAATTAGATTAGATTAAGATTCAGATTACAGCAACCATGCCTAACCATAATTCCAACATTCATTAATTTATTTATCCATAATTAATCTAATTTGATATTAAGAACTTCATTAACTCATGCTTGCATTGATGTTCATTAGCATGGCATAACAAGCAGTTATGATCCCCAAAAATAGGGCAACAAACATCAAACAATTAATTTTTAATGTAACCTAGTTGTCTAAAGAAGGTGTATCATCCACCTAGATTCAACTAGTGTTTACTTTTATAAATGAAGCATAAGAATTAAAGATCATAACCACCATTCCTTTTATTTTTCATTCTTATGAGAGAGGAAGAGTCTTCCTCTTCATGGTTAGATGTTAGGGTTAACATAACCTTTTTATCATTCAATAATCATGTAGTTTAATTGTATGTCTAATGCATATTCCATTATTAAACTATAATTGTTTAGTTAGAGAACGACATCTTTTGCCATTTAACAAGTTTTATTATAGTAAGGGAGATTGTACTATCCCCTTAATCCAACTTATTAATTGATAAAAATAATAGTATATAAATGATATAAAGAATATCAAAAGATATCACTACTATTACCTTCATATAAGGTACAAGAGAATTTACATCACAAATTGGATTCGGTCTCCAAACCTTTCAATTCATCATGATAAAATATACATTTACAAGACTATGAATTTCATGCATATTTCATGTCAATCAACATTAAGATCATAAAAGAAAATCATTTTTCTTTTCTAATACAACTTAAGAATGAATCAATTTTTGTACATAAGATCTAGAATTAAATAAGCCAATGCATCATAAAAATTTTTCCTTCTTTTATCACTTACGATGTCCATCTCGCAAAATTTCTAGCAAGGGCTAGTTCATTGAACCGAGCATGATAAGCACTAAGCATTAAAACGAAGTGCATTCCATTAATTGTTCCATTAAAACAACTCGCTTTAATGAAATAATTAATAAGTATCATACAAATAAGCATAAATGATAACAACCCGAAAAGAAGTGCAAATGATGAATCAAAATCCACTTTTAAGAAAAGAGCATGATATAATCAACAACAACCGCATTATAACATATAGTTCAATTGATCCAATCAATTACCTTTTAAACAAAAAAACAACTCTTGCCGTCTAATTATTTCATAATTCATTCTAAATTGAAATACTCAAATGGTTAGATGTTAGGGTTAACATAACCTTTTTATCATTCAATACTCAAATAGTTTAATTATATGTCCAATGCATATTTCATTATTAAACTATAGTTGTTTAGTTAGAGAATGACATCTTTTTCCATTTAAAATGTTTCATTATAGTAAGGGAGATTGTACTATCCCCTTAATCCAACTTATTAATTGATAAAAACAACAATATAAAAATAGATATAAAGAATATCGATAAGATATCACTCTATTTCCTTCATATAATGTACAAGAGAATTTACATCAAAATTGGAGTCGGTCTCCAAACCTTTCAATCATCATTATGATAAAATATACATTTACAAGACTATGCATTTCAGGTATACCTACATGTCAATCAACATTAAGATCATAAAGAACATCTTTTATTTTCCAATACAACTCAATAATGAATCAAAATTATTTACATAAGATCTAGATTTAAATAAGCCAATGCATCATAAAAGTTTTTCCTTCTTTTATCACTTACGATGTCCATCTCGCAAAAATTGCTAGCATGGGGAGTTCATTGAACTGAGCATGATAAACACTAAGCATTAAAACGAAGTGCATTCCACTAATTGTTCCATTAAAACAACTCTACTTTAATGAAATAATTAATAAGTATCATACAAATAAGCATAAATGATAACAACCAAAAAAGAAGTGCAAATGATGAGTCATAATTCACTTTTAAGAAAAGAGCATAATATAATTAGCAACAACTACATTATAACATATAGTTTAATTGATCCAATCAATTACCTTTTAAACAAACAACAGATCTTGCCATCTAATTATTTCATAATTCATTCTGAATTGAAATACTGAATTTATCTTTACTATGAACAAAAAGATTTAGCTTCAACATAGTACATATTTAGAATGATTCATCCCACAACTTAAACAAAAGAAGAAGAATCAATACATATTATCCACCATTCACTAATCCTTTAAAGATAAAAATAGGTTCGAGAAAGTACTCAACTGATTACCCACATAACTACTTGATTCAAGGAAACTAATAAAAGGATTCAACATTAAAGAGACAACAACTAGAACAAGAATCCCAAATCAATCGAGGAGGGATAGAAAATCAAAATAGTCCACCTGCAAGTCTTAACTAACTTCTACATGTTAGAAGATATCATTAAACATTCTGAAACCATACGTTCCAAAAATCAAAGAAAGACTCACACAAGGTTAATCTCTTCTCGTGTCCAACCAAGGAGGATTCATAATAAGACAGAGTGTAAAAAGATAAATCCTTCCAATAACAAATCCAAATGGAGTATGACTCAGTTAAACAAAGCAGTCGGTCAAAACATGATTACATTTTCTCTTCTACAGAACCGAATCAACTGTTCTCTTTCCACATCATTACAACAATGACTTAGTACAAAGTAGACTAAACAATCCAAAAGGAAATTTCCATCTCAGAAGAGTGGTTTCCCACTATTTCCTACAAGATAGAAAGGACAAAAAGGCTGAACCCAAGAATTCGAACAGGCCTAAGAGAGTAATCACTCTATAGCCAAGAAGAGAGTCGAGCTACAGAGAAGTTTGATCAAATGAACTTATCTCAACAAAAGTTAAAGGATCTCAAATAGAAAAGATCCAATCAAGGTTTCATTTCTTTTGTACTATCAAATGAATTCCCTTTTTTTATTTCAAACTCAGAAGTTCTTTTGCTAGTCCCCAAAGGAGAACACAAAATCAAACCCACAATAAAAAAAGCAACACTTCTAGTTTCCCTTATGAATTCAAACTTTATCGAACAACAATATCAACACTATCCTAGTTCATCTATTCCATGTTGTTAAACACAAGTTTGAATTCATACAATAGAGAGAAGTATACAATATAGTCCCTAGGTGGAAGTAAAAATTCTGGATGAAACATGATACAGTCCACAAGAGAAATCCATTATTTTCTCCTTTTTAAAGACCCAAAGTTCCATTCAAGTGAAACTAAAGAGAATACAAAACCTAGAGATCAATTAAAAAGGATCAGAAAGAGAGTATGAAAACCCAACACACGTTTAAGTCAAGAAAGGTCTCAACATTACCCTCGAAATTGACTGAAACATAATCACAACAATCTACATTCACTACTCCGTTTAGTACATAAGATTGAGATAGAGAATGTATTTGTTCCAATCATCTAACACAAGAAGAATTACAAACACCACATTTTTATAACTTGAAACCCTTTATCGACTGTTTTAATGAGCTCTAAATCATACCAATGAATAAATAACAATATAGTATCTAACCAGAGGTTCCATAGCCCCACAACAAGATACAGTTCCATAAAAGGTCCATTATCCTTCAAAAAAAAATCAGCCTTCAAACAAGACACAGGTTTTTCATAAGAGTAGAGAGAGAGAAGAATATCCTCCCATACTACACGCCATTACAAGTTCAAAGAAAATAGTACAATCACAGGACATAAGTACCACAACCATTCCAAACTCAAGAAGCATCAAGGAGAATATCTCAAAAGAGATTACTAGATGAACTCAAACCAAAACTATTCTCTCAAGATTTTCGAGAAAAGTCCCATATATGAGTTCTAACAAAACACAAAACCTTGAATACGAGTAAAACAAAAGCTCAGAATATAAGTACATAACCAAACACAATGCTTTGAATACAAGTTCAGAACTAATAAGCTTAGAAAATGAGTTTAGACTAAAGTACAAAGCCATGAAACAAGTTAAAGAAGCATCAGGAGAAGATATCAAAAGAGATTCGAGATCAACAAGTTTAAACTAAACAAGGCTTCAAATACTTTTGAAAAGAAGCCTCCAATACAAGTTCAGAAGCAACAAAGCACGAATACAAGTTCAATGCAAAACAAAGTTTCAACACAAGTTTAGAATAAAAAGTACAAACCAAACACAATGCTTTGAATACAAGTTCAAAACTCACAAGCTTAGAATATGAGTTCAATACTAAACACAAAGCCATGAAGATGAGTTCAAAGTAGACACAAGTCTGAGCACAAGTTCAAAAACCAAACACAAGGATTTGAATACAGTTCAAAACAATACAAGCCTCCAATACAAGTTTAGAATGAACACAAAACTGCGAACATGAGTTTAGTACAAAACACAAGTTCGAACAATAAAAAACACAAATATTATCACCAAAAACTTTGAGAGAGAGAGAGAGTTTCCAAATGTAAACATTATCATGCAATGGATTCATATCCAAAAATCATAGAGATTCATACAACCAAGAAAGTAAATAACTAGACAAAACATGCAAACATTTATCTCATGAGAGAAGAATTGTTTTAATGAATCATTTAGAAGAAAAAAAAATCTTAATGGGTAGAGCCTATCATGCCTGATAGTGCTTCTTACCAATTCAAAGGAGACTCCACTTGAGCTTCCAACTTTTTCTCCTCCATGAAAGATCAACAACCAAACATATTTTCTTCCAATGCCTCATATACTTTCCTTGGATCAAAAATAGACTAGAGAAACCAAAAATAGCCACAAAGTAAAAGTCAAACTGCTGGTTCGAAGAACCAGATAGCTCCATGTAGAGAAAAATGCAAGGCATGCAAGACCAAACAACCTCAAAAAATCCACCTTCCTTGTTTCAAGATGGTTTTACACGCAAAAACCAAGGTTCATTAATGTAATTACTCCTCAATCTCCCACCTATCTCTCCTTGCCACCACCTCCTAAAACTGGCGAATGCTATTTCCACTTCAGCATGCATTTCCAACTTTAGTGAAGCCTCCATGTATGCTTCCACTAAAGTTTACTTTCCTTTTCCAAAACTGGTTGTACCTCCCATTCATTCAACCAAATCAAATCAAATAAATGCCATTGGAACCATCACCATAATGCCATGCGACCCTAGGTTCCCTTTCAATAGTTTAGGATAGATTTCCCAAAACTTAGGTTATAACCTTAGGTTTAGTCATAATCATTTCATAAGTAATTTCCACCTTAGGTTAGATCAAAATCACAACCAAATAGTATTAGGTAATAGGTTAAAAATAGCCTAGCATTCCTTAGTTATTTCCCCCTTATTCCATTTAGCACATCAACTTAGGTTAGGATGCCATCCCAACAAAATAGAATATGAAGCTTAGGTTAGATTGTAACCTGAATAAGTAGACATAGCTAGGAAGTAGGTGCATTTACCTAGTTTAGAATACCGTTAGGATAATCCCTTAGGTTTAGGATTTAGATTCCCTTCATAGTTGTGAAGCAAGCTTCATTTCTTTATGCCATTAAATGTCCTGAAGAGATCAATCCCAAAGATCCAAGCACAAACATACAACCAAATGAAGGCATGTTCTTACAAGACCAAAGAATTTGTAACATACAAAATTTTAGTCTGCTATGTCTCTCAAGCTTATGAATGTCAATTTACCATTCAGTCTAGTAAGGAGATTTAAAACATTCCTTGGATCACTGGAATTGATCCAAGGATGAGTCGTTAAAAGAGATAAGTTTGTAACTCTCAAAACCAGATTGCAACTCACCTACAAGAAGTGAAAATGGATTCTTGCAAGCCATATCATTTCAGTCTAATGAATCCAAGAGCAGAAATGATTTATCCATAACAAGCATGATTTTCAACAATCAAGGGAACACACCTCATTCAAGAAAATCACATGCCAACACTTGCAATGCAAAAGAGAAATATAATTATTTGATAAAGGTGTTACATACTTCCCTCCTAAAAAGAATCATCATCCGATGATTGTCTTATGTTTGACCATTGCATTAAGGATAATCAATTTATTCACTTACTTAACATATGTTTGCAACAATATCAAAATTTAAAGTTCTAGAAATCAGCATTCACATAGTTGCTTATTTAAAATAAATAGTTATCTTGCCCAAAAAACTGGAAAGACTTATTGACATATAAAGATAAAATCACAAATTTTTATCAGTCATCATAGTCAATTCTGATCAAATAAATATGGAAAAGTAGTTTTCATATCTTCCAGATTTTCCTAGTTGCACTTTCTTCATTAAACTTGGTCCCCTGGACCTTACATTGACTTATTTCATGATTTCTTAAATGCAACTGGTGAGTTTCCAGCACTCATATGGGTTTAACCATGATTATTCTTGGGTCTTGGACCTACAAGGAATTCTAATTTAACACATGTGATAAATCTGAAACGTATTTCTTAAGCAAAGAAATATGGAAAACATCATGCATTCGTGACAAAGCAGGAGGTAATGCTAAATGGTAAGCTACAGGGTTGATTACTTCAACTATCTCAAAGGGTCCCACATAACGAGGTGATAACTTGGCAGCCTTGCCAAAAGTTATAGAGATATTTTTCAGTTTAACTGAAGAAAGACCTTCTCACCAAGTTCAAATTTCCTGTCAACCCACTTTAAATCAAGCATAACTCTTTTGCCTATCTCTTCTTCTTTCAAGTGTTCACGAATCATTTTAACTTGTTGTTCCATTTCGTAAGGATTTTCAGGTCCAATTACCTCTCTATCCTCAATGTTGTCCCAACTAATGGGGGTTCTGCATTTTCTTCCGTATAGTGCTTCGAAAGGTGCCATCTTAAGAGAGGCATGATATGTGTTATTATAAGAAAACTCAACTAGTGGAAGGTACTCTTCCCACTTATACTGCTGATCCATACAATACATTCATAACATATCCTCTAAAACTTGATTAACTCTTTCAGTTTGTCCATCCATTTTCGGATGATACATAGAACTGAAATTCAGCTTAGTTCCTAGAGCTGCATTAAGTGTTTGCCAAAACCTTGACGTCATTCTAGGATCTCTATCAGATATGATTAATTCAGGTACTCCATGTAATCTGAAAATTTCATGTACAAATATCTTAGCCAATACAGGAGAATCATCCTTCAGATTACCAACAATAAAATGTGCTACCTTTGTTAGTTTATCAACAACTACCAAAATAACATCATGTTTATTTCTTGACATAGGCAACCCTTGTACAAAATCCATGCTTATTACTTGCCATTTGTACTGCGGTATGCTATGAGGATACAATAAACTGGATGGGTGCATATGTTTAGCTTTAACACATTGACATTCAAGGCAATGTGTCACAAAATCAATAACATCCTTTTTCATCCCCTTCTAGAAATATTGTTGTCTTAAATCTGCAAGCATCTTTGTAATACTAGGTGTCCAAAAAAGGTGAATTGTGAAATTCTTCTAACAATTTCTTTCTTAAATCATTTAGCGAAGGTATGTATACTCTATTTTCAAATCTTAAGATTCCTTCATTGTCAAAGTGAAAACCTTTATACCTCACATCATTTGGATCTACAAGCAAGCGTTGTTTTTACTTGTTGAAAGTAAGAATCAGATTCCATAACACTTTTTACTTCATCCTTAAACTAAGTTCTCAATGTTATAAGAGAAGAAATGTGCTTCCTATGACTTAGAGCATCAACCACTCTATTTTCCTTACCTTTGATATAATTGATGTCAAAATCATATTGAGACAAAAACTCTAACCATCTTCATTGTCTTGCATTTAGATTTGGCTGAGTGAAAATATACTTAAGCCCAAGATGATCAATTTTTAATTCAAAAGGTTTACCAAGTAGGTAATGCCTCCAAACTTGTAGTGCATGGACAATGGCAGCAAGCTCTAAATCATGTGGAGCATAATTCAACTCATGTAACTTTAGTTTTCTACTTTCATAAGCTATGACATGATCATTTTGTAACAAAATACCTCCTAGACCTTCCCTAGATGCATCTCATTACAACAAGTAAAATATCCATTAGGGTCTGGTACCACTAGAATAGGTGCCAAAGTTAATTGTTCCTTCAAATTTCTAAATGTAGATTCACATTTCTCATTCCAAACAAACTTCTTATCCTTTTTTTGTAATGAAGTTATTAGTGAAACCACTTTAGAAAAATCTCTTACAAATTTTTTTGTAGTAACCTGCAAGCCCCATGAAGCTTCTAACTTCATGTACATTCTTTAGTGAATGCCACTAGTTATAGCTACAATTTTAGAAGGATCTACAACAATTCCATTCTTACTTATTACATGTCCCAAATAGTGCACTTCTGTGTCATAGAAAGAACATTTAGATAGCTTACCATATAACCGTCTCTTTCTCAAAATTTCCAAAACTATCTTCAAATGCTCATGGTGTTCCTTAATACTTTTAGAATATATGAGAATGTCATCCAAGAATACAAGCACAAATTTTTCAAGTATTCTTGAAAGATATTATTCATTAAATTCATAAAATTTTGCAGGTGCATTTGTTAATCCAAAAGGTAAAATTGTGAACTCATAATGTCCATACCTTGTTCTGAAAGTTGTTTTATGAATGTCCTCATCCTTAATCCATAATTGATGATATCCAGATCAAAGATCTATCTTAGAATATACCGATGCTCCACACATCTGATCAAATAGATCATCAATTCTAGGGAGTGGGTATCTATTCTTGATTGTTTCTTTGTTTAACATTCTGTAATCAATGCACAATCTAAGTGTTCCATCTTTCTTTTTCACAAAAATTATTGGTGCTCCCAAGGTGAAACACTTGGTCTAATCAAACCTTTAGAAAAAAGTTCTTGCAATTGAGCCTTAAGCTCTACTAATTCTATAGTAGTCATTCGATATGGTGCCTTAGAAATAGGCTCGGTTCTAGGCTTGATTTAATTGTGAAGTCAAATTCCTTTTGGGTGGAAGACCTGGTAACTCTTCTAGAAACACGTCACTAAAGTTTTATAATAACGGATATCATTCCATGACATCACGTTGTTCTCTTTATTTGTTTCTACAATCTTTACTGCATATAAGGTACAACCTTTATTTTTGGCCTTTTTAAGTTGCATAGCTGACAATTTTCTAACATAAATCTCATGTTTCACACCCTGAATCTCTGTTGTTTTCTACAGATCATCTAAACAACTAATATGTTTTTCAAAACAATCCACTTTTTCCTTATGTTCAGCTAACCAATTAACACCTATGATTACATCATAAGACCCCAAAGGTGCAACATAAAGATCAACTTCAATGGAAAAACTAGGTAAGTCAAGGACTGCTCCAAAAAGACACATACTAACTGTATGAACAACATTGTTTCCATAATGTATAGTCCATGTTTTATCCATGTTTCAACTTTTCTTTTTAGTTTTGATGCTAATTTACTAGAAATAAAACATTCAGTAGCTTCGGTATCAAAAATAATAGTTATAGGTATGCCAAATAACTTACCCGAGAACCTCTATGGGCGTGGCCTATTTTTCAGCCTACTTGTCAGCTATTAGCGTGTATCTTGTGTTGTTGATTACGATCATCCTTTTTCAAAGGACATTGATTTACATAATGATCTTTTCCACAGTTATAATAGCCTCCTACAGGTCCCTTTCTAGGCTCAGATTTATTTCTAGCCCTAGAATTATCATTTTGACCTCCATAGGACTTATGTCCATTATTATTATTCTTGACAAAGTTGTTTCCGTGCATTACCACATGAGACTTATTTGTTGCTTCTTTCTTATTATTATCAGTAGAAAACTTACTTTTCATTCCAAATTTCTTCCATGGTCCTTTCTTAGGTGCAAGAGATGATGAAGAGGAGTTGGGGACTTTCTTCCTTACTTCCTCCTTATGAGCAGAAATTGCCTTCAATTTCTATTCCTGCCTTATGGATTTTTCAACAACCCCTTCCATCATGGTTGGGATGTGAACATCCACCTCTCCTCCTATAATGGGATTCAATCCCATGATGAATTTCTATATCCTAAACTTCTCATCAGTTTGATATTGAGGTACATACTTAAGGAGTTTAGTAAACCACTCCCAATACTTAGTTATAGTTATCTTTCCTTGAGCTAAGTTCTAGAATTTAGTCATTTTCTGATCATAAGTAAAGTTATGGCAGCCAACGTTTCCTAAAGTAACCTTTAAATTGATCCCATGTGATATTAGTTTCATCAATATTCAACTCAGCCTTATGGTTGTCCCACCATGAAGATGCCTCATGGGAAAGCTGATATGCTCCCCATATCACCTTTGTTTCTTTTGAGAAATTCCTTATTGCAAAGTACTTCTCCATTTCGTTGAGCCAATTCTCAGCTCCATCTCCTAATGTGGTGCCATCAAACTTGGGTGGACTTATCCTTTTTATATCATTAGTGAGTTCAGCTACCAGCCTAGCCTTTTTGTTCTCAAGATGATCAGGTATGTTCACATTGTTATTATCAACACCTAAATTGGCATTGTCCTCAAGAGGTGGCTGATTATTATTACCAACATCTTCTTCCTCCTCATTGCCCATTACTTTTGTTCAAGTACACCAAATGATCCCTTGTGTCCAACAGGAAGCAAGGATCTCATCGAGTTTTTGGGGTAGTTGCTTCTCCTTCTCGGTGGAGGATTATTTGCAACATTTCCTCTTGTTCTAACCATTTTCTATTAACAAGAAAATTTAAGTTTCATCAGATTATGGACACAATAGGTCCAAGAGCTACAACCTTCAGCTCTGATACCAAGATGTAACATTCCCATTTTAAGACTTTAGAAACAAGGGAATTTTTTTTTACACAATGTTCTCTATTCTAAATAAAACATCATTTAGAACACACATTCCATGCCAATCAATCTCATAACAGATAACCATATGTAGTTGTAATGACTCGGTAAGTTACCGATCTCTCATTCCATGACTCGGTTACCAACCGATCTCTCATGTTTGTCTTAAAGTATAGAATACTTTATGTATACAATGTATACTTGGTTTTCCTACCCTATTTCGGGTACTGAGTGATCTATTTAAAGAACCTATCTAAATATTTGTTACCAATATTCATCTGACATCATGTTTCTTTAAACTAGGTGACATAGGACAACACAACCAGTAGCTTGCGATACTTTGGCCAAATATTTTCAACATATTGTTCATGTTACTATTCCTAGATGACATACTCATCATTTTGGAATACGTCCTTCACCTCACTCTTTGTTATCTAGAATGGTCTTTACTTGACTTACTGTCAGTCCACTTGCCCAAGGTTTGACCCTAGCCCAAGTTAGCAACATAATTTGTTATAGGAAGATGCTCACGATGACTTAGGGTATATGGGCATACTCGATCGACCTAAGTCAACCGAATGTGCCAAGGTACCCTGAGTCATAGAAAGCTACTCCCTATTCTAAACATGCTACTAACTTGACCTAGAGAGAAACTAAGTTCAAGTCTAGATGTGTGTAGATCTAGATGAACAAATATGGAAGGGTGTTGCCACATGTCAACTGCAACACTATATCCTCGAGAAGCCCTTGGACTTCTCAAAGGGTTATCCTATAGTTGGTGTGTGCCAACATCCATTAGAACTGATTCATCATGATGTACATACCCCTTGGTGGTCATTAAATTCATAATTAAATTGGATTAAGATTCAGATTGCAGCAACCATGCCTAACCCTAATTCCAACATTCATTAAGTTCTTTATCCATAATTAATCTGATTTGATATTAAGAACTTCATTAACTCATGCTTGCATTGATGTTCATTAACGTGGCCTAACAAGTAGTTATCCCAAAAATAGGGCAGCAAACATCAAATGGTTAATTTTTAATGTAACCTAGTTATCCAAAGAAGGTGTATCATCCACCTAGATTCAAGCTAGTGTTTACTTTTATAAATGAAGCACAAGGATTAAAGATCATAACCACCATTCCTTTTATTTTTCATTCTTATGAGAGAGGAAGAGTCTTCCTCTACATGGTTAGATGTTAGGTTAACATAACCTTTTTATCATTCATTACTCATATAGTTTAATTGTATGTCCAATGCATATTTCATTATTAAACTATAGTTGTTTAGTTAGAGAATGACATCTTTTTCAATTTAACAAGTTTCATTATAGTAAGGGAGATTGTACTATCCCCTTAATCCAACTTATTAATTGATAACAATAATAGTATACAAATAGATATAAAGAATATCGACAAGATATCACTACTATTTCCTTCATATAAAGTACAAGAGAATTTACACCACAAATTGGAGTCAGTCTCCAAACCTTTCAATTCATCATGATAAAATATACATTTACAAGACTATGCATTTTAGGCATACTGCATGTCAATCAACATTAAGATCATAAAAGAACATCACTTTTCTTTTCCAATACAACTCAAGAATGAATCAAAATTCTTTACATAAGATCTAGAATTAAATAAGCCAATGCATCATAAAAATTTTTTTGCCTTCTTTTATCACTTACGATGTCCATCTGCAAAAATTGCTAGCATGGTCAGTTCATTGAATTGAGCATGATAAGCACTAAGCATTAAAATGAAGTGCATTCCACTAATTGTTCCATTAAAACAACTTTCTTTAATGAAACAATTAATAAGTATCATACAAATAAGCATAAATGATAACAACCAGAAAAGAAGTGCAAATGATGAGTCAAAATTCACTTTTAAGAAAAGAGCATAATATAATCAACAACAACTACATTATAACATATAGTTTAATTGATCCTAATCAATTACCTTTTAAACAAACAACAAATCTTGCCATCTAATTATTTCATAATTCATTTTGAATTGAAATACCAAATTTATCTTTACTATGAAAAAAAGAGTTAGCTTCAACATAGTACATATTTAGAATGATTCATCCCACAACTTAAACAAAAGAAGAAGAATCAATACATACTATCCACCATTCACTAATCCTCTAAAAGATAGAAATAGGTTCAGAAAGTACTCAACTGATTACCCACATAACTACTTCAGTTCAAGGAAACTAATAAAAGGATTCAACATTAAAGAGACAACAACTAGAACAAGAATCCCAAATCAATCCGAGGAGGGATAGAGAATCAAAACAGTCCACCTACAAGTCTTAACTAACTTCTACATGTTAGAAGATATCATTAAAAGATCTGAAACCATACGTTCAAAAATCAAAGCAAGACTCACACAAGGTTAATCTCTTCTCGTGTCCAACCAAGGAGGATTCATAATAAGACAAAGTGCAAAAAGATAAATCCTTCCAATAAAAAATCCAAATGGAGTATGACTCAGTCAAACAAAGCAGTCGGTCAAAACATGATTACATTTTCTCTTCTATAAACCGACTCAGCTGTTCTCTTTCCACATCATTACAACAAATGACTTAGTACAAAGTAGACTAAACAATCCACAAGGAAATTTCCATCTCAGAAGAGTGGTTTCCCACTATTTCCTACAAGACAGAAAGGATAGAAAAGCCTAAACCCAAGAAGTCAAATAGGCCTAAGAGAGTAATCACTCTACAACCAAGAAGAGAGTCGAGCTAGAGAAGTTTGATCAAATGAACTTATCTCAACAAAAGTTAAAGGATCTCAAATAGAAAAGATCCATCAAGGTTTCATTTCTTTTGTACTATCAAATGAATTCCCTTTTTTATTTCAAACTCAGAAGTTCTTTTGCTAGTCCCCAAAGGAGAACACAAAATCAAACCCATAGTAAAAGAAAGCAACACTTCTAGTTTCCCTTATGAATTCAAACTTTATCGAACAACAATATCAACACTATCCTAGTTCATCTATTCCACAGTTGTTAAACACAAGTTCAAATTCATACAACAAGAGAGAAGTATATAGTACAGTCCTAGGTGGAAGTAAAAATTCTAGATGAAACATGATATAGTCCACAAGAGAAATCCATTCTTTTCTCCTTTTTAAAGACCCAGAGTTCCATTCAAGTGAAACTACAGAGAATACAAAACCCAGAGATCAATTAAAAAGGATCAGAAAGAGAGTATGAAAACCCAACACGTGTTTAAGTCAAGCAAGGTCTCAACATTACCCTCAAAATTGACTAAAAATAGAATCACAACAATCTACATTCACTGCTTCATTTAGTACATAAAGATTGAGACAAGAGAATGTATTCATTCCAATCATCTAACACAAGAAGAAATATGAACACCACATTTTTTTATAACTTTCAAAACCCCATTATCGACTATTTCAATGAGCTTTAAATCATACCAATGAATAAATAACAATACAATATCTAACCAGAGGTTCCATAGCCCCACAACAAGATATAGTTCCATAAAAGGTCCATTAACCTTCAAAAAAAATAGTCAAGCCTTCAAACAAGATGCGGGTTTTCTCAGAGAGAGGAGAGAAGAATATCCTCCCATACTACATGCCATTACAAGTTCAAAGAAAATGGTACAGTCTGAGACAGAAGTACCACAACCATTCCAAACTCAAGAAGCATCAAGGAGAAGATCTCAAAAGAGATTACCAGATCAACTCAAACCAAAACTATTCTCTCAAGATTTTTTGAGCAGACAGTCCCATATATGAGTTCTAAGCAACACAAAACCTTGAATACGAGTAAAATGCAAAGCTTAGAATACAAGTACAAAACCAAACACAATGCTTCAAATTCAAGTTCATAACTAACAAGCTTAGAATATGAGTTCAAGTACTAAACACAAAGCCACGAAGATGAGTTCAAAGTAGACACAAGTCTCGAGCACAAGTTCAGAACCAACACAAGGCTTGAATACAAGTTCAAAACAATACAAGCCTCCAATACAAGTTCAGAATGAACACAAAGCTATGAACACAAGTTCAGTACAAAACACAAGTTTCGAACACAAGTTTAGAATAAACACAAAGCTTATCACCAACGAACTTGCATAGAGAGAGAGAGTTTCCAAATGTAAACATTATCATGCAATGGATTCATATCCAAAAATCATAGAGATTCATACAACCAAGAAAGTAAATAACTAGACAAAACATGCAAACATTTATCTCATGAGAGCATAATTGTTTTAATGAATCATTTAGAAGAAAGCAAGAAATCTTAATGGGTAGAGCCTATCATGCCTGATAGTGCTTCTACCAATTTGAAGGAGACTTCCAACTAAGCTTCCAACTCTTTTTCTCCTCCACAAAAGATCAACAACCAAACATATTTTCTTCCAATGCCTCATATACTTTCCTTGGATCAAAAATAGACCAGAGAAACCAAAAATAGCCACAAAGTAAAAGTCAAACTGCTGGTTGAAGAACTAGATAGCTCCATGCAGAGAAAAAATTGCAAGGCATGCAAGACCAAACAACCTCCAACAAATCCACCTTCCTTGTTTCCAAGATGGTTTACATGCAAAACCAAGGTTCATTAATGCAATTACTCCTCAATCTCCCATCCTATCTCTCCTTTCCACCACCGCCTCCTAAAACTAGAATGCTATTTCCACTTCAAGCATGCATTTCCAACTTTAGTGAAGCCTCCACGTATGCTTCCACTAAAGTTTACTTTCCTTTTCCAAAATTGGTTGTACCTCCCATTCATTCAACCAAATCAAATCAAATAAATTCCATTGGAACCATCACCATAATGCCATGCGACCCTAGGTTCCCTTTCAATAGTTTAGGATAGATTTCCCAAAACTTAGGTTATAACCTTAGGTTTAGTCATAATCATTTCATAAGTAATTTCCACCTTAGGTTAGATCAAAATCACAACCAAATAGTATTAGGTAATAGGTTAAAAATAGCCTAGCATTTCCTTAGTTATTTCCCCTTATTCCATTTAGCACATCAACTTAGGTTAGGACGCCATCCCAACAAAATAGAATATGAAGCTTAGGTTAGATTGTAACCCAAATAAGTAGATATAGCTAGGAAGTAGGTGCATTTACCTAGTTTAGAATACCATTAGGATAATCCCTTAGGTTTAGGATTTAGATTCCCTTCATAGTCGTGAAGTAGGCTTCATTTCGCTTACGCCATTAAATGTCTTGAAGAGATCAATCCCAAAGATCCAAGCACAAACATACAATTGAATGAAGGCATGTTCTTACAAGACCAAAGAATTTGTATCACACAAAATTTCAGTCCGCTATGTCCCTCAAGCTTATGAATGTCAATTTACCATTCATTCTAGTAAGGAGATTTAAAACATTCCTTGGATCACTGGAATTGATCCAAGGATGAGTCAGTTAAAAGAGATAAGTTTGCAACTCTCAAAACCAGATTGCAACTCACCTACAAGAAGTGAAAATGGATTCTTGCAAGCCATATCATTTTAGTCTAATGAATCCAAGAGTAGAAATGATTTATCCATAACAAGCATGATTTTCAACAATCAAGGAACACACCTCATTCAAGAAAATCACATAGACTTATTGACATATGAAGATAAAATCACACATATTTATCATTCATCATAGTCAATTCGATCAAATAAATATGGAAAAGTAGTTTTCATATCTTCCATATTTTCCCACGTTGCACTTTCTTTGCTAAACTAGTCCCACTGGACCTTACATTGACTTATTTCATGATTTATTAAATACAACTGGCAAGTTTCAGCACTCATATGGGTTTAACCAAAATTATTCATGGGTTGTGGACCTACAAGGAATTACAATTTAACACATGTGATAAATCTTAAATGTATTTCTTAAGAAAATAAATATGGAAAACATCATGCATTCATGATAAAGCAGGAGTTAATGATAAACGGTAAGCTATAGGGTTGATTACTTCAACTATATCAAAGGGTCCCACATAACAAGGTGATAACTTGAAAGCCTTATCAAAAGTTATAGAGCTCTTTTTTGGTTTAACCGATGAAAGAAATTCTCAACAAGTTCAAATTTCCTATCAACTTGCTTTAAATCAGCATAACTCTTTTACCTATTTGTTGCTTCTTTCAAGCATTCACGAATCATTTTAACTTGTTGTTCCATTTCCATAAGGATTTTAGGTCCAATTACCTCTCTATCCTCAATGGTGTCCCAACTAACGGGGTTCTGCATTTTCTTCCATATAGTGCTTTAAAAGGTGCCATTTTAAGAGAGGCATGATATGTGTTATTATAAGCAAACTCAACTAGTGGAAGGTACTCTTCCCACTTATACTACTGATCCATGCAATACATTCGTAACATATCCTCTAAAACTTGATTAATTATTTCATCTGTTCATCCATCCATTTCTCGGATAATACTCAAAACTGAAATTTAGCTTAGTTCCTAGAGCTGTATTAAGTGTTTTCCAAAACCTTGACATCATTCTAGGATCTCTATCAGATATGATTAATTCAGGTACTCCATGTAATCTAAAAATTTCATGTACAAATCTCTTAGCCAATATAGGAGAATCATCCTTTAGATTACCAACAATAAAATGTGCTACCTTTTTTAGTTTATCAACAACTACCAAAATAATGTCATGTTTATTTCTTGACATAGGAAACCCTTGTACAAAATTTATGCTTATTACTTTCCATTTTTACTTGCGATATGCTATGAGGATACAATAAGCCATCTAGGTGCATATGTTTTGCTTTAACACATTAGAATTCAAGGCAATGTGTCACAAATTCAATAACATCCTTTTTAATCCCCTTCCAAAATATTGTTTTCTTAAATCAGTAAGCATCTTTGTAATACCAGGGTGTCCCAAAAAGGTGAATTGTGAAATTCTTCTAACAATTTATTCCTTAAATCATTTAAAGCAAAGGTATGTATAGTCTATTTTAAAATCTTAAGATTCCTTTGTTGTCAAAGTGAAAACCTTTATACCTCACATCATTTGGATCTACAGCAAGTGTTTTTTTACTTGCTAAAAGTAAGAATCAAATTCCATAACACTTTTTACTTCATCCTTAAACTGAGTTCTCAATGTTATAAGAGCATAAATGTGTTTCCTACGACTTAGAGAATCAGCCACTTTATTTTCCTTACCTTTAATATAATTGATGTCAAATTCATATTGAGACAAAAATCTAACCATCTTCATTGTCTTGCATTTAGATTTGGTGAGTCAAAATATACTTAATCCCAAGATGATCAATATTTAATTCTAAAGGTTTACCAAGTACGTAATGCCTCAAAACTTGTAGTGCATGGACAATGACAAGCAAGATATAAATCATGTGGAGCATAATTCAACTCATGTAACTTTAGTTTTCTATTTTTAAGCTCTAACATGATCATTTTGTAACAAAATACCTCCTAGACCTTCCCGAGATGCATCCGTTACAATAGTAAAATATCCATTAGGGTCCGGTACATCTAGAATAGGTGTTGAAGTTAATGCTCCTTTAAATTTTTAAATGCAGATTAACATTTCTCATTCCAAACAAACTTTTATCCTTTTTTACGTAATGAAATTATTGGTGTAGCCACTTTAGAAAAATCTCTTATAAATTTTTGTAGTAACTGCAAGCCCTATGAAGCTTTTAACTTCATGCACATTCTTTAGTGCAAGTAACTCGTTAAAGATACAATTTTAGAAGGATCTACAAGTAATTCCATTCTTACTTATTACATGTCCCAAATAGTTCACTTCGATTGTCATGTAAAGAACATTTAGATAACTTACCATATAATCGTCTCTTTATCAAAATTTCTAAAACTATCTTCAAATGCTCATGGTGCTCCTCAATACTTTTATAATATATGAGAATGTCATCCAATAATATGAACACAAATTTGTTCAAGTATTCTTGAAAGATCTTATTCATTAAATTCATAAAAGTTGCAGGTGCATTTGTTAATCCAAAGGGTAAAACTATGAACTCATAATGTTCATACCCGTTTTGAAAGTTGTTTTATAATGTCCTCATCCTTAATCTATGGTCAAAGATATATATTATAATATACCGATGCTTCACACATCCGATCAAATAGATCATCAATTCTAGGGAGTGGGTATCTATTCTTGATTGTTGCTTTGTTTAACATTATGTAATTAATGCACAATATAAGTGTTCCATATTTCTTTTTCACAAAATTATGGTGTTCCCCAAGGTGAAACACTTCGTCTAATAAAAAAATTAGACAAAATTTCTTGCAATTGATCCTTAAGCTCTACTAATTCTATAGTATTCATTTGATATGGTGCCTTAGAAATAGGTTTGGTTCCGAGGCTTGATTTTGGTTATGAAGTCAAATTCACTTTTGGGTAGAAGACCTGGTAACTCTTCTAAAAAAACATTACTGAAGTTTTGTAACAACGGATATTGTTCCATGACATTACTGTTCTCTTTAGCTATTTTTACAATCTTTACCGCATATAAGGTACAACCTTTATTTTTGGACTTTTTAAGTTGCATAATTTGATAGTTTTCTAACAGAAATCTCACGTTTCACACCCTAAATCTCTACTATTTTCTGAGATCATCTAAACAACTAATATATTTTTCAAAACAATCCACTTTTTCCTTATGCTCAGCTAACTAATTAACACCTATGATTACATCATAATACCCCAAAGGTGAAACATAAAGATCAACTTCGGTGGAAAAACTAGGTAAGTCAAGGAATGCTCCAAAAAGACACATACTAACTGTATGAACAACATTGTTTTCATAATATACAGTCCATGTTTTATCCATGTTTCCAGCTTTTATTTTTAGTTTTGATGCTAATTTACTAGAAATAAAACATTTAGTAGCTCCGGTATCAAAAATAATAGTTATATGTATGCTAAATAAATTACCGTAACCTCTATGGGCGTGGCATGTTTTCATCCTACTTGTCAGCTACGGTAGCATGTATCTTGTGTTGCTGATTACGATCATCCTTTTTCAAAGGGAATTGATTTGCGTAATGATATTTTCCACAATTATAACAACCTTTTATAGGTTCCTTTCTAGGTTCAAAGTTATTTCCCCAGCCCTAAAATTATCATTTTGACCTTCATAGAACTTTTGTCTATTATTATTATTCTTGACAAAGTTGTTTTGTGCATTACTAGCATACTTATTTATTGTTGCTTTCTTATTATTATCAAAGTAGAAAAATTACTTTTCATTCCAAATTTCTTCCATGGTCCTTTCTTAGGTGCGGGATATGATGAAGAGGAGTAGGGACTTTCTTCCCGATTTCCTCCTTATGAGCAAAAATTGCTTTCAATTTCTATTCCTACCTTATGGATTTTTCAACAACCCCTTCCATCATGGTTGGGATGTGAACATCCTCCTCTCCTCCGATAACAGATTCAATCCCATGATGAACTTATGTATCTTGAAATTCCCATCAATTTGATCATCGAGGTACATACTTAAGGAGTTTAGAAACCATTCCCAATACTCGATTCTGATTAGCTTTCCTTGAGATAAGTTATGGAATTTAGTCATTTTCTGATCATAGTAAAGTTACGGTAGCCAATATTGCCTAAATTAACCTTTAAATTGATATCATGTGATATTAGCTTCATCAATATTCAAATCAGCCTTACGGTTGTCTCACCATGAAGATGTATCATGGGAAATTTGATATGCTCCCCATATTGCCTTTGTTTCTTCCGAGAAATTCCTTATTGCAAAGTGCTTCTCCATTTCACTTGAGCTAATTCAAAGCTCCATCTCCTAATGTGGTGCCATCAATCTTGGGTGGACTTATCCTTTTTATATCATTAGTGAGTTCAGCTGCCATCCTACCCTTTTGTTCTTAGGTTGATCGGGTATATTCACATTATTATTATCAACATCAAAATTGGCATTGTTCTTAGGAGGTGGATGATTATTATTACCAACATCTTCTTCCTCCTCATTGCCCATTACTTTGGTAATTCAAGTACATCCAAATGATCCCTTGTGTCCAACAGGGCAGCAAGGATCTCATTCAGGTTTTGGGTAGTTGTTGCTCCTTCCTTAGGTGGAGGATTATTTACAACATTTCCTCTTGTTGTAACCATTTTCTATTAACAAATTTTTTTAAGTTTCATCAGATTATGGACACAATAGGTCCAATAGCTGTAACCTTCACTCGATACTAAGAAGTAACATTCCCATTTTAAGACTTTAGAAACAAGGGAATTTTTTTTACACAATGTTCTCTGTTATAAATAAAACATCATTTAGAACGCACATTCCATGCTAATCAATCTCATAACAGATAACCATATGCAACTATAATGACTCGGTAAGTTACCGATCTCTCATTCCATGACTCGATTACAAACCGATCTCTCATGTTTGTTTTAAAGTATAGAATAATTTATGTATACAATGTATAATTGGTTTTCCTACCCTATTTTGGGTCTTGAGTGATATGTTTAAGAAACCTATCTAAATATTTATTACCGATATTCATCGACATCACGTTTCTTTAAACTAGGTGACATAGGACAACGCAAACCAGTAGTGTGTGATACTTTGGCCAAATATTTTTAACATACTATTCATGTTACTATTCCTAGATGACATACTCGTCATTTCAGAATACATCCTTCACCTCACTCTTCTGTTATCTAAAATGGTCTTCACTAACTTTTGTTAGTTCACTTGCCCAAGGTTTGACCCTAGCCCATGTTAGCAACATAATTTGTTATAGGAATATGCTCACGATGGCTTACGTTATATGGGCATACTCGATCGACCTAAGTCGACCGAATGTGCCATGTTAGGAAATAAGGGATAAAATATGTGGAATAATCCCTCAAAAAATCACAATAGTAGAAACTAATATGCAGAAAATATTACAGATCTCAAATAAAAGTACAAAATAAAATAACACAACACAAAGAGACAGTATTTAACATGGTTCACCTAATTTGGGCTACGTCCACCAAGAATCACTTGCTCAGATTTTATTACAAGCCACCACTCTCTCAATACAATACCCGGATCTATTTGGATCTATGCTTAACAAAGTCAACAACATTCACACCCGAATTCAAAGCACATCTACAATTTTTTTCATGCTACTACCATATGCATAAAACCATATAAGTAGACAACTACTTAAGTAGTTTTACAAAACCATGGGTATCAAAACCACGAGCAAAAAACTATCCCATAAACCTATGGGACAAAATCCCACCCGTATGAGAAAAACACATTTCCCAGTATATCGGGCACGGTTTAAGGCCAAAAAGAAATTTTCTCGTAATGCGCCCGAACCTTAGGGAGGATACATGAAAAGTGTATAGTACTCTTAGTGTATAGTCTTCAACACTTTCACACATGAAAACAAGCTCCATAACCTAACAATCTCCCACTTGGAGACTAGTTTTCCTTTGAGAAAGCTTCTTAACCCTTCACTAGTTTTCGTGAAGACCAACCAAAGTTGAACACAACTTCAGTTTTTCCCTTGTGACCACCTTGGTCATCATGTATGCAGGATTCTCGACTAGTATGAATCTTCTCCACTTCAACTTCTCTTCCTCTAAATTTTCTTGAGGAAATGGTACCTTAACTATATATGTTTCGTCCTAGAGTAGAAAGCAGAGTTCTTAGCTAGGTGTATAGCACTCTGACTATCACTATGTAACTTTCCTTCCTCTTGTTTATGCCCCAACTCCTCAAGTAATTGCTATAACCAAATCATTTCTTTGCTTGCCTCTATGGCAGCAACATACTCACCCTCTCTGGTGGTTGACAAAGCCACCAGCTTCGTAGTCACGAAATCCAGCTCATTGTTGTCCCATCTACGGTGTAAACATTACTTGTTGTAGTCTACATCTCTAGCCATATCTCGAATCTACATAACCACTCAAAGTGGTGTCTCGATCCTTGTAGCACAAAAGCTGTCCCCATGGTCCTTCTCAAATCTTGAAGGATCCACTTTACTACCCTGTGGTGACCTCTCTACCGGGATCACTCATAAATATACTCACCACTCCCACTTCATGGGTAATATCGGGACTAGCGCACACCATGGCATACATCAAACTACCAACCGCTAACGATTAAGGTACCTTGGACATATGGTTTTCTCTCCTGCTCTGTCTTAGGACACTATTCTAATGATAACTTGAAATGGCCTACTAAAGGAGTCCCAATCTGGTTTAGCATCCCGTATATTAAACCTCTCTAAGACCTTCTTAATATACTCTTCCGAGATAAAGTTAGATTTCATTCCTTCCTATCTGAGATATCCTCACACCAAGGATTTGTTTGGCTGCCCCTAAATTCTTCATAGGAAAGGATTCACTTAGCTGCTTCTTGAGTACTTTTATTTCCTGCATGTTTTTACCTACAACCAACATGTCATCCACATATAGGCAAAGGATAATATAACTGCCATCCTCAAATTTCTTTGTATACACACAATGGTTAGAATGACATCTAATATAACCTTGCTCCATCATGAAGCTATCAAATTTATTATACCATTGACGTGGAGCTTGTCTCAAGCCATACAAGCTCTTCTTCAGTTTGCACACCATCTCTACTTTACCTTTGACCTCATAGCCCTCTGGGTTTGTTGCATATATAGTTCCTCCTCCAAATCACCATGGAGAAATGTAGTCTTTACATCAAGTTTGTTCTAAGTGTAGGTCTTCTGCTGAAACTATTCCTAGAACAATTCTAATAGAATTCATTTTTACTATAGGAGAAAAACTCTAATCAAAATATATACCTTTTTTCTCGTGTAAACACCTTGACCACCAATGGGCCTTGTATATTTTCTTTCCTCCTCCTTCCTCTTTCACTCGAACACCCACTTGTTCTCAGTAATGCTATTTTTCCTTCGGGTAGATTTACTAAATCCCATGTCTGGTTCTCCATGAGAGCTTGATGCTCCTCATCCATGGATTGCTCCCACTTCTTCCTAGCATCTACCTACATTGCTTCATCAAATCTCTCTGGCTCTCCACTATTAGTGAGTAATATATAATAAAGAGAAGGAGAAAAATTTTCATGTTATCTTCTTACCCTAGAAGACCTCCTCAATATAGGATTTTGGGGTTCCTATTAAGGAGGTACCTGAACCGATTCATGTGTCACTTTCCATCCAGAAGATCCTCTACCACTACATATTCTTTCTTGGATTCTTCCATGTTTTCCCGCAATCTGTTGCTTATACATGACTTACTCATAAAGACCACATCCCTAGGTTGAATGATTTTCTTGTCCTTAATACTCCAACATTTATATCAAAATTCATCACCACCATAACCAATGAAAGTATATTTTTCTAACTTAGCCTTTAGCTTGGTCTTATCATCCTTGTCTATATGAACAAACACCTCACATACAAAGACTCTAAGAATTGAATAATCGACTTTCTTACCATACCAAGCCTCCTCATGTATGCCTCCATCCAAGGAACTTAAGGGTCCTATGTTTATCAAGTACATAGTTGTGCTCACCGCTTCTTCCTAAAAAGAAAGAGGCAGTCCTGCATGTAACCTCATGCTCCTAGCACGTTCCATTATTGTTCTATTCATCCTTTTTGACACCCCATTCTACTGCAGAGTTCATGGAACCATCTTTTTCTTGTGGATTCCATTCTTAGAACAGTAATCATAAAATTCATTGCTACAATACTCCCCTCCATTGTCTGACTTGAGACAGTTTAGCTTAAAACATGTTCCATTCTCTACCAAAGCTTTCCATTTAACAAAAGTGTCAAATACATCAGATTTGTTTCTAATACAATAAACCCAAACTTTCCTTATAGCATCATCAATAAAAGTAACATAATAACTTGAACCCCTAAGAGATGATACAGTCGCCCCCACACATCGAATGCACCACTCTAACTTATTCTCTTTATTTATAGGTCCAACCTTGAGAAACCTTACTCACTTTTGTTTTCCATATATGCAGTCCTCACATAACTCCAAACCTATTTTTATATATCTAAGAAAAACCTTCTTTATTATCTCCATTCCCTTATGGCTCATATGACCAAGCCTATAGTGCCACAATGTTGTATCTACTTTTGAAGCCACAAAATTACAAACATTAGTGCTATAATTGGTTAAATACAAGGTTCCAACCTTCTTACCTCTTGCCACCACAAGAGCACCCTTGGTAACCTTCCAAGAGTCTCGTTGTAAATATCATAGTACAACCATCACTTCCCAACTACCCCTGTCGATATCAAATTTCATCTTAATGTAGGAACATGTATGACATCCTTTAATAGCCAAGTATTCCCATTTTGCATCTTAACCTGAACAGAACCTTTTCCAACTATGCTACAAGGCTCATCATCACCAAGAAAAACATGCCCAAAATATCCTTGAACATAATCAACAAAATAATTCCTATGTGGAGAAGCATGGAAAGAATCCCCCAACTATAAAACCTAAGATTCGAGTAATATCAAGTGCAAAGAAAGAATAAAAGCATCCCGACATACATTACCCATTGCCACATTTTCCTCCTTGTTTTCTTCCTGTTGTTTCTTCTTATCTCAAAGCTCCCAACAAGTCCTTCTTTGCATACCCAGACTTTCCACAGTGCCAACATACTATCTTGCTTTTAGATTTTGACCTTTCCCGATCCTTTGATTTTCCACGGTTTCCTCTATTCTTCTGTCTCCCTCTAGTTTCCACTATCAAAGCATTCCTTGAAGTAGAAGATTCACCAGAGATTTTTCTTCACATTTCCTCACTTAGAATCACCCCTACAACATCCTCAAACTTCAAATTTGAGTTAGTAGGAACCAAGTTGCTTACCGCTATTACCAGGATATTCCAACTCTCAGGTAAAGAGCACAAAACTAATAAATCCATAACTTCTTCATCAAATTCTATTGTAACTGAAGCTAGCATATTTACAATGTATTAAAATCATTTAGATGATCTACTATTGAACCATTCTCAGACATCTTCATATTAAACAACTTTTTCATTAAAAATATCTTATTAGAGGTAGAGGATTTTTCATACAACTTCCTAATGCATCCATCAGTTCTTTTGTAGTCTTTTCCTTTGAAACATTAAATAATACTAAAGATGCAAGACACGGTCGGATTGTCCCAAGTGCCTTCCTATCCAAAGCCAAATCTCATTCCACATTTTTCATGCTCGAGGGTTTGTTCACCTTCTCAGACAATAGAGTATAAAGATCCTTTTGATAAAGGTAATCTTCCATCTGCATCTTCTAAAGACTGAAATTCTACCCGTTGAATTTATCAACCCTAGATCTTCCATCATCTGCCATAGCTCCCACTCAAGATAAAACTTTCCCTGTGATTCAACACTTCAACAAACCAAACTAGGATCTGATACCAATTGTTAGGAAATAAGGGATAAAATATGTGAAATAATCCCTCACAGAATCACAATAGTAGAAACTAATATGTAGAAAATATTATAGATCTCAAAAAAAAGTACAGAATAAAATAACACAACACAAAGAGATAGTATTTAACATGGTTCACCCAATTTGGGCTACATCCACCAAGAATCACTTGCTCAGATTTTATTACAAGCCACCACTCTCTCAATACAATACCCATATCTGTTTGGAGCTATGCTCAACAAACTCTATAAATTCACACACTGAATTGAAAGCACATCTGCAATGTTTTTCATGCTACTCTACCATATGCATAAAACCATATAAGTAGACAAGCTGCTTAGCAGTTTTACAAAACCATGGGTATCAAAACCATGGGCAAAAAAATTGTCCCATAAACCTATGGGACAAAATCCTGCCCATATATGAGAAAAAAACATGTTTCCTTGTATATCGGGCACGTTTTAAGGCCAATTTTTTTTCTCGAGGCTGCACCACCAAACCCCGCGAGTATACATGAAAAGTGTACAATACTCTTAGTGTACAATCTTCAACACTTTCACACATGAAAACAGGCTCCACAACCTAACATGCAAAGGTACCTTGAGTCATAGAGAGCTACTCCCTATTCTAAACATGCTACTAACTTAACCTAGAGAGAAACTAATTCCAAGTCCATATGTGTGTAGATCTAGATAAACAAATACGTAAAGGGTGTTACCACATGTTAACCGCAACACTCTATCCTCAAGAAGCCCTTGGACTTCTCAAAGGCATGATCCTACTGATCGGCGTGTACAGAATCCGTTAGAAGGCGATTCATCATGATGTACATACACCTTGGTGGTCATTAAATTCATAATTACATTGGATTAAGATTGATTGCAACAACCATGCCTAACCCTAATTCCAACATTCATTAAGTTATTTATCCATATGAATCTGATTTGATATTAAGAACTTTATTAACTCATGCTTGCATTGATGTTCATTAACATGGCATAACAATCGGTTATCCTTGAAAAAAAAGGAGAAAACATCAAACAGCTTACTTTTAATGAAACCTAGCTATCCAAAGAAGGTGTATAATCCACCTAGATTCAACTAGTATTTACTTTTTATAAACAAAGCACAAGGATTAAAGATCATAACCAAAATTCCTTTTATTTTTCATTCTTATGAGAGAGGAAGAGTCTTCCTCTACATGGTTAGATGTTAGGGTTAACATAACATTTTTATCATTCAATCTTGATATAGTTTAATTATATGTCTAATGCATATTTCATTATTAAACTATAGTTGTTTAGTTAGAGAACGAAATATTTTTCCATTTAACAAGTTTCATTATAGTAAGGAGATTATACCATCCCCTTAATCCAACTTATTAATTGATAACAACAATAATATACAAAAATATATAAATAATATCGACAAGATATCCCTATTATTTCCTTCATATAAGGTAGAAGAGAATTTACACCACAAATTGGAGTCAATCTGCAAACCTTTCAATTCATCATGATAAAATATACATTTACAAGACTATGCATTTCATGCATACTGCATGTCAATCAACATTAAAATCATAAAATAACGTCACTTTTCTTTTCCAATACAACTCAAGAATGAATCGAAATTCTTTACATAAGATCCGAGAATGAAATAAGCCGATGCATCATAAAAGCTTTTTTCTTTTTTATCACTTACGATGTCCATCTACAAAAATTGCTAGCATGGGTCAGTTCATTGAACTGAGCATGATAAGGACTAAGCATTAAAATGAAGTGCATTCCACTAATTGTTCCATTAAAACAACTTTGCTTTAATGAAACAATTAATAAGTATCATACAAATAAGCATAAATGATAACAACTAGAAAAGAAGTGCAAATGATGAGTCGAATTTACTTTTAAGAAAAGAGCATAATATAATCAACAACAACTCGCATTATAACATATAGTTTGATTGATCCAATCAATTACCTTTTAAATAAATAACAGATCTTGCCATCTAATTATTTCATAATTCATTCGAATTGAAATACCAAATTTATCTTTACTAAGAACAAAAAGAGTTAGCTTCAAAGACATAGTACATATTTAGAATGATTCATCCCACAACTTAAACAAAAGAAGAAGAATCAATGCATACTATCCACCATTCACTAATCCTCCGAAAGGAAAAAATAGGTTTAGAAAGTACTCAACTGATTACCCACATAATCGCTTGATTCAAGGAAACTAATAAAAGGATTCAACATTAAAGAGACAACAAGTAGAACAAGAATCCCAAATCAATCGAGGAGGGATAGAAAATCAAAACAATCCACCTACAAGTCTTAACTAGCTTCTACATGTTAGAAGATATCATTAAGAGATCTCGAAACCATACGTTCCAAAAATCAAAGCAAGACTCACACAAGGTTAATCTCTTCTCATGTCCAACCAAAGAGGATTCATAATAAGACAAATTGCAAAAAGAGAAATCCTTCCAATAATAAATCCAAATGGAGTATGACTCAGTTAAACAAAGTAGCCGGTCAAAACATGATTACATTTTCTACTCTACGTAACCGACTCAACTATTTTCTTTCCACATCATTACAACAATGACTTAGTAAAAGTAGACTAAACAATCCACAAGGAAATTTCCATCTCAGAAGAGTGGTTTGCCACTATTTCCTATAAGACAAAAAGAACATAAAGGCCTAACCAAGAATTTGAACATGCGTAAGAGATTAATCACTCTACAAGATAGAAGAGAGTCGAGCTAGAGAGAAGTTTGATCAAATGAACTTATCTCAACAAAAGTTAAAGGATATCAAATAGAAAAGATCCAATCAGGGTTTCATTTATTTCATAATATAAAATGAATTCCCTTTTCTTTTCTTTTTTAATTTCAAACTCGAAGTTCTTTTGCTAGTCCCCAAATGAGAACACAAAATCAAACCCACTATAAAAATAAAGCAACACTTCTAGTTTCCCTTATGAATTTAAAATTTATCGAAAAACAATATCAATTCTATCCGAGTTCATCTATTCCATATTGTTAAAAACAAGTTCAAATTCATATAACAAAGAGAAGTATACGAAGCAGATCCCTAGGAGGAAGTAAAAATTCTAGATGAAACATGATCACGATCCATAAAATAAATCCATTCTTTTTCCTTTTTAAAGACCCTGATTTCCATTCAAGTGAAACTATAGAGAATAAAAACTCATATATTAATTAAAAAGGATCAAAAAGAGAGTATGAAAACTGACACGCATTTAAGTCAAGTAGGGTCTCAACATTACCCTCCAAATTGACTGAAAAAGAACCATAACAATCTACATTCACTGCTCCATTTAGTACATAAGATTGAGACAGAGAATGTATTCATTCCAATCATATAACACAAGAAGAAATACGAATACCACATTTTGTATAACTTCGAAACCCCGTTATCGACTATTTCAATGAGCTCTTAATCATACAAATGAATAAATAACAATACAAAGATCTAACCGAGAGGTTGCATAGCCCCACAACAAGATACAGTTCCATAAAAGGTCCATTATCCTTCAAAAAATAGTCGGGCCTTCAAAAAGACTTGGGTTTTCTCAGAGCAGAGGAGAGAAGAATATCCTCCCATACTACACGCCATTACAAGTTCAAAGAAATTGGTACAGTTTGGGACAGAAGTACCACAACCATTCCAAACTCAAGAAGCATCAAGGAGAAGATCTCAAAAGAGATTTCCATATCAACTCAAACAAAAATTGTTCTCTCAAGATTTTTTGAGCAGAAAGTCCCATATATGAGTTCTAAGCAACACAAAACCTTGAATACGAGTAAAACGTAAATCTTAGAATACAAGTACAAAACCAAACACAATGCTTTGAATTCAAGTTCAGAACTAACAAGCTTAGAATACGAGTTTAGTAATAAACACAAAGCCATGAAGACAAGTTCAAAGTAGACACAAGTCTCGAGCATAAGTTCAAAACCAACACAAGGCTTCAAATACTAGTTTAGAACAATACAAGCCTCTAATACAAGTTCAGAATGAACACAAAGCTACGAACACAAGTTCAGTTCAAAACACAAGTTTCGAACACAAGTTTAGAATAAAAAAAAATCTTATCACCAACGAACTTGCGTAGAGATAGAGAGTTTCCAAATGTAAACATTAACATGCAATGGATTCATAATCAAAAATCACAGAGATTCATACAAACAAGAAAGTAAATAACCAGACAAAACATGCAAACATTTATCTCATGAGAGCATAATTGTTTTAATGAATCATTTAGAAGAAAGCAAGAAATCTTAATGGGTAGAGCCTATCATGCCTGATAGTGCTTTTGCCAATTTGAAGGAGACTTCCATCCGAGCTTCCAACTCTTTTTCTCCTCCACAAAAGATCAACAACCAAACATATTTTCTTCCAATGCCTCATATACTTTCCTTGGATCAAAAATAGACCAGAGAAACCAAAAATAGCCATAAAGTAAAAGTCAAACTGCTGGTTTGAAGAACTAGATAGCTCCATGTAGAGAAAAATCACAAGGCATGCAAGACCAAACAACCTCCAAAAAAATTTCCTTGTTTGATTCCAATACGGTTTACGCACAAAAACTAAGGTTCATTAATGTAATTACTCCTCAATCTCCTGCTTATCTCTCCTTGCCACCACCTCCTAAAACTGGCGAATTCTATTTCCACTTCAAGTATGCATTTCGACTTTAGTGAAGCCTCCACGTATGCTTCCACTAAAGTTTACTTGCCTTTTCCAAAATATGTTGTACCTCCCATTCATTTAACTAAATCAAATCAAATAAATTCCATTGGAACCATCACCATAATGCCATGTGACCATAGGTTCCCTTTCAATAGTTTAGGATAGATTTCCCACAACTTAGGTTATAACCTTAGGTTTAGTCATAATCATTTCATAAGTAATTTCCACCTTAGGTTAGATCAAAATCACAACCAAATAGTATTAGGAAATAGGTTAAAAATAGCCTAGAAATTCCTTAGTTATTCCCCTTTATTCCATTTAGCACATAAACTTAGGTTAGGACGCCATCCCAAAAAAATAGAATATGAATCTTAGGTTATATTGTAACCCAAATAAGTAGATATAGCTATGAAGTAGGTGCATTTACCTAGTTTAGGATATCGTTAGGATAATCCCTTAGGTTTAGGATTTAGATTCCCTTCATAGTCATGAAGCAGGATTCATTTCATTTATGCCATTAAATGTCCTGAAGAGATCAATCCCAAAGATCCAAGAAAAAACATACAACCAAATGAAGGCATGTTCTTACAAGAACAAATAATTTGAATCACACAAAAGTTCGATCTGCTATGTCCCTCAAGCTTATGAATGTGAATTTACCATTTAGTCTAGTAAGGAGATTTAAAACATTCCTTGGATCATTGGAATTTATCCAAGGATGAGTCAGTTAAAAGAGATAAGTTTGCAACTATCAAAACCAGATTGCAACTCACCTACAAGAAGTTGAAATGGATTCTTGCAAGCCATATCATTTCAGTCTAATGAATCCAAGAGTAGAAATGATTTATCCATAACAAGCATGATTTTCAACAATCAAGGGAACACACTTCATTTAAGAAAATCACATGCCAACACTGCAATGCAAAAGAGAAATATAAGCTGTTTGTCAAAGGTGTTACATTCTCGAGGATCAACTTTGATGCCTTCATGGGATACAATGTGACCCAAGTACACTACCTCTTGTACACCAAAAGAACATTTGGATGGATTTTCATAGAGAGTATGTTGCTCCAAAACTTCCAACACTTTATTTACATGTTGTAAGTGTTCCTCCCATGGCTTCTTGTAAATCAATATGTCATCAAAGAAAACTAATACAAATTTCCTTTAAAATTGGCTAAAAAAAGTGTTCATCAAGCTTTGAAAGGTTGAAGGTGCATTTGTAAGACCAAAAGTCATTACCAAAAACTCATAATGGCCCTCATGAGTCTGAAAGACATTTTATAAACATCTTACTCTTTTATTATAATTTGATGGTAGTGAATGAAGATCTAATTTTGTGAAATAAATAGCACCATGTAATTCATCAAGTAAATCATCAATTACTGGAATAGGAAACTTATCTTTGATGGTGTACTTAATGAGTTCTCGATAATTTGGAAACATCCTCCATGTTTAATCATTCTTACGTACCATGACCACTGGTGAAGAATATGCACTCTGCTAGGTCCGATGATACCTTCCTTCAACATTTCCTAAACCATTTTCTCGATCTCACTTTTTGGGAATATGGGTATCGTATGGTCTCGATGTTTGGTGTTTGGATCTCTAGAATCAAATGAATGGAATGATCATGATCCCTAACTAGTGGTAGTACCTTTGGAATTGCATCAAAAATAGATGAGTGAGCATCAAAAATCTTTTGAAGATTGGGTGGCATTAAAGACTATATTTTGTACTTCTATGGAAAATAACTTTACTATAAATCCATCTACTCCTTTTTTGAGAACCTTCTACATCTGATGAGAGATAATAATCTGTGGAGACTTAGATACCATCCCATTCAATTGTGTTTTCCTTCGATCTAAATGAAATCACATGAACAATTCTTAGAAATTCATCTCTATAGTACCTAAGGTTATGATCCATTGGACACCCAAAACATTATCTACACCTCCCATAGAAATAGCAAACATAGGGAGTCTAACATGTAGTCTCCCATGAAAATCTTGATACTATGGAAATTTCATGTGCACTTGATAGTCCCACCATCCGCAATCATAACTTTCATTTCGGAGCTAGGTAAATAAAACAATTGAGCCGGGTAGCTAACTTACTATTTATGAAATTATGGGTAGCTAACTTACTATTTTCGGAGCTAGGTAAATAAAACAATTGAGTCAATCAACACCGTCACCTTTTATTTTTGAGATATCTAATAATATTGAGTGTTTGAGGAGTACTAATACCTGAAAATGCATGGCAAGAAATTTTAGGTTGGTGATCCTCTACTTCATCTTATATCTTGGTTCCTTAGCCTCTCCTATAATTTCAGCTTCCTCATCATCCTCATTACCTTCGTCAATATAGAACAACTTATTCTTAGCACATTTATGTCCCGGTCCATATTTTATATCATATTTAAAACATAATTCTTTTGCTCTCTTTTCTTCCATTTTTTGAGGAGTTAGTCTAATCAGCCCAAAAATGAAGGGGAAGAGATACTACGATCTCTCGGTGTTAATGAAAGGCAGCCTCTTAATATAAAGAACTTTTTCCTCTTCTCGACATGCCATGATAAAAGAATTATAAAGATTAAATGGGTTAAACATACGTACCTCATGCTTAATGTGGTCCTTAATACCCCCAAGAAAAGGTCATTGATTCTCTTCGGAATATTCTCCACCCTTAAGGATAGGTTCGGAATCGATGCACATAATCTTTGACTGATCTTGTTTGCCATAACTTTGCTAATTGACTAAAGTAGTTATCTGAAACATTGGAACTATAGTGTAATTGTAAATCCTCGGTAAAAACTATCCAAGTGACACCTAGACCATTCTTCTACCTATGAGCACATAACCATTGATACCAAACGAATTGGTCTGGTTCAAGATATAGGGATGCCAATTTCACCTTTTGTTCGATAGTGTTTGATGTAGCTAAAAGAAGTTCTCCATTTAATTTATCCAATTTAGGGGATCCTTACCATCAAATTTGTGCATATCCACTTTTAGCATCATGTTCCATGGTTTCGAATAAGTTGGATTCTAATTAGGTTGGAAAAGTGATCCAACATGGTTATTTTGTCCATGATTTTGAATTGAAGATCCTCCTTGGTTGATATCGGCCAGATTTGGGCCATATTGTTTACCCTTTAAATGTTGCATGATATCATCCAAATGATGATTTATTTGGTCTATGTCTCCTTTAGAGGCCATCTCAGATTATACATTTCACAGCTCATACTCAAGTTGGCTCACCTTATGATCAACTGAGGTAAACACTAGTGCCGAGGAATCTGTATTTACCCCTTCTCAATCCATCTCTTCAATCACTACCCCATCTTTATCTGGGGTTTTACCTAGAGTAACTAGATTATTTTTTGCTCTTGTGGAAGGCCACACCATGATGTCAAACCTTAGGGTTTATGGTTTCGATACAAATTCATCCGAATAGGAAAAAACGTAGAGAAGATACTAATACTATTTTTTTGAGAGCTTTCCACAAATGTAAATAACTTGAAAACATTCCTCAATTTGTACCCTAGGGAGTGATTTTATAAAACACCCTAAATTTGTAATAACTTGTATAAAATAAATCCAAAAATTATGAAATTTTTAGGGAACCTTACTTGAAATGTTTCACAACTCTAGTAAAAATATATCCCACCAATTCGGTCTTGTTTACAATATATGGTGGAAACAAAAAATTAGGTTTTTTTCCCTAATTTTGGCCCAGATCACAGCTACGATACCACTTGTAATGAAATTATTAGTATAATTCAGATTATGAGAAACAATAGAACAAAAAATAACACAATATTTCAGAATAATGAGCTCAATATGCAATTAGAATAGCTTCACCACTTCGAATGGGCAACCTCCAAACCATATAATAAGACTCAAATGCTCAAATGATAATCAAATACTACCTACAATCCCCTATATATACTATTCATATGCTATGGCCATCACCAAGGCCTATCAAGCATGAGAAAGTATAAATGATATAATAAAATGATATGGTAAGCCACAAGTCGGCTACTCATATCCTAATACAAGCAATAAGTTAAGGGCATAGTAATGGGTGTGAATGGAGTCTCTAATAATAAGGTGGAATCTAAAGATGGAGATGTGTGACAATTATCCTATTAGAACCGATGAATCTTTTCTTGAAAGTCTTGATAAAGGGAAGTTATGTCTTGAGCACCAACGGAGGAAACCTACCGTGTATGAGAAAGTAGATGTGGTATAAAGTGATTGGTAGGAGTAGTGATAGAAATGAGGATGATAGAAATATTTGGGAGAGTAGAAGGAGGTGGTTGAGTAGAAACATAGGTTGGTATGGCCTCGAAATGGTGAGCTCCATCAAATTAGTAGCTTCCTCATGAGAAGCATGTAAGAGAAAGTCTAGATATTGGGGATGTTCAATGATATGATCATTAAGGGATTAATATTTTCTTTAGTAAAATCATCATAAGATTGAGCCATAGCAGGAGAGGGATATCTCTAAATAGAAGGTGGATTCAAAGGACAGGCTCACCAAAATGATTAAACTAAAATGGAAAATGGGGACCTAATTTAGTTTAATCTAATGTTATGAAAAACAGTAAATAACAACTAAATAAATAAAGGAAATGACCCAAGAAACTAAGTAAATGAAATGTGAAACCTAATGTGTAAAGAAGGGTTAGAGAGGCCTTAGTTGATTCACTAATATGTCAAGACAAAGTGTCGCAGTTGAAAACTAGATTAACGAGAATGAAGAAACAACCACACATGAGCTCTAGAAAGTTTAGATTCAAGTTGTCGAGTAGATTGGGGAACTTAGAGAGGGGAAGAAGGTGCTTGGGGTGCCCTATTCTAATATTTGGGCACCTTAGTCTGTGGAAATGACTAGGGAACCTCCATGAGGTGTTTTGAATGACTTCCTACCTTCACTTTTTGTCACGTGTATGTTGATGAACCTTGTTGGATTTCGCTGAAAATTAAAGATGGAGGAAACACCTATAAAACCCCAAACAAAGCATAAAAAACCATAAAAAATATAGATGCATATGAAGGGTTCACACTTTGTCCTTAGCTACCAAATGGATGGACTTATTACTGAGTGTTGCACTATATCTCTCACTCAATGTAGTTCTAGGTGTGTGTCCGTAAATCGTGCCCTAGGTTCTCTTGTGTCAGTCATACTTTGTGAGTAGTGAATAATAGCTAGATGTAGAATGTAAATAGATGGTGCATGGAATAGAATTAACTCCCCTCCTATGAAGTGTGATGTAGAATGATAACACCCCAAACTTTTTATGACTAATATGATAACACCATAATAGCCTAGAGCTAAGCTCAAGCTTAAGAATGAAACATAAAATATTAAAGATTAAAAGTATGCATTAATGAAAACTAAATGAAATTAAGCATTCAATCTAAAAGAATCCTTACTATGTGAGATTATTACTAATTAACATAGATGTAGTCATTTTTACCCCTATTACAAAAAGAAAGGAACTCCATGCACACCATTGACCTATCACCTAGCGGGTGTTAGGCACTCACATGAAGAACACGTGGATTTCAAGTCTCTCTTTTGTGTGAATTTAGTGGGAAACATAATATATGATCCATGTTTAAGAGATTTGAAAGGAATTAAAACATATAAGCACCATAGAGATTCGTAACGGCTTTACAGATCCTTTGCGGTCATTTTAGGACAGAAAAGAGCTTAACAGATTTTATAACTTATACCCAAAAAATAAGTTGTATAAGCATCCATACTTAATAATAAACATAAATGAAAAATAACAATGAGAAATATGTATGCATTAGAATCATCAATGTTCATATTCAAGTAAGTTGGTAATCTCATTACATTCATGGAGCCATTACAAAATGTCACAGAGAAGCAGACCGCAGTCATGCATTATAACTAGACTTATGTGGCTAGGATCTCAAAAGAAGGTTTATACCACCCCCATAACCTTGTTACATCCTTCCCTAAGCATAATTACCCAAACTAATAGATTTCTTGCAGTATTTCGCAGATCTACGCCTCTATCTATTTCTCCTTTTCTTTACATCTGTAGGCACTCATATATATAGGCTTTGGGACTGCCAACTCATCCTCCATGCCTAAATTTGATGCCAAGTGTTTGAATGTGGTCCTCCATGTGAGCATGCTCCTCTAAGCTTGAGATTTCCACTTTTTACCATGATGTGCTTCTAGAAGCTTCTACGCATAAGCATGCTCCTTCCTGGGCCAACCTATCGCTAGGATGGCACCTTATCTACTCCGCATGCATAGTCAGGTCATATTTTTCATGTGTTCTGACCAAAATTCCCAATATGGCTAAGTCCTGAACTGTAACACCCTGAACTGTTGTTACTTTCTCCTGAGCATTCAAGTGTTGATATATGATTTCTCCTATATAAGGACATGTTCCTTTGGTTTTGGGAAGTCATGCTTGATTTGGATTATATCTTTTCTACTCTTAAGATATTTGATTGAACTAGAATATGCTTGGACTCTCTTGTTTCTTTCATCCTTCACATTTGAGTACAATCTGATTTCTGGAAGATTGTGGATTTATCCACCTTTATGACTCAACCTTGGATCAGTTGCATTGATCCAAGGAATGTTTTAATTTTATTCAGGATGAACAAATTGTATTGACATTTCGAGAGTTACTAAGTCTGACTGAGCTTTGAATGTTCAATTCCGGAGGTTAACTCTGGCTGATCATGGTAATCAGAATCTGGTTCCAGTTATCATAGCATCGGGAAGGACCTGGACCTTAAGCTAGGTAAGATGTGTATGTTTTATATCTAAAGCTTAATTTACTTGATGCCAAACAGAATCTGATCCAGGAATGTTTTATCCTATTTGAACTCTATTACTGATTAGTCCTATCTAGGGGACCTAGACTAGAATCAGTAAGGTTATTAGTTTTAACCTAAACTATAACCTAATGTTGCAAGGTTAGTTAATCTAACCTAGTCCTAAAACTATGAGCTTAATACTCCTAAGGAGGGTGACTAATGTTATATCCTATGGCAATAAGACTAAGTCTACCTATGATCTAACCTTAGTCACTAACCTATCCTAAACTAATGCTATGAAGGGGGACCTAAGGAGGGTCGCAAGTCTTGGGCGATGGTTTCCATGGCATTTAAGAAAGGATAAGGATGGGGACAGGGAATGCTGCCAGAGTTAGCGGAGGATAAGTTTGTTAGAAGAATCTCACGTGGAAACATCTCTAAGAATGGGAACGTTTGTTTATTTTGTTTTAGCATTCACCAACTTTGGCAATCAGTGGCAATGGAAAATAGGTGGGAGAATAAAAATAAATGCAATTAATGTGCATAGGGCCTCGAGCGCGGATTGCTTGGGAAGGCATGCAAGTGGAATTTTGCTTGGTTGTTTTGTTTTTCATGCATTCCATTTTTCGCTCTGCATGAGCACTGGTTCTTTGAACCAGCCGTCTACTCTTCGTTGCATGGCAATTTTGAGAGTTTCAAATTTACTTCTCTGTCAGGGGAAGTATATAAGGCATGGAGGTAACAATATTTTGTTGTTTAATCTTTCGTGGAAGAAGAAGAGAAGGTGCGAGCACATTCAGAGGTCTTCTTCAAATTTTTAGCGACACTATCAGGCATGATAGGCCCTAACTATTAAAATATTGCTTTCCTTTAAATGTTTTCATTAGAACAACTATGTTCTAATGATATATGCATATTTTGACTTGGCTGGTAACAATGATTTGGGTTTTATGTTGATTTGGGGTTCGGGTTGTATTTTGGATCCTAGATGAAACACGCTTCATTATTCTTATTTCCGTGTTGTGAATCCAATATGGAGTTTTGCTTTTTGTTTGGAAGTGTTGTAATTTTTCTTTATCTGTCAGAGGTATTTGATTAGAAACTAGCTCCATGAAAGAATGCGTGCTTAATGGTTACGTGTTTGAAAAACACCACTGTAATTATTTACTGTTCGAATATAATTGTATTAGATGATTGTTTGCTTCACCGTATGAACTCTAACTATTACTGGTCCATGTTCAGGAAAGTAAGTAATTGATTTTGTGGTTGGAATGTTAGTTATTCAGTGAAACGTGATTGTTTTAGTTGCATGAGTTAGAAATGTTGTTTGAAGAATAAGCCTGTACTTTTTACTTCAAAAGGGTATGAATGTTCTTATGAATACAGGATTTCTGTGAGTAAGGAAGTATTTGGTTAAACTGTTGTTTTTGTGATTTTACATGGATATTAGGAACATGGTTATGTTCAAGAGAAAACGTATTTGGATAAGCTCGTATCTCCTGGAAAATTCACGGATTAATCTTGGATCTGCCTTAATGGAAATTATGTTTAATGTGTGGTTGAGATATGACAGTGTTTTACCCTGAGGTGACTGTGAAATCTACTTCTTAGGGCCACATTACACAATGTCGGGAATTCTACTTTGAAAGAAAAACAACGACTTCAACGTCGATAAGCTTATTTACGTTCAGCTAATGCTTTTCCTTTTGTAGTTGAAATTTGGGTTGAAATGATCCATATGCAACTGAATGATCTATTTATTTTGTACAGTTAAAGCACTGATGACTACTATGGTATGAGTAGGATGGCTTTTGGGGCATTGTTGAATCTGTATTTAGAATTCAATTATTAATTCTTTACATGCATTTTTGGTTTGGTGTCCTGAAATTATATATCAACCTAATAGTGCGACGATTGGAATGATTCAGTTCGATCCATTGGAAAACTCTAAAGGTGACTCTATCTGACCTATGTTATTGGTTAAACTTAGATGTTGGATTACTCATCTTTTCCTTCCTTGATGAAACTTGAGATGAATATTACTTTCTGGAAGTTAATTAGTTCCGAACTTGATTACAATAGAGTTTAAATCTTCTCTGTTTTCTTTCTCTAAGTTGGGATGGGAAAATTGTTAAAGGGTTTCATATTAAGAAAGTGTTTATACTCTCCTTTGGAATAATAGTGTTCTCTTCTTTAGAATTCCTATAAGGAACTCTACTGTATGGTTATGAGATGACAGGACTGTTAAAAATAAGAGGGAAGAAATTGTAAGTGGTGAGATCTTAAATTAGAAGACTCCTTTCATTTATTGGCAGTATTATTGTCCTGAATTTAAACTCAGTTTGTTATCTCTTGTATAAAGGTAGCCCTGTAGCTAGAATTTTGCATACTTATCAATGATTGAAAATTGGTATAATAGAGTTAATGGTAGTTTGCTGGGTGAACTTGCACGAGACAGTAATCTCTTCTTGCTCAAATTGCTTTTATACGAACCTGTTGGATACATATCTTAGAAGGGTTTTATTCTTTTAATTGGAGTGAATAAAACATGATTGACATTGTTCTCATCTTGCAGATGGTTAAGTACTTATGATACAGAATGTCCTTTCTTCTTTCTTGTATTAAACAAATCATCTGGAATAGACTAAGTTGAAATTATGTCTGTGATTTGAGTTACGATATAAAGTCATTGGAAAAAGAAAACTAGTGTGAATCATGAATTGGGATTTGAAGATATTGATGTCATTTAAACAGGATTGTTTAATGAAAACAATTTGTGGAATGCAATTGTTTATGGATTAGTGCTTATCATGCTCAGTTCACTGAACTGACCCGTGCTAGCAATTTTTGTAGATGGTCATCTTAAGTGGTAAAGGCAGGCAGATCTGATATGATGCAATGACTGTTTAATCTGGTTTTTATGAAGAATTCGACATGATTTTTCTAATTGTACTATAGAAGAAAGTTACTCCTTGTTGAAGACTATTGTATTAAAATATGCCGAAGTGCATAGGTTGTAATTGTATAGGTTTGGGAATAAATGAAATGGGGACATACTACTTATGTGGTTTGAGATCTTATTTGTTGAATTGATCTTCTTTTGTCTGTATGAATGAGAGTGCATTCTTATTATTCTATTCAACGGGATCTAGATGGATTCCCTAAGTAAGCCTTAGCTAATTATATGGCTGGATACTATTTTTTTGTTGGTTAGTAATTCTTTATATCTTATGATTGTGGTTAAATTGTAAATAAGACCACTGCATTTATAGGGAACGTTGAGGTTGAGCTATGCCTTAAAATGTACTATAAGTGGGAGAGAACTTTGACCTCTCATAATGCACTAATTTGAAAGAAATATATATGGATATAAACCACCACAACTTAATGGTACTAAGTCTGATATGTTCTAGTTTATAAGGTAGTTGCAAATCCTTGCTGGATTAGTTATTTTCCTAATGGGGGAAAAACTTAAGGGTTGTTGTCCTATTTTGTGGGTACAAGGTTGATAGGTACCAACCGACAACTTTGAAACAATTTTAAATCTAATTAAAACCCTTTTGTGAAACTAAACCTAATTACAAAGGTAACTCAAGGAGTGTGGGACTCAGGGTTAGGGAAGGCTACCCAATTAGGAGGGCCTGTAATCCAAATATAACTCAACATAAGTAAATTCTTGGAGGTATGTACATCTTTCCGAGGCTATTCCGTAGGATGTTGACACATGTCAACTGCAAGGTTGTACCTTCAAGAAGATTAGGATCTTCTTGAGGATACAAAAATGCAGATGACATATGGCAACACCCTTCTACATTGATCGTTAAGATTTACACCTGAAACTTGATCAAGATTTCCCTCCGGGACTGGTTAGGACCATAGACAGGTTATGAGGCAGCCCTTGGGACTCAGGGTATCCTGACACATGGGGTTAACATCGGTTGACCCAGTATGTCAGCTTACCCCTAGTCTTCAAGGGCATCCTTATAACGTGAATTATGATATTAACCCGATCCAGAGTGAAAACTTGGGGCAAGGGGACTGACAGAGGTCAGTATAAGACGTTCTATATAACATTAGAGTGGGGTGAAGGACGTATTCTAGATTGATGAGTATGTCATCAAGGAATAAGTAATATGAACAGTATGTTTCAAACCTTTGGTCAAAGTATTGCAAGCTATCGATTGCATTGTCTATGTCACCTAGCCTAAGGATAGTGATCTTTGATGAATAATAGTAACAATTATTCAGATAGGTTCCTTGGACAGAGCACTCATAACCCAGAGTAGGGAAGATAACCATGAGAATGAAGTGTTCAGTTGAAAACTCCAATCTCAAAGTTACGCATGAATAGATCGGTAGTTCACCGAGTCACGGAATGAATAGATCGGTGGTGTACCGAGTCATTATAGCTACATATGGTTATCTGTTATAAGAATGATTGTTATGATATGTGTGTTCTAAATTATGTATTTAGAATAAGAGAACATTAATCAAACAAAAAAATCTTGTTCTAAGGTATTAAAATGAGGATGTTAGAACCCTTGGTTTACGTCACATGTGTGTCACAGTTTTCTTAAATCCTTCCTTAAACCCCGCCCGCGTGCCTTTCTTCAACTAGGCCTTACGTGCCTATGTGCCTTTTTATACTTAGCCAATATTTTAGGGGCCCAACATCACCCCACACTATGCCTATTCTCCATCCATGGGAACACTTCTCTAGTGAAGAGAAAGAATATAGTAGACTTACGCCTTGGGACAAGAATAAGGGGATGAAAGAATAGGGAAAGAAGAAAGAATGGGGAAGTGATGGAATCACTGCAATAAGCTAGGAAAATCCTTTTGCAAGTTGACCTCTAACTTGTTCTAGGCATCGACTTCATTATGCGCTCTCTAATAGAGGTCACCACTCAGGGTGCTCACCTTCTCAAAACTTAGTCCATTTCCTTGTGTGCTTATGGTGTTAGAAATTTTCTCTAACTCTTTGCCTACATCATCCAGTGCATCCATTCTTCATGTAACTGTGGGTCTTGTAGACACCTATAATTATGCCCAAGTAATTTAAATACTTAAATTGCGCTAATTATCCCCTTTCTCGTAAATTGACGACATATCATCAAAAGCACTCATATTCCCTCTTGTTGTCATTAATTAATTACAATACGCTAATTAATTAAGTTGCATATCCAACAAATACCCTAATTAACGACCTTCCATTAATAAATCACCCCTTCTACCTAGACTAATTAATTATTATTAATTAATTAGCTTTCCCTTTCATTTAACCAATAAATCAATATTTAATTGATTTAATCCCCTTCTAATAGCCTAAATCGTATTAATATTCCTCTAATTGGCTTCTATAAGCTCACATCTACCTATTAGTTAATCACATTTGATTAATTAAAGCAACCAAGCAACTCCCATGACTTGCTAGCATAAATTAAACCCTTCTAAAGTAAGGTTACCTTTAATAAAGCAACCTTATCCATTCCTAATCATGTTTTACCTTTATCCCACATTCATGAGGATGTGTTGAATCCTTTATCCTTTGGGCTATATAAAGATCCCTCCACCTACCTTTTTACTTACACCTAAACTCTTTGAGAAAGCAAATGCAAAGCATATAGCAAAATAGACTAAGAGCTTGCTTTTGTGTTCTTTTGAGAGTTCATCATCTTGAGGAGCTAAGCTTCCTATTCTAGCCTAAAGTGCTTAGGTCATATGGGAGGTGTCAAAAGGGTCTTGTAGCCCAACTTTGACTAGCCCCCATTCCTAGGTTCTTGGAACATTAAGGACAACTATTTTTGATAGCCATGGAACCTACCTAGGTTCTTTCATTTGCATGTTGTTAAAGAATAGAGGTTATTTAGATACTTAACATTGTTGATTTCATAGTTTTATTGATAAATGTTAGCATCTAACCCTTGATTAATTCTTATCATGATGGTGCTTAGAATGTTTGTTTAATTCTTGCTAATCAAGACTATTTAGGTGTTAGTCTTCCATTCATATTTAGCATTAGTTAGAAACAAACACTTGCACACAGGTATAGTTCCTTTAACCAGTTTTTGATTGAACCCTTAATGTTTTAATAGCTTCAGATTTTCTTTCAACCTCAGCAAGGATTTTGTCCCTTTCTACCCTATTTCCCTTATTCTTTTCTTGAAACTCCTTGAGTTCTACTTCATGAGTGGTGACCAAGATGCCTGCCACTTTGTCATTATCCATGCAATTATCGTACGCGGCTTCAGTAGTCTGGGAAGAAACTTTTATATCAGCAAGAACCTTGTTATACTTAGCTACGAACACCATGACTTTCAATTTATCTTCTTTCTCCAAGCATGTGGCCACTTCTTCTACAGATTCCAAGGCTAACGGCTGCCTCTCCATGGTGAGGACTCTTGTTAAATCCTCCAGGCATCCCAAGGTAGATCCATACTTCTGCGTGGGAGGTGCTAGGTCTAGATGCTTCAACACTATAGCATTATTAATGGACTCCACCTTTTTGTATACTGCGCATACTTTAGCCTTCTCATCTTTTAACTCACGCTATAACTAGGCATTGATTAGTTTCTCTTGACTTAGCTCCTTTGTCCTTACAGCTAGCTCTTCCTCTTTCTTCTTCAGGTCCTCCTCCAGATCTTTGATTCTATCATTCCACCTGAAGAGTCTAGCTTCAACCTCAATGGAGACCTTGTTGAGCACATTGCATAGTTGTTCATCCGAGAGCTACTGAGCATTCACCACTACATTTTCTCCTCTTAATCCTGGTAATTTTATTATTGCCCCATAGCTTACTTCAAATTCTAGCTCATCAAGATGGGACTCAATTTCTCATGAGAGAATCTTCCTTGTCTGTGGGTATGTAGCCTCCTTATCAAAAGATGACATTGCCATGAGCTCCTTTCTTTGGAATCATGCTTTGGAACCACACACAAAACACTTTTTGGGGTCATCAATATAACCCATCCCTGGCCTCTACTCCCGTGCGCGCCTACCTCCTGTGTGCATCCCCATAGGAATACTTATAGTTAAAATGGGGCCTCCAGTGTTGTCGTGGTCCCTTTTTGCACTCTCCTCCTTATCCTTGTTCAACACCAGCTCAACATTGCATTCCAACTTCTCCTCCACCAAGGTCTCAATGTTCTTTGTTTCTTCTCTCTCTACCACCTTGGTGTTCATTCCAAAGATAAGGCTTAGGGCCTTCTATTTCTACACACCAACCTCCTCACTTCCCACATCCTGGGTGCCTTCCCCTTCTTGGCTATCCTTACGGCTGCATGAAAAGGAACCCCTATTCCTCTTCTCCGCCTTCTTCCTCCGAATCATGCACGTTGAAAATAGGTGGCTCTTGATCTTTTTCAGGTTCATCTTCCCTACTAACATCTTCTTCACTATCATCTTCTTCACCTATGTATTTCTCCAAACTCCCAGTTTCTTCGAGGTGGTCTCCTCTTCTATCCTCTGCTTCTTCCTAACCGAGGATTTCGGTGTAGGTGACTTTGTTTCTTCTTCTCTTGAGGACTCCTTATCTGATGGATTTTTGGCTCCGAGTCTTTTCTTTGACTATGGACCTCTTCTTATATGAATACATACTTGTTCTGGTGCTTGTCTAGGGGAACCTATTACTTGTGTATCCACCACACTTGGTATTTTCTTCTTTGGCTCTTTTTCCTCCCATTTGGGTGCGGGTCTCTTCCTACCAATTGGGTCCTTAGGTATAGGCACCTCGTTCTCCAGATACGTGCCCTTTTTAGATTTAGGTCTTATGCAGAGGTATACGTGCTCGCGGATCCTCTTATAATGGGAAAAGTCACGGGCCTTGTCATTTAAAATTCATGTGATACGTACCTCTCCATGTACACATGCTTGCTGAGGGTAGACCAACCCTTTGTGCAATTCCCTGTGGTCCCAGTCTAGATTACCAAGGTCCAGTTTCAAATTCTTGGATTCTTTGAACTTGTTTACTCCCGCTTGGAAGTATTGAGCTATGAAGGAAAAGGGGAGCTTGCACCATGGGCTCCATGTCTCATCCATTAGTTTGAATCTGCCTAGGCAGAAATGCTAGTACATAACAAATTCAACTTCTCCTTTGGTGGCCGGCCTGGCAGTTGTTCAGAATCCTCCATTCCACCCCAAACACGTTCCTTAGGCACGTATACCATTTCTCCAGGCGTGCCTTGTGCATGGTCGTCATAGTGTCATAGGTGTATTTTTCAAATCTCTTTGCGGGTGAAGGGTCCTCAACAGGGTACTCCCACATGAATTTTTTAATGCATCAGGTACTCCAATATTTGAAAACACAATGGTTAGCAAGACATTACCGAAAAGGATTTTGTCACCTTCTTTGTGAAACTGACAATCTCATCCACGATGAATGTAGATAAGTTGTAGATGGTGCCCTTTGAAATTTTCTTACAAACATTCAACCATGGCTTATTGACCTGGGTCCATCTCTCCTGACCATTTAAATTTTCCATCAGATGCGCAGCCATCTTCATTACCGGGTCCTCGATGTCCGTGATATCATAGTACCTTGAACCCTTTTTGTATGCATAGGCGGTGATCATCTCCTTAATTTCCTCTTTGTCACTTAGGTCATCCTCCAAACTATCTCCTTCACAGATGAGGGGTAATGCACATCTTGTGCCCCACAAAGTGGAAGTAGTCTTCATGCATGTGCGACATCAGCCATTGATATAGGTGCTCAGGCTTCAAGTAGGGAAACTCAAAGAGTTACAATAACCCTACCTTCTCCAACTTGACCTTTACATCATCATTATAGATGGGTAAACCCTCTGGTGTCCTTTTATTTGTTGGGCGCACTAACTCTAATGCCATATCCTTCTTGATTTTGCTCATATGATGATTGTAGTCATTTATAGACATGTTTCTTAGATGGGACTCCCACTCCTTCCCCAACAACACTCCATCTGGGTATTGCATTTTTGCATACCAATCTTCATTTGTATGTGCATCAGTTTCTTGTTGTTTTCTCTTTCCTTTACCCGTTCCATTCTTAGGTGTGCTAATTGGTTTCTTGGGTGCCATTGTCTAGGTCCTCTTCTTACTTCAATCACTTCTTGTAACTCTATTCTTCCACTCTTTCCCACCTTAGATCTCGAATTTGTGAAGAAAACTCCTTAAACCTATGCCCTAGTTCTTCAAACCCTAACTAGGATAATCCCTTCACAAGACGATGCCTTCTCACCACTTCTCTTATGCCTGTGAAATCCCTTCCTTCTGGTTCGTAGATCTAAACTAGTTACTCATGCTCAAATTTTTCTTCACACAATTAGTTTTTGGAAGCCCTAGTTTGCAAAGATGCAAAAAGTGCTTCTTTCTCCTTATACACAAAGTGAATAATGAAATGCCTCGACCCTTTATTTATAGTTTTTCCTTTTTAAGAATTAAATGCTACTTCACCTACCACCGTACTTTTCACATTTAATGTATATTTTTCAAACAAAGTCTAACTTTAGCACTTTAACTCACGTGCTCAACCCTGCACGGGAAATCTTCCAACCTTCTAGTGCGCAACCAATCTATCTAAATAGGAGATTCTTGTGTGCATGTCACTGCACCGAAGGAACTTATTCTGTCCTGATTTTTGCTCTTGCCTACCTCATGTTGCTTATGCACTTTTTCCTCCTTTGTACGTGGGATCTGAAAGTAGCCTTATCTTGACACCAACCATCCTTTTCCATCTTTTCTTTCCATGCACCTCCTTCAACAGGGCCATTCAACCAAGATTTTCAACACAAACTTCCTTGGCACTTTACTCATGCTCTCCTTCACATCACTCCACCCCACACTAAAATGATGCACAGTCCTCTACGCACTCAAAAATCCTCAAAGTAATAAGGTTACGGTGCCCAAGGCACAAAACAAAACAACAACATGAAAGGGGAACACAAGAAAAGAAATGCATAAAGGAAATTCTAAATTAATCTGGCAAAACTACCTTATTTACAAACACCAAGAAGACTTATTTATAGTAGGGATTCAACCTACTCCCATTGAAGTGTCCAGAAATTTCATTCAATCCAGTCAGAATCGCACGCACCCGAATTAAGGATGTACAAGATTTTATAGGGACCTAACCAATGGACCTTCAACTTCACAGGATGGCGTAGAATCATATAGTAAGACCATCTTCCCAACCTAAAATTTCTTATTTCTAATGTGGTGATCATGCCATGCTTTTTTCTTTGCTTTTTCTATTGTTTGGATCCACCTGGTGAGTGATTGTCTTTCATCCAGCTTCATCAATTTATTAATTCTCTCTTCCAAAGCACATGTTCATTAGCTAGCCCTCCGTGTGCGCTATTTGCGAGAGAAGGTAACATGAGTTCATTTGGTAGAACCACTTCTATGCTAAACACCAATTGAAATGGTGTGGCTTTGTTCAACCTTTTATAAGTTGTCCTGTAAGCCCATAATATGGCTGATACCTTTTCATCCCAATCATGTCTTCCGACATCACAAGTTTTAGTGAGGGTGTGATCGAGTATTTTGTTAAATTATTCCATGGTTCCATTTTTTTATGGGTGATAAGGTGTATTCTTGTGATGAACTACAATTAACTATGCTAACAAGATCCTCACGATCTCATTCAAGAAATGTGTACCCCTATCACTAGTTAAAATTAAATGACATCTATACCTTTTGATAATGTTCTCCCACAAAAATCTTGTCATTGTGGCTGTTGTGCAGTCTTTAGTTGGGGTTGCCTCTACACACGTTGTCAGATAATCCATGTAATTGATTACATAGTGTGATCCAGATCCCTACGCACTCTTTGGTGCAATAGTGCCTACAAATTCTATTTCCCATTTCTCGAAAGGTTTAGCACTAGGGATAGGGCGCAAAAGAATTTCATCTCTCTTTCTTGGTTCGCCAATGTGTGGACAATGGTCACACACTTTACAATAGTCCTTGCAATCCTTATACAGAGTTTCCCACCACAATCCTGCCATTAAAATTTTATGTGTGGTGGTGTCACTGCATAATGTCCACCCACACTTCCTCTCGTGTGCTTCCTCTATGATGGCGAGGTGCTCATGCTCTAGTACACACCTACACAAAACTTCATCATGCCCTAACTTGTATAAGTCCCCATTGATCAACATGTAGGGCATGATGCATATGGCTAGTTGATTTCTTTCTAATGCCTTCATCCCTTCCAATGCCACACCTTCCTTTAGGAATACTATAATCTCCTCTAAATCCAAGGGCACGCACCACAACCTAAATAGTTGTGCATCTGGCATAGTCTCTTCAATAATCTACACGTCCTCCCCTGAATCAATTCTTGATAGATGATCAGGTCCACAATTACTCTTTCCAAGCTTCACAACCTACCATAAACTCAAACTCTTGAAATAATAACACCCACCAACATATGCGCCCTTGTAGAATGGGCTTGTTTACCAAGTACTTTAACACCATGTGGTCAATGTAAAATACAAAGGGTGTTGCTAGCAGAATCTGTCTAAACTTGAAAATGTGTAAATCATTGAAAATGATTTGTGCTCATTGTAGTGTAATTCTACTCGCTTTGGTGTCAAGTTCCTGCTTGTAAAACATAGAGGATGATAAAAATTCCTTCACCCAATTGTGTAAGCACTCTTGCTCCAATGGCGATTATTGAGGCATCTACATGAACATGGAAGGGCTTGTCCTAAGAGGGAAAACGTAATATAGGCACGGTGACAAGCCTATCTTTTAATGTGTCAAACACCTTATGTTGCGTCTCTCCCCAATGGAAGGCACTTTTATGTCTAAGAAATTATTCTAGAGGTGAGGTGATCTTGGCATACCCCTTGATGAATTTCCTGTAATAACCCGTATGCCCAATAAATTTGTGCACTGCGCTCTAGCTAGTATTCTCCCCCAATCCCACAATAACTACAACCTTGGTAGGATCTACTAGCAAACCCTCCTTACATATGATATTCCCCAATAAAGTTCCAAAGGGTGTAGTAAAGACACACTTTTTAATGTTGAGGGATATCCTTAATTGTCAACACCTCTCAAACATCAGCCTCAAATTATCACAATGGTATTTCACTAGCCCATACACCGTCCAATCATCTAGATAGACCTGAATAAATTTGTGGATGAATTCTAGAACGCCTTTGTGCCGCTATGCATGAGAAAACAATAGGCACATTCTTTAACCCAAAGGGCATGACCGTGTATGCAAAAATTCCCCATTCATTGGAGAAATTTGTCTTCTCCTAGTCTTCCTTTGCAATCTAGACTTGTTGGTACCCGAAAATCCATCCGTAAAGGAATAGATTTTGCGCCCAACAACTCCCTCTCGAAATTTCTTTAGTAAAGGGGGTTCCAAAAGGATCGATGACACACACTATGTTCAACTCCCTATAATCCACGTAGATCTTGATCCACCCATCCTTCTTGATGCTTATTACCATCGGACTTATCGATTCTAATTCTTCCACTGACTTCAATGATCTAAGAAGCTATCATTTTGTCTATCTCTTCCTTTACCTTTACGTGCAAATTGGGATTCATCTCATAGGATCTCTTCCTGACTGGGCACACACCATCCTTCAACTGTATCCTCATCTCCCCTAAGGAATGGCACACGGGATTAAATCCTCAAATTCATGTAAAAGATAAATGATCTTAGAGACCTCCTTCTCTGACCAATAATCTCCAATAATAGCTTCCTTAGGTTCTTCTCCTGAGCCAATGTTAACCTTTTTTTCTTTAAGGGCTCATGGTAGGTGCGTGCATGAGCATCAACACTGTCCACCACCCCGCACCTCCTTATAGAATGGTTAACATCCAAGATCTCTGCTTCCTCCCCATCAATAACATATATTAATTTCCCTTTCTCCTTTTCCAAGCACGCATGCTCAAGCTGGATTTCTTCTACTTCTTCTACCTCTTCTTCAAAGTGCACCTCTAAACCTGGTCCACCTAGCAGTTCCAATAGCTTATCTTCTACCATGAAACTATCCCTCATGGTAAGGCTCTTAACAACCTGCAATGCCTTATCAATTGATGACTTGGTACTTTGGTACTCAAACATTTGAATGAGGTCAGCTGCTAGCTCTTGCCAATTTCTTGTTTGGCGGCGTGTCTCAAAATGTATGTACCATGCGTGTGCGCAACCCTACAGTGTAGAATACATCTTGTGTACCCAGAGGGATGGTGGCAAAGCTTCCGCACCTTCTCTCTAGACCTTCTCACAAGCTTTGATGTGGAAAGAGGTGAGTTCCTTACCATTATAGTCCTTGATAGTGGCAGCACGTTGCTTCTAGAAAACCTAACAGAGAGAGAAATTATCACCTCATACCATTCCAAAAGGATCTCCTGATGTGTAGCCCACCACCATGCCATGTGCTGAGTAGGACATAACTTAACATCCCCCTCCATTCCTTCTCCTCCTTCCACCGAGCTTCCATCTCCTGCAAAAATATCTTAGGGAAGGCCCCTCCTAAATACTTAGGTAGTTTTTTTCCTCCTAGGCACCAGACTGTATGTGCCTTTGTTACTTTTGTTACCAATCCTCTCAACTACCATCCAATCAATTCATAAGTCCCATGTGCCTAATTATCACATGCTAGACTGGTGGTGTCACTTACTGACTGAGCATCCTCAAATTGGATAACTCCGTCGGTAGGATGGATTATCTCTGGATCCTTGATTGAGCACACATATATCCTATCCAGGACCTCTTCCCCAAAGGTTCTAGTATAGGGTGTTGACTTCCCATCAGCCAGGGGTATAATGACCCATTCCTCCTTATTTTCAAAGATGATGTACCCTTTTTGAAACAAAGTTCCATATTGTTCTTATAACACCATTGGTGCCCAAGTAGTCTTCGGGAAATTTTCGCCTCGATGAGCACCAAGACTTCAAGTCCCCAAAGAAATTTAGTTGCTTGGATATTGATAGTTGTATCCTTTAAGACACCGATGGGCATTACCTTCATCTTTTTTTCCATATATAGTACATTTGAAGAGGGCTGTAACACAGGTCTCCCCATCTGATGCCATGCATCCAAAGTGAGAACATTGACCTCCACACTGTGTCAATGAGGATATTACTAAGGATCCATCCATCCATGACTGCATCTAATGTGATTTCCTTGTCATAGTCAAGGCTATGAGGGGGAAGGTTTACATGTAAGACTCTGTCTCTCGCACTCTCCTCTCAGTGCGTGGTATATTCTCCTCAACCATGCCCTTGGTAAGGGAATAACATTCTATTGCCTTAGCATTTTACATACTTCCCTGACCTCATCTAGGTCATCTCTTGGTGCCTTGACCTTCCTCCTTTGCTCCTCCCTCCTAGACTGCTCCTTTAGACACTAGATTTCTCCTTGTAAACTCCAAATGACATCCATGGTATCTTGATACACTTCCTTTTGATGTGCAGGGTCTGGGTACTTCCCATGAACTACTTCCTCTCTTGAAACTAGGGTCCTCTGCCTTGGTATTTCCTTTACACGCATGGCCTCTACTCTTTTTGTTACTAAAACAGGTTCCAAGCCTACATCATGTGTCACCCATGACATCCATTGTGTGTTTGTATTCTTAATGCTTACCATTATAGTGCCCTTGTCTTTCCGGTGCTACTAATTCATGTGCTCAAATAACTCAGGGCACTCCTCATACTTATGCTTCTTTCCACACCATGAGCACTGTAATAGGTCTGGACACTCTCATTTGTAATGCTCTGTAGACCCACAATTAAAATAGGTTCCATGTGGGAACTCACTTCTTCCTCCTCCGCGGTTACCATGACACGAAATCCTCCATGATATTCCCTTCTGCATGTGCCTCCATCTGCGCACTCTTCATAATGGTGATCATCACCTTTAGAACTACTAGAAATGCTGGTTTGGCACACCCCGTGATTAATGGCCTCATGGATTTGATCGATGAGCCTATAATCCTTAGTATCATGGGTTGTATAGGTGCAAATATTACATTAGGAAGACACATTCTTCCAAATTACGTGCTGTAATAAGGGGCATCTAGTTGTATCATGGTCCCCATGACAAATTTCACAGTTTACTGTCATGACGTGTACTATCCTCCGGGGAAACTATCCTTGGCACACCCTCCACCTCACAATCTGTACACCATAAACCACTACGAGTCTCATGGGATGAGTTCACAGATAACTTCTCTAGTTGTTTAGCCATAGCAGCAATTTGAGCCTCCAGGAACGGGCTAACACAAGTATCAACACTTCCAACCGCCTCAAAGCATGCAGAGAAACTTCTAACGCCTTGCGTGGGTCTATAAAAGTTTTATGAGATAAGGCCCTTCTAAAAGGTGTGATCAACCCTCCAAAAACCACTGAGCATGTTGTAAAGGGTGAATATCATATGATAACTTAGACAAGAGAGTTTTAAAGCACACATCATACTCCCACACACTCTCTCGCCATTCCTTGTTGAATATCCTTCAGGGCTCGATGCTCTTCTATTCAAACTCAGGGATGTGGAATTCTTCCAAGAAGGCATTCTTTAAAGTAGTATAATCCACCACCATTTGATGAGGGTCATATTTCCTATACCAGCTATGTGTGTACCCCTACAACGTTGTTGTAAATTGACTAGCCTTCTACTCTGAGGTTGTGATCCCCTTTGCGCGCCATAACAAATCACACTTGTGAACATGTTCTGCAACATCTTCAATACCTCTGTAATCTAGAAAATGTAAATACATCTCAAAGAAGACTTGAGGGGGTGGTTAGGGCCCTTGTCCTCCTGAGCTAGAGCCTTAGTTTCCTCCAAGGTGTTTCTCCGCCACTTTGGATCCACCAGTTCACTAGGTCATGTGCCTCCTCGGCCACCAGATCCACCAGAACCACTAGGTCCACCAAGTCTTGTCCCTCCCGACCCACCAAATCCACCGTAACCACCAGTCCAAAGTAGTAGTCGTGCAAGTGTCTCCAACGCGTTCCACTTTGAAATGTGTGCCAATGGTCTATAATAGTGCCCCACTACTACTATTGTACCCCACGCCACTCCCAGATGTGAGATCAAAGGCTTGTATACTTACTCCTTATCCAAAGACTCCTTTGAATATTGGAATATATATAGCCATAGAAGTGGGAACTGAAAATTGTACCTCTTAGGTGTAAATATGTCACTTCTACTGATACCAACTAGGTTAATGATACTCCTCCATTGATATGGAAAAGCAAGCACCATGGTTCGAGTCACTGGGTGGGTTCAGATACGTGCCAATGAATCTTCTCTCTCCACATGATGAACTCTTATTAGAAGATGAAGGGGTCTCTCTTATGCACTTTCCAAGATGGGGTAGCATAGACTGCTCAGGTTCCACATCCTCTGCATGAACCTCAACTCCTTCCCGTAACGTCTACCTACATAGATCCATCACACTTGTAGTTTCACGTCATCTAGCAATCTCCCTTTCACGCACTTCCCTATACTCGAGTTGTCTCTCCTCCCTTTCTTTCTCTATCGTAATATCTGCCATCTTCTTCCACCGTAGCTCCCTTACCCAATGCTCACAATGGTTTAGCCTGCCATTGGAAATGCCTCTAAACTCAAAGTAACAATCAATAACTTCATTTCCAGAGGGATAACACATAAATGATCCTCTGGGCTCCCACAGAAATTCAAACTCAGTAACTTCTGGGGAATAATATCTAGAAATAGAGTACTCAGAGTGTAGCTAGCTAACACACCCTCCCACCAATCATCCACAACATGAGTCCACATCAGATCTCGCATCCCGTAGCTTTTGGTATTCTTCTTGGGTACATGTGTGCGATCTAGAATACCATCTTGATATAGACACATATGCCGAGATCCATTCATACGGTTCTCTTTGGGAAGTAGCGAGAAAAAAGTTTCATACAAATTATGGTAGAGGTTCTGTTCTACCCATCTACGTGCATCAAACTCAAGTCCAGTGTTGAATCTCTGAGAAAATTCAACCTCCGTGCTCTTGAACCATGATTCAATACTTTCCAAAGTTAAACATTTTTCATTACTCATTATACAGATCATGATGTATGTCATTTCCCACTACAACTTCGAAAAGAGGTCCCGAGAAATGAAACCAAGATGTAGTCATTTTTACCCCTATTACAAAAGAAAAGAACCCCATGCACACTAAAGATATCACCCGTGAGTGACCGAGCACTCACCCGAGGCACGCGGGTGCCGAGTCTCTCTTTTATGTGATTTTAGTGGGAAACATCATCTATGATCCATGTTTAAGAGATTTGAAAGGAAGTAAAACATACAAGCACCATAGAGCTTCAGAATGAATTCTAGATCCTTGCAGTCATTTTAGACAGAAAGAGCTTAACAAATTTTATAACTTATACCAAAACAGAAAGAAGTTATACAAGCATCCATACTTAATCATAAATATGAGAAATATGTATGCATCAGAATCATCAATGTTCATATTCATGTAAGCTGGTAACCTCATTACATTCATGGAGCCATTACAGAATGTCATAGAGAAGCAGACCGTAGTCATGCATTATAACTAGACTTATGTGGCTAGGATCTCAAAAGAAAGTTTATACCACCCCCATACCCTTGTTACATCCTTCCCTAAGAACAATTACCCAAACTAATAGAGTTCTTGTAGTATTTCTATAGAGCTCTACCCTCTATCTATTTCTCCTTTTCTTTACTTTCTACAGTACTCGTATATATAGGCTTTACGGATTGCCAAATCATCCTCCAGTGGCCTCGGATCGATGCCAATTATCTCGAATTTGGTCCTCCAAGCGAGTATGCTTCTCTAAGCCTCCGATCTTTCCATTGTTTACCATGATGTGCTTCTAGAAGCTTCTATCACAGGCATGCTCCTTCCTGGGCCAACATGTCGCCAAGATGGCACCTTATTAACTCAAAGATACGCAGTCGGGTCATGCTTTTCACGTGTTCTAGCCAAAATACCCAATATGGCTAAGTCATGAACCCTTGGTTCTGTCCGTGCGTGCACCATGGGTTTCCTTAAATCCTTCCTTAAACCCTGCCCTGCATTCTTTATCCTTGCGTGCCTTTCTTCAACTAGGCCTTGCGCGCCTATGCACCTTTTTTATACTTAGCCAATATTTTAGGGGCCCAATAATATACATAATTAGATCTAAGGGAAATCAAATTATGGTGAGAGGATGTCTCGAACAATGGCTACAAGGCCATATTAGATATCCCTCTACTAACCAATATGAAGATTGGATGCAAAGATTGAGAAAGCTAATCCAAGAAGGAAGTAAGACTCTTAATCATATTTTTATATGATATACTAATCAAAGTATGGTGTAAAAGTGTAAACATAGGTTCTTAGTCCTTTTTATAGTTTTTACTTTGGGGAAAAATTGCATCTTGGTGCATGTGGGACTAAAAATACAAAGTAGATTAAGGCTTGTTAATCATGATTAGTGAATTAACAAGTGATTAGCATGTGAGGAGCCTTAATTAACCACTTAGGGTCAATTAAGAGGCTATGATAAGCTTTTGAATCCTTTTGAGATGTCTTGGAGGGAAATGGGGTGATTTTGAATGGTTGGAAGAGGGGTATTAACCAATAATAGGGTTTATTGATCAAAACAAGGGTAAATAGGCTTAATTAGCTAATAATCACTAATTGTTTTCTTGGAAGAGGATTATAACTAATGATGTGTTGTCAATTGGCATCCAAAATGTGATAGAGGTTAGTTAATCAACAAAGTGTTGTTAATTAACCAAAATAGAGGGAAACATTAGTTAATTAGTGGAAATCACTAATTATAATAGAAATGGTAAGAATGAGAGTGATTAGTGTGCTTTTAGCAATAAGACTATGAAAGTGGAATTTAGGTGTCTACATTTTCCCTTGTTTGAGGTGAAGTAAGTGACGTCACTTCAAACATAGTAGACAAGCATAAAAAAGTAAAATTTTGAAGAAAAATTAGTAGAATGAAGGATGCCCCCTTGAGTGTCGATGGGGTGATAGAAGAAGTCAATCAACGATAAAAAATTTGATCGAAACAAATAGAAGAAATAAGATAGGGATAAAAAGGATTTTTATCACCTAGGTGTTTTGGAAGAAAAATGAATAGTGATAAGACATGACAGTGAAGAATATAGGACTAGCTCTTGCATCCAATCTTTCAATAAGCAACTTTGTTTCATCATTTTGCCCTATGATCTAAATCATCGACCCTTATTAAAATAAACAAAAGTGTAAAATAACATGAAAAGTTATATTACTAACATTTGTTCATTGCTAAAAATGTGTAACTCCATGCAACATACATAATGCAATGCAATATGAGAAATTAAACCAGCTAACCTAACAGAGAAATAAGTAAAATCACACATACTCAAACAAACAACGTTCAAGACAATTGCACCAATGTTTTTGTTATCAAGCTTTAGTTCCCGAATGTTCGTGTTTTAATGACAAGGGTTAAAAATGGTGCCCAAGCAAGGATACATGCAAGGGGAATAACGGAGGACAAAATTAGTCCCATGAAAAACATTCCGCACTATGACACAGTCTTTGACAACTCATTATTGCACGAGAGTACTGACATAGTAAGCAAACTAACTTTGTTAATGGAGGTAGATCAAAATGATCCATGAGTCATTTGAGACAAGAAAAAACAAGAACCTAAGAAATATGTTTTATAGGAAAAACTTCAATGTTTGAGGACAATGCATTTGATACAGGCTTTAGCTGTGTGCATGCCATTTACCAATTTTTGAAAAAAATTTGAATTTTTGCATTTTTTTAATTTTTAATGATTTTTACCAATGTTTTTGAATTTTTTTGAATTTTTTTTTTTTTTTTTGAGTTTTGAATTTTTGGGAAGAAAATATTGTAGAAGAAATAATGAAGTCATGAGACATTACCAAAAGATTGGGAAGAAAAAAATATGCCCCATGTAGTAGAAAGGGTCACCGAGAAGCAAAAACATGCCCCAACGTAGTGAAAATAGGTGAAAAATAATTATTTATTAAAAATAATCATCACAGAGATAGTGCTAGAAGAATCAAAATGGTTTTAGGGTGCTTTGAGGGTGAGAGATACGATGTAGGGGGTCAAAATGGGTATATAAACCATGCCACGGGGGGTAAAACTATTGCGGATAGTTCATTTATTATCGACCTTTTTCATTTTTATTACTAATCGAGCTCTAACCTATGTTAGAAACGGCAAGGGTATAGAAATGGAAACACCATGCATATCACATTCGAGATTATATGAGACTTCTCGAGGATGGCTTACAGTACACAAAGCAAAAAAATTCACATTTTTTCCTTTTTTAGTGCATTTATTAGCATTAATTAGGGTAGAAATTGACATGAAAGTGCCAAAGCAGCCCTTGGGGTGCATAAGCATTCACGGGGCATGCTAGCATTAAAAAACACATGCACATCTACTTCTTTGCAAAATAATGGGAGTTCACGTGTAATTTTTATAAAAGTGCATATGCCTATGCGTAGGAATGAAAATGGGTGCATTGGCATCAAGATAGACATGCTTTGGCATGAGTTAGAGGGTTATGGGGATAGGGGTGCTTTCTTGAAAACATAGGCACTGCATGGAAAAGGGGGCGCTAGTGTAAATATTAGAGCTTTGGTGTTGTATGGGATGCGATGGCATAATAAAGCATTTTTGAATGAATTTTTAGGAGAATTACAAAGTATTTATGAAAACTTATATGATATAATAGATGAATTAGATGAAGAAAATAGAAGAATAAAATGATAAAATAGAAGAATAAGATCATAACAAATGACCTGACTAACCGTGCAAGGTGGACCTACCCTAATTAGATATGTGGGAGTGACATGGGTGGATCCAGGCCTATGAGGCGACCTTCCGTCAATGAGATCACATATACTTCAAGACGTTCTTTGGATGTTATGGGTCTCTCACACGTGGCTTATATGCCACGAGATATGTTTGGATCATAGCGTGCATACAACCTTAGCTAAGATATGGTGGACCGAGAACTAGACATTTCAAATTCGACGGGAGAGATGAGAATTAATTTGGAGGACATTTAGTGGAATTTTAGAGTGCCTATTTAGGGTCAGCTGGTGACGTATGACGACCATCATGGTCATAACCTACAAAACATTGCTGTAGTTTTCGAAGTAGCAGATCTACCTCACCGGGGTATGTCAGTGGATATTACTAGATGTATGGTAGATCATTGTCTCAAGTGAGTTTCTGTATATATTATAGCTCTTGTTAATGGCCTGTTGCTTCCTGACAAGATTGGTGCTCATTTTTCTTTGGGCCTGATTGGAGTGATACATAGAATCATCAGTGGAGAGGTATTTTGTTGGGGGAAGTGTATACTAGCCCACCTATATGCATATTTACATCTGATATCCTATCATAGTCATAAGACTATGGGGTCAGCTACTTTACTTCAGATATGGGCCTAGGATCTTATCGCCATAAGGTGCCCAAGACGAGCATTGTGAGCTCGAGCTCTCAGTGAGCCATATATTATGGGATGGGTTCCAGATGGGGATGATATTCATAGGCACATGAGAGATACAACATACTACATCTGATCCTTTAACGAGGTACAACCTCATATGATTACATGACAGCCATAAAGATTGTATCGGATTGCACGAGGATGCAACACAATTGAGCACTACTGACCATTGATAATTTCATTATTCGGAAGCGGGGTCTACATTCTCAAGTGGCATAGAGAAGAAAAGGTCCAATGACAATTTGGTCTCATCTAGGGGATTCCAAGTGATGAGAAGTGGTATGGGTGAGAGACCTTCCATATTGGGCCACATATCTAACTAGGACGAGCTCACACCAAATTTTTAAAGGTGGTTCAACAACCTTGGGTTCAACAATCACAACTATTAGATCTAGGGATGACCCTAGATTATTAGGGATAGTATGCTATAGTGTTGCCTCGGTGGTTGATGATTCCACAGAAGTGTTAGACTCGGGGATAGCCATGGTAGTGCGGGGATATAAGGCCCAAATCCTAGGACACGGGATTAGGTAGATCGACAGTTAGGGCCATAGTGTAGTCATTTTTCTACTCACATACTAACTTCTAACCTCATGCATGCCATCCTATCACCTAATGGGTGTTGGGCACTCACCCGAGGAATGCGCAGTGTTTAACCCCTCCTTTATGTGAGCATTGTGAGAAGATATTGCCATTGTTAGAGGATTAGTTGTAGAGAAGTGAATATTCATGTAAAAGCACAACATGAGCTATCATATCCTTATACCCAAGCATTTAATAACAAGAGAAACATCATGGCATGAAATAAAAAGAACATATCTACCATAAAATATAAGGAAATAACACTAGGGTTTGCACCCCTAAACCAGATATTCAGAACAAAGCCATATATTTATATTGATCATAATCCCAAAGAACCAAGTTACATTCAAAAGGTATTTAACACATACATCAAAGGTGCTAGCTATGATTTCTTTATTACAAAAATTTCACTGAGATCCATCCCTTAGACATGATAACATTCATACATTCCTCTAATGAGAACCCCAACTCCTAGGGCCTCCTAATATTTTCTGTAGAGCGTCACTTTCCTCATACTATATGTCTTCCATCCTAACCATATTCTTGTATCTCTATCTCTTTGTGTTTTCTTCTAGCCGAGAATTTCTTCTTATAGGATCAAATCCTTTGTCATGCCTTTCTCTGGGAGCATATCAGATGCCAAGTGTTAATGTGGTCCTCCAATGGTGCAAGCTTATTCTGTTTTGATCTCTCCACTTTTTGTAATGATGTCTTCATAGGAATATTCCATGCATGGAATATTCTTTCCTTGAACACCAAGTCTCCAAGTTGGCACCTTATCTACTTGGCATGCCTAGTCGAGTCACATTTTTCCTCAAGTGCCTCCAGAATGCTGAATATGGCTAAGTCCTTAGACCTTGTGCATTGTCTTACGTGCGCACCCTAATTTCTCCTAAACTCTTCTTAAACCATTTTCCTGCGCACTTCTCTCACATGCCCTTCTTCCTATTGGTCCCACATGCTCACATGCCCTTTAGTACTTAGCCAATATTTTGAGGCCCAACATCACCCCACACTAAGCTTATTTTCCATCCTCATGAACATACTTCTCCTTTAAAGAATAACAAATGGTGGAACCCAGATAAATTGAATGAAGAAGTAAAGAATGGAGGATTCAAGAATAGAAGAATTGAAAGAATCAAAGACCTTGTTATTGTTGCAAGAGGATTTGGAACTCCTTCCTTATTTTCAGCTTGATCTTTTCTCAGGCATCTACTTCACCCTACACCTACTAAATTAGGTCACCCACTAGAGTGCTTACCTCCTCAAAACTTAGTTCATAGCCCTTAGTATTCAACGTATCTACAATACCTTCTAGATGTTTTTTAAGGTCTTCTAGCATGTCCATTTTCACGTGATTTGGGGGTATAGTTCCTTAAGCTGATTTTTAATCAATCCCCGTAAGGCTTCGATCACTTCCATCTTATTTTCTACCTCGGATAGGATCTTATCCCTCTTCGTCATGTTTCCTTTATTCTTGGTATTCCTTCATACTTGCCTCATGTGTAGCAACTAGTATGTTTTCTACCCTATCTCTATCACAAAATTTATCATACACGGGCTCAGACATCCACATGGAAGTTTATACAATGGTAAGGAGCTTATAATATCATGTCACTATCTCCCCAATCTTCTACTTCTCCTCCTCATACGGTGGTGCACCAATGCCTCTTTTGCTATTTCTAGAGTGAGTGACCACCTGTCCATGGTAAGGATGAAGGTTAAGTATTCCAATCATTGTAAGGTTGACTCATATTTCTATTCAAGTGATGCTAGGTCTAGGTGTTTCAAAGTGATGGCATGCGTGATCATTTCAATCTTCTTATACACCTCACGCACCTTCTCCTCCCTTCGTTCATGCCTTAACTATGCATTGATTAGATCTTCTGATTCGAGATCCTTTCTCTTTTTAATGAGTTCCTCTTTCTTCTCTAGTACATCCTCCAAAACCTTACCATGTGGAGTCCTTTTGAAGAGTCTTACCTCAATCTCTACTGACACCTTATTGAGTGTGTTGTAAACCTACTCATTGGATAACTATTGAGAATTTATCAGAGGGTTCACTCCATTAGACTTTGGTACCTTCATCAACACCCCTTTTCTGACCTTGAACTTGGGCTCATCAACATGGAACTCAAAATCCCAAGATAACATCTTTGTTGTTCATGGGTATGTGTCATGTTCTTCAAATGAAGACCATGAAAGGATTTAGTTTATAGGCACGGTACATTGGAAGTGTGTGCGTAGTAAATTATTTAGATCATTGATGTAATCCATTCCTTGTTCCTGCACTACTACCACACTCTTCCCTCCTTTACACGCTGCCCTTGGAAAGCTTACCGCTAAGCTGGGATCTCCACCCATGCTCCAATACTCTTTTCCTATGCTTTCCTCCTCTATCTCTTTAAGTATCTCATTAGCACTGTGATCCACTTCCTACTCCACCAATTCATTTATTATTCCTATTACATCTCTTTCCATGGCCTTTTCTATTTTCTCCTCGATGAGGCTTAGGATCCTTTGATTCTTTATATTCACTTCCTCAATCTCCCCTTTTCCTTGAGTGCCTTCCTCTTCCCCATCCGTTTCTTCATTTCCCTCATCCTCAGAGTCATACACATCATACACAGGATGGTCTTGAGACTCTTCATGTTATTCATCATCTCTGTCACCTCTATATGCCTCTAGGATCTCTGTTTCTTCTGAGTCCACCTTCTCTGCTACCTTCTTCCTCTTCCTAACTGTTGGTGATTCTAGTATAAGAGACTCTTCCTTATCTTCTTCTTCAGCAGGTGACTCCTTCCTTGGAAATTCTTCTTGTGTAGGAGGATCTTCTTGTTTTGGCACCTCTTCCTTAGGTTATTTTTCCTTTTCCTTAATGGGGACTTCTTCCTCCATGCATATGTGCTTGGCTTTGCACCTGACTCTTGCGCGCCCATAAATTATTTTGTTTTCACACTTGGTGCCTTCTTCTCTATCACCTCTTCTCTTTCCCTCTTCCTTGGCATGGCCTTCTTTCTCCCAGTGGGGTATTCTAGGATGGATACATCACTCTCCAAGTAGGCACCCTTCTCATACTTTGGCTTGATGTGCATGTACACCCTCACTACGGTCCTTCTAGTGATTTGCGGTGTCACATGTTTTTTCATGCACACCTCATGGGAGTCATACTTCTCCACATAAGTGCACTTCTTGGGGTATACTATCTTTCTACATAGCTCACGGTGGTCTTGGTCCACCTTGCTGAGGTTAAACCTTAGTCTTTTGGCCTCCTTGAAGTGATTGACCCCTACTTTGAAATATTGCATGGTGAATGAGAAAGGTAGTTTACACCATGGGCTCTTGGTCCCATCTGTCAATGTGAATCTGTCAATGAAAAAGTGTTGGTAAATAGTGAACTCATCCTCTCCTTGCACTAGCACTAGAAATTATTTAGATATCCTCTATTCAGCGTTGAATGTGTCATGCATCCTCTTGTACCATTTCTCTAGGCGCGCCTTGTGGGAATCTGTCATGGTGTCACAAGTTTATTTTTCAAATCTCTTTGTGGGGGAAGGATATTCATCTAGATATTCCCATACAAACTTCTCTAGCCCATCGGGCACTCCAATTTATGAGAAGACAATGGTGAGGAGGAAATTTCCAAACATGATATTTTCTCCTTCGTGCGCGACACTGATGATTTCTTCGAAATGAAGGCGGAAAGTTTATAGATGGTTCCGCAATATTTTGACATACATTAAACCAATCCTTGTTTATATATATCCACCTCTCTTGTCCATTCATCTTGGATACCAAGTGTGTGGTCATCCTCATCGCTAGGTCGAGAGATATTCAAGATATCGAAATAACATGAGCCCTTCTTATAATCATGAGCCTGGATTGTTTCTTTAATGGCTCCCTTATCCTCCAAGTCATTTTCTAGTGGCTCCCCTTTTTGAGACATGAATAGTAAACTTAGAGATTAGTTGAGGGTTTATGTACATCCTTCACCGCAAAATAGAAGTGGTCCTCGTGTATGTGTAACATCAACCATTTGTATAATCACGTGGGTTTTCAAAAGTAGGGCAACTCATAAAGTTACAACAACCTATCCTTCTCCAATTTTACCTTCACTTCATCATTGTAGATTGACATTCCTTTTGGTTTCCTTTTGTCTATTGGGTGAACCAGTTCTAATACCATATCCTTCTCTTTGGTGCTTGTGTGATGGTTGTAATCACTCACTTGCAATCTTCCTTACATGGGATACCCATTATTTTTTGAGCAACACGCCATTTGGGTATTGCATCTCCACATACCACTCCTCGTTGAAGCTGGTGGCGGTAGTCTATTTCCCTTGCCCTTGCCCTTCTTCGGTGAGACGTTTTCCTTCTTTGGTGCCATTTTCTTGTTGGGTTAAAAACAAACTCTTCCTTTCTCCTCTTCCTCGCTCTGCTCAAATTTTTGGCTTTCCTTCATGAAAAATCCCTTTACTCTTGTGCCCTAGCTGCAGAACCCTAACCTGGACAATCCTTCCACAAGATGGTGTACCCTTCTAAAATCTTCTTCCCTACGCCCATGTACTTTATCCACTCTGGTTCACAAATCACACTAGTCACACACTCAGATTTTTCACACTTCTTTTTTTCTTCACACAAATCTTCTTTGAGAATGCCCTAGTTTACAAGAGCTCTTATTTATCACAAATGTAAGGTAATAACAATGTATCCCAACCTTCTACTTATAGCTTTTTCTTATCTCCCGTGATAAATGTTATGCCACCTACCAACATACTTTTGTAATAAAGGTGGATTTTTCCATTAAGCCAACCTTAAGCGATCTTACCCCTATGCCCAATCATGCATGAAAAATCCTTACAACTTTCTAGCGTGAAAAAATCCTTACTAACCAAATATCCTCACATGTGTGCTTCAAAGCATGAAGGCACTTCTTATGTCCTTAACCTGATTTTTGCCCTCACCTACCTCATGTTGTTCCTACACTTCTCATCCTTTGTATGTGGTCTTTGTAAATATTTCCTAACACCAAAATTCTTTATGTCCACCTTTTCTATGTGCGCTCTTCTACACTAAGTGATTTTAATCCAGGACATTGAAACACAACTTCTACTACCAACTTCCATTTTACTTTGCATTAATCCACCCCACACAAAAATAGATGTGTGATCCTCTGTGCATATACAACCATTTAAAAATATAAGGGGCTACAATGCATAAGTTGTGCAAAACAACAAAACAAAGAAAGGAACAAGCAATGTGAAAGGGAAACACAAGGAAAAAGATATGCATAAAAGGAAATCTTAGGATAAATGGCAATACTGCATTATTTATAACACAAGGAAGACTTATTTATAGTAGGGCTTCAACATACTCCCATTGAAATGGCCTAGTTACTATGTTCCATCTAGCGCTTGTAATTGGAAAGCATTTGAATCAAGGATGTATGAGATGATATACAACCCTAACCAATGGACTTTTAGTTTCCCAGGATGGCGCAAAAACTTACAGTCATAAAGAAAAACCATCTGCCTAACCTCAATTTTTTTAATATGGTGATCATGTCATGCTTTTTGTTGTGCCTTTTCAGTCTTCTAACTCCATCTAGTAAGTGATCACCTTTCATCTAGCTGCATTAACTTCTCCATGCGCTCTTCAATTGCTTGTTCATCAGCTAACCCTCTTGTGCATGTAATACATAGAGATGGTAGCATAAATTCAACTGGTAGGACAGACTCCACACCAAACACCAACTGAAATGGTGTGTCTTTATTCAATCTCTTGTAGGTTGTCTTGTATGCCTAGAGAATGACGATACCTCATCATCCCAATCTTGTCTCCCCACATCATAAATTTTAGTTAACATGTGACTCATAATTTTTTAAATGCCTCAATAGTTCCATTAGCTTGTGGGTGGTATGGGGTAGTCTTATGATGGGCCACCATGAACTCGATAATAGAATCTTGACTGTTTCATTCAAAAATGTGTACCCCGATCACTAATCAATATTAAAGGACATCCATACATGTTTATTATTTTCTCCCATAAGAATCTAGTAGTTTTCATTGTTGTATAGTCCCTTGTAGGCGTTACCTCCACCCACCTTGTTAAGTAATCAGTGCAAGTGATGATATAGCATGATCCGGCCCTTCGCGTGGCATGCAAAATTAGTCCTACAAATTAAATAGACCAATTTTGAAATGGTTTTGTGTTGGATATAGGTCTTAAGGGCATATCATCCCTTTTTCCTAGATTGCCAAGGTTACGCGCAATGGTCACAAGCCTTGCAAAATTCAATGCAATCTTGGTAGATAATTTCCCACCAAATCCTTGCAAGTAGAATCTTCCGCATGGTGGAATTCCCTACATAGTTCCCTCCTACAATCCCACCATGTGTTTCTTCCATGATTGCAATGCACTCATGTTCTAACATGCATCAACGCAGAACCTCATCATAGCCTAACTTTTATAAGTATCCACCAATTAGCATGTAGGGCGCGATGTGTATCACTAGCTGTTTTCTTTCCAAATTCTTAATTCCTTCCTGCACCACACCCGTTTTGAGAAACACAACAATATCTTCCAATTCGAGAGGGCACACGTCATATTTTAAACATTTGTGCATCCGGTGTTGCATCCTCAATGTTTTATGCATCCTCAATGCTTTGTGCATCCTCTCCTGAATCTATTCTTCACAAATGGTCAAGCCCTGAGTTACTCTTTCCTAGTTTCACAACAACTATAAAATCAAACTCCTAAAACAACAAGACCCACTAACATATGCACCCTTGAAAAATGGGCTTGTTCACCAAGTATTTCAATGTCATGTGGTCTGTGTAGAATATGAAAGGTGTTGCCAACAGATACTGCTTGAACTTATGCAATGTGTAGATCATTAATAGTGCTTCGTGCTCAGTAGTGGTATAGTTTTTCTCTGTTGGTGTCAACTTCCTACTTGCAAAACAAAGGGGGTGATCAACAATCCCCTCACCAGGATGTGCTAGCACTACTCTGATGGATGTCCCTGAGGAAACAACATACACATGGATAGGTTTATCCCAAGAAGGAAATCGTAGTATGGGCACAATGATAAGTCTATCCTTCAAAGTTTCAAACGCCATCTATTATACCTCTCCCCAGTGAAATGAACTCTTGTGTTTTAATAAATTCTCCAATTGTGTGGTGAATTTTGCGTATCCCTTGATAAAATTCTGGTAGTATCCCATATGCCCAAGGAATCCATATACTACACTTTGGTGATAGGCTCCCCAACCTCACAATAACAATAACTTTGTGAGATCCACCAAAAACATTCCTTACATAGATATACCCCAATAGGGTCCTAAATGGAGTAAAAAACACACTTCTTAATGTTGATGGATATCCTCAACTACCGACATCTTTCAAACATTAGCCTCAAATTGTCACAATGGTATTTCACTAGTCCATACACCATCTAGTCATCAAGGTAGACCTAAAGGAACTTATGGATAAAATACTGAAATGCCTAGACCACTATGCATGAAAACACACAGGCATGTTCTTCAGTCCAAAAGGCATGATTGTATAGGAAAAATTCCCCATTTAGTGGAAAAATTTGTCTTCTCTTGGTCTTCTTTAGCAATTCTAACTTGATGGTATCATGAGAATCCATCCATGAAGGAATAGATTTTACACCTAGCTACTCCTTCCAGGATTTCTTTAGTGAAGGGGGTTAGAAAAGGGTCAATGACACACATAAAATTCAGTCCCTCTAGTCAACACAGATTCTTATATTTCCATCCTTTTTAATACCAATGACCATGGGGCTTACCAATTCTTCTTATTCCATAGCTTCAATGATGCTTTAAGTGATCATTTTGTCTATCTCCTCCTTGACTTTGATGCAAAGATTCAGATTCATTTGATAAGGCCTCTTCTAAATCGGGCACGCACCTTCTTTCAACTTGATTTTCATCTCTCCCAAGGAGTGGTGAACACCTTTAATCTCATGGTATCTACACGAAATAAATTTTTAAACTCACGCAATATATCAATGATCTTGAGACCTCCTTCTCCAACCAATAGTCTCTAATAGTGGTCTCCTTAGGTTCATCCTCCGAGCCAATGTTAACCTTATTTGTTTTGAAGGGTTCATGGTAGGTGTGTGCTTTCTTATCTACATTATCAATCACTTCACATGTACCTTCAGTATGGTTAACATCCAAACTCTCCATCTCTTCGCCATCTATCACATAGACCATATTTCCCTTCTCTTTCTCCATGCACATGTGCTCAAGTTGCATCTCTTCTAACTCTTCCTCATCAAAGTGTGGTTCCAAGCTAGGTTCACCAAAAATACAGTATTCTATCTTCTGCCATGGCACTATCTCCCATTGTTAGGTGCTTAACAACCTGCAATGCCCTATCCACCAATGGTTTAGTACTTTAATACTCGAAAGCTTGAAGGAGGTCAGTCATCAACTCCTACCAATTTCTTATCTGACGGCACATCTTGAAGTGAATGTACCATGTGTGTGCATAGCCATCTAAGGTGGAATATAGCTTATGTACCCATAAGGAAGGTGGCAAGGCCTCCACACCTTCTATCTATGATTTCTCACATGATTGGACATGAAGCGGGGTGGGTTCCTTCCCATAGTAGTATTGTATTGCGGTGGGTGTATAACTCCAAAAAAACCTAACGAGAGAATGTGATTCTTACCTCATACCATTCTAGAAGGCTACCGTAATGTGTCACCCACCAACGAGTTACGATCCTAACAAAATTATGGTTGAGCATTCCTCTTCTTTCAATCTCACTTTTCCACTAAGCCTCAATTTCTCGTAAGAAATCATTAGGTTTTTCCCCTCTAGAGTAGCTCGGTAACTTCTTCCCTCCTAGTTACTTGACTAAGCACGCCTTCATTACCCTTGTCACGAGCCTCTTATTTATTGCCCAATTAACTCATAAGTCTCGTGCACCAAATTTTCACACACCATGCTAGTTGTATCACTCATGGACTGGGCATCTTCAAATTGAATAAATCCCTCTATAGGGTGAATCACCTCAGGGTCCCTGATAGAGTGCACATAGATCCTATCAAGAAATTCTTCTCCCAAGGGCTCAATATAGGGTGTTGAATTCCCATCGATTAAGGGGATGATTACCCATTCTTCCTTATTCTTAAAACTTATGTATCCCTTATTAAACCTTAGGTCAGCATTGTTCTTATAATACCATGGGCACCCAAGTAATGCTTTGGAAATTTATCCGCCTCAACTAGCCCAAAGACTTCAAAATTCCTAGTGAACTTTTACCCTTAGATAATGATAACAACATCCTTCAAGACTCTAATGGGAATTTCCTTTGTCTTTTCAGCCATATATAACACATTTAAAGATAGTTGTAATGGGGGCCTTCCCATTTTACACCATGCATCTAGAGTGATAACATTGACTTCCACGCCCATGTCAATCGAATATTTCTTAAGCCACCCATCTACAACAACATTCAAGGTAATCTCCTTGTCATAATCAAGGTTGTGGGGAGGAAGGTTAGCATGCGAGAACCAACCTCTCGCGTCCTTCTCCGAGTGTGTGGTACCTTCTCCCATAACCACTCTCCTAGCAAGGGAGTGAAATTATCTTACCTTAACATATTGCATACTTCTCTAACCTCATCTAGATCCTTTTGTGGAGCCTCAACATTCTTCCTTTTCTCTAACTGTCTTGACTACTCTTTTAGGCATTGGATCTCTCCCTAAAGGCTTTGAATCACATCCATGGTTTCTTCATACACCTCCTTCTGATGAGTAGGGTCCGGATACTTCCCATGTACCACCTCCTCTCTAATAACCAAAGTGGTCTTTACCTTGGTATATCCCTTGCATGTGTAGCCTCAACTCACATCGTAACTCATGGACTGAGACTCTAGTTCCGACTCGCGCACCACCTGTGGCATCCATTGTGAATCAACCTTCTTTACGCTTACCATTCCAGCACATTTGTCTTCTTAGTGTTGCTAGCTCATGTGCTAAAATAACTTTGCAAACTCCTCATACTTGTTCTTCTTTCCACACCATGAGCATTGTAGCAGATCGGGAACTCATGCTTGTAGTGCTTTATGTGGATCCACGGTTGTAACATGTTCAATGCAGGAACTCACTTATTCCTCCCCCATGGTTACCATGACCACAAAATCCTCCTCAGAAACCTCTTATATGTGTCCCTCCATCTACGTGCCCTTCATAGTGACAACCATCTTCATTGGAATTTTTTAAGAGGTTGTTATGGCACACACCAATATCAATGTCGTCATGTATCTAGTTAATCAATATACAATCCTTGGTGTCATGCATAGTAGAGGTGTAGATCTTGTAATAGCAAGACACATTCTTATGGATCATGCACGGAAACAATGGGCATTTACTTACATCATGATCTCTTAGGTAAATTTCATAGTCCACTATCATGGCAAGTAGCAATATCCTAGGGAAACTATTTTTTGTATGCCCCTCTACCTCATAATTTGTGCACCATAGACCACTATGAGTCTCATGCCATGAGTTCATAAATAGATTCTCTAGCTGCTTCACCATTACAGAATATGAGCCTCAAGGAAGGGGATAACACCGGTATCCATGCTTCTAATGACCTTAGTGTGCGGGCGTCTTCAAGGCCTTGTGCGGGTCTGTAAAAGTCTTGTGTGAAAACACTCTCCTAAATGGTTTTATCAATCCTCCAATAAACTAGTGAGCATTTTGAGAGGGTTTAATATCATAGGATAGCTTTGATAAGAGAGTCTTGAAATGGGTGTCATACTCCCGCACACTCTCTGCCATTCCTTATTGAATCTCCCTCAGCTCGGTATATGTGATGCTCTTCTATTCAAACTTATGGATATGAAATTTAGCCAAGAAGGACTTATGTAGCATGGTGTAATCTACCACTATTTGATGGGGGTTATACTTTTAGTACAAACTATGCACGCTTCCTTGCAATGTTGTTGCAAACTAACTTGATTTCGCTATGGGGTAGTGATCCCCTTCATGCGCCATAGTAATTCACACTTGTGTACATGCTCTGCAACATCCTCAACACATTTGTAGTTTTGTAGGTGCAAAGACATTTTGAAGAACACTTGCTGAGGTGGTTGAGGCCCTTATCCACCTAACCCAAAACCTTGATTCTCTCTAATGTTGCCTCCACCACCAGATCCACTAGATCCACTAGGTCTCATTCCTCTTGATCCTCTCAGATCCACTAGGTCCACTAGGTCCTCCATCTCCTATACCACTAGATCCACCTCCTATAGCCGGTAATAGGCCTAAAGTGGTCACACCTAGCATTCCCAACATTCCACTGAACTATGTGCCAATATTTTGTGATATTGCACCACTATAAGATGTGTCATCCATGCCACTTCTAGACACAATACCAAAATTTTTGTACTCATACTTTTCCCAAATATTGTTCAGACAATATTCCTCCAAACGCAAGGACCGATCGTGTGGCCATAGATGTACCAAATGAGAAATTATATCTCCTAGGTGTAGATCGGTCACTCCCACTAATACCAACTAGGTTAGCAATACTTATATCTTAATTTAGAAGACTAAGTACTAGGTGTTGGTCACCATGTGGATTCGGATGTCTGTCAATGGCTCTCCTTTCTTCAAGTGAAGAACTCTCTTCAAAAGCTAAAGGGGTCTCTATCCTGTGCTTTCCAAGATGGGGTAGCAAAGACTGCTGAGGATCCATGTCCTCTGTGTGAACCTTAATTCCTTCACGCAACATATGCCTCCATAAATCCATCACTCCCACAACCTCACATTGTCTATCCAACTCCCTTTCATGCACTTTTCTATACTTGAGTCATCTCTCCTCTCTTTATTTTTCAGCTGCAATGTCTACCATCTTCCTCCACCCTAACATGCTTCTCCAGTTCCCAAAAGAATCTTATCCGGCCATAGGAAATGTTTCCAAACTCAGGGTAATGATCAAGATATTCATAGCTAAAGGGATAGCGTGTAGAAATGATCCTCTAGGCTCCCTTAAGAACTCAAACTCAGCAACCTCAGGACAAAAATACGTAGAAATAACGTATTCCAAGGTATAACTAGTCAACACTCTTTTCCACCAATGATCAAAAACATGCATCCAAGTCAAATCAACATCCTACATCCTTTGATATTCCTCTTGGGTCCAAATGTGAGATCTATAGTACCAACTTGATCTAGATGCATACGTAGAAAGCCATTCATACAACTCTCTTTGGGAAGCAAAAAAGAAGGTCTCATACATCTTGTGATATATGTGTTCTTCTACCCATATGCATGCATCAAACTCAGGTCCAATACTAAATCTCTGAGAAAACTCATCCTCCATGCTCTTAAACCATGCCTCGACACTATCCAAGGTCAAGCGCTCTGTCATCATGCATCATTCTCACAACAACTTTGAAAAGAGATCCCAAAAATGGAACCAAGATGTAGTCATTTTTCTACCCACCTATTAACTTCTAACCCCATGTGTGTCAGCCTATCACCTAACGGGAACTAGGCGCTCACCCAAGTCATGAGTAGGCATCGAGACCCTCCTTTATATGAGCATTGTGAGAAGATCTTACCATTTTTAGAGTATTGGTTATAGAAGTGAATATTCATGTGAAAGGACAACATGAGCTATCATATCCTTTTACCCAAGCATTTAATAATAAGAGAAACATCACGAAATGAAATACAAAGGATAGATTTGCCATAAAATATAAGGAAATAACACTAGGGTTTACACCCCTGAACCATATATTCATAATAAAGCCATATATTTATATTGATCATAATCCCAACAACCACATTACATTCAAAAGGGTTGTATCAAACCAAATGTATCAAGAAAAGGATCTAACCCATACATTAGAGGTCCTAGCTATGCTTTCTTTATTACAAAAATTTCACAGACCCATCCCTTAGACATGATAATATTCCTATAGTCCTCTAATGAGAACCCCAACTCCTAGGGCCTCCTAATATTTTTGTAGAGCTTCACTTTCCTCATACTATATGTCTTCCATCCTAACCATCTTCTTGTCTCTCTATCTTTCTATGTCCCATTCTACCCAAGCATTTCTTCTTATAGGATCAACACCCACTACCATGCCTTTCTTCAGGATAAGATCAAATGCTAAGTGTCAATGTGGTCCTCAATGGTGCATGTTTATTATGTTCCGAGCTCTCCACTTTCTGCAATGATGTCTTCTAGGAATATTCCATGCATGGAATATTCTTTCCTTGACCACCAAGTCTCCAGGATGGCACCTTATCTTCTCAACATGCCTATTCAAGTCGTATTTTCCTCAAGTGCCACTAGAATGCTGAATATGGACAAGTCCTTAGACCCTATGCATTGTCTTACCTACGCGCCCTAGTTTCTACTAAATCCTTCTTAAACCCTTATCTTACATGCTTCTCCCCACACATCCTTCTTCCTATTGGTCCCACATGCTCATGCACCCTCTAGTACTTAGCCAATATTTCAAGGCCCAACACACATGTACAACATGTACTAGTTCACTAGCGGTGGTTTTATAGCATCGGGTAGTGGTACAATCACATGTAAACGTGCCATAGATACCAATTTAGTTTCCACTACGTGTACCACTAAAGGAACCTCTATCACCCCGACATGTGAGCCCACCACATAGTCCACCAAGAGGTGGAGGAGATGCTGAGAGGTGGGAACAAGTTGGAGGAGCATATACATGGTGGAAGGAATTTATGCGCTTTGTAGCAGCATTTGAGTAGGTTATAGCCTTACATCTTTGAGGATACTATAGAGAGGGACCAAGCTATTGTAGAGTGAGATCAGCTACGAGACAGAGAGAGAGATTAGTTCATGACAGAGTGGGATCATGTGACCATGGAGAGGGCACTGTTGTATGTTGAGAGGGATCAATCTTTATCAAAGAGATTCAAGTTGTGGGTAGAGCTATCAAGTGTGAGAGCAGAGCGTGATACAATTCATCAAGGAGGTACTCCATCGGGAATAAAGCTTTTAGCGATTGAGTGCCTCCATGGAAGCCGAAGTGACTATCATGCAGTCATCCCAACATAGCATAGAGCCCCCGACTTTAGTCATATATCTTGTGGCCTTTCACGATCTAGATCACATATAACCTTATGATAAATAAGGTTAGTACAACTTCCCTATGTATAATAGGCATTAGAGAAGCATGGTTCAACACAACATGGTGTAGCACCTTCCTTGGGTCCATCACTGGCGATGCCGCCACCTAGAAGCAAACCTGGACCGAGGTAATCCTGGAGAGGGTGAGATTCGTGGTTGACTCTTTTATTGATGTATTATTTTTATGTATGCCTAGATATGAAGGAAAAAAATTTTTATGGATGTACGGTATATATTGCTTTTGATTATGCCTCATGATGAAGGAACATTTTTTACCCATGCCCATGATGGAATTTTGTATCTGATATGTATTGAGACACATTGATTTTGTACATGGACATTTGATATTTATGGATATATGATGATTGATGGATTACTGATGTATCACATTTTGTTTATGAGATATCATGTTTAATCTATATGTTTATTGTGGTTTATGTTTGTATCACATGTTGTTAGATTATGATATAACATCTGATGATATCACTTTACATGTTGATGAGATACTTTGTGTTTTACCTATCACATTTTGTGTATGAGATAACATGTTTAATCCACATTTTTATTATGGTCTATATTTGAGGGGGGTAGAAGGTGATCCCTCTTGCCCCTCTTGGCGATATTATATGATGTTAGCTTAACATACATGTTTAATTTTTATGTTCATGATGATGTAGCTTATCCTTTATTGATATATGATGTATAAATGTGATGATAGATGATATGATGATGAAATGACAACAAACTGCACAAGTAAACACCAAGCACAAATTAATCAAATCTAATCACTATAACATAACTATGTATAAGTATGTAAGATAAAATGAACTCAATGCGGTGCGAGACAAATTAAAGTAACAATAAATCTAAGTAAGAAAATTAATCCAATTTAAAACACGTAATAGGAAAAAGGGGATGCCACTAAAACTATACAAACCAACAACTAAAAGTAAGAAAACTACTACTTTGTTTTGTGAGACAATTTTAAAAAAATTTCATTGTTTTGGTATTATTTTAAGACAATGGCCTATTTTTTCTATGAAACGTATGTATTTGTATTGAATTTTTCGACTAACATATCGAACATTTTGAGTTTTCAAAAAAGCTATATGAATGTTTTGGACATTTTCCAAGAATTTTTCCGAAGAAAATGCTAGGAAATGAGGAAACGTGGATGCCCTAGCGTTAAATGGGATTTACAAGGGAAAAATGCCATGTTTTATGTGTAATAAATGATGATGTGAAGTTTCCACCAACGTGAGATGGGAATATACAAAGGAAAACTCTTCACACACAAAATTAGGATTAGTCGGATCGGGGATAAGAGGGTGAGGCTCAAAAGTAGCTCAGATGTAGACAAATACTAGCTTAGGGAAAAGCTATCATAATCCTAGACCCAAAATGCTTGTGAACAAGGAACCCCCATGGTGCTGAAAATAGGTTTTCACTAGAGGACCTATCTAAAGTGCCACCATTGTCAGTTTTCTTTGTTGGATGTGTTTATTTCTCTTTTTATTTTTCTATTTTAATAATATTTTGTATGTTCGATATTTTGAGAGACCCCCATACTTAAGCATAGAACCAATTAAGATGCATTACGTTCATGGGTTCCCAAATTTCCTAACCATTTGAGTAAGCAAGCTTGTAGGCTCCCAAACCAAACTTAGTGATCACAACATATGGCCCCAACCAGTTAGGATCAAATTCTCTGCAACTTAGGTGTTGAACTAATGAGGTATCACTCTTTTGTTGTAACTTCACCAAACTCAATCTTGATACACTTTAAGGTGATCCAGAGTGTGAATTTGTTTCTCATCTAATAGCTCCAAATCTGCTATTTGAGCTACTCTGTATTCATCCTCTTCATTCAGGTAATCTCTTAGCTCTATACACAAAGAGGGGATCTTGATCTCTAGAGGTAGTATGGATTCTATGCCAAATACTAAGGAATATGGATTGACACACTGTAGGAGTGTGGATAGGAATTATAATTGAACAAAGTATGGGGTAAATCTATAAATTCTAGTTACGACCCATTGTATTCACCATCTTCTCCATAATATGGACAAGGGTTTTATTAGAAGCTTCGGCTTGCCCATTACCTTAAGGGTAATAGGGGTTAAATAATTGAGATTGATTTGAAATTTCTTACAAAACACTTTTACAATTTTATTTTTGAATGACTTTCCATTTTTAGCCATAATGGAAAAGGGTATACCATATCGAGAATAGTATATGGTTCATGATAAACTTGGATATCTACGCACCTTTAACACAAGTAAGAAGAAGAACCTATACCCACTTTTTGAAATATGTGGTGGTAGTGATAATGAATTTTGGACATAAGAGGATGTAGGGTTAAGCTTACCTATAAGATTAATCCCCCACTTTGAGAAATGCCAAAGTGTCATGATAGGATGTAATGATTTCATTGACGCATGTATCAAATTTTTGTACTTTTAACATTGCAAACATTTCTTCACATATTTGCAGTAATAATTCTCCATGATAGGCCAATAATAACCTATTGTGTGTATCATCTTAGCGAGGATGATCCTATTCATATTGGCCCCATAGATGCCTTCGTGCACCTACTTAATTGTTAGGATGGATTCATCCGAATTGAGACAGTGTAACAAATTATCGTCATAGCCTTGATGTTAGATATTTCCCCTAAGTAGGGTATAGTGGGATATACATTGGATGAGGTTTATTTTGTTAGCATGGGAAATTTTGGGGGGGTAGGTTCCATAATAAAGGTAGTTAAAATTTTCACTATACCTCGGGAAAAGGGAGTAACAATTTCACATACCAAACAGGAATTTGGTATGTCATATCTTGGTGTCTATAAATTTTCTACGAAGAATAGTGTATCATTTTTCCCAAGTGGGGTACATAAAATAAACCCCACTATGGCCATAACATATTCTTTTGGTTCTTTCCTCTTAAGAGTTTTTCAAATGTAATTTTCTCAAAGTATTCTTTTAGAGAATCGACCATTTTCTTATATAGAAGAAAATTCTCATCATTAAATTTATACCCATCTATTACATGTTTGATAATCAACATAAGATCATCGATCACATTCACTTGTCGATGTCTTACTTGATAGCTAGTTTCATCCCTGCAATAAGGGATTCATATTCTACTATATAGTTTTTACATGAGAACTCGAGTCAAAAAGCTTGAGGGATCATGTCTCCTAAAAGTGATCAACACAACTTCAAAGACTGAACCATGGAACGTAAAGGAGACATCAAAGTATAGTTTTCATACAATGATTCCTCAAGGTATAATGTAGATGCATCTAGAAGTTCTAGACTCAAAGGTTCAGTACCCTGAAAAGGAGCTTCAACTAGTTGATCCGCTAAAACCTACCCTTTTACTTGATTTCTGGTGAACATACTCAATGTCAAACTCATTGAGTAAGATGATCCAATTGGCCATATTTCCTGTAAGTGTGGGATTTGACAATAAGTACTTTAATGGATCAACTTTTGATATTAGTTTGACCTTATTATTTAGAAAATAATGACGTAGTTTCTGAAAGGCAAAAATATGGCCAAGCAATCCTTTTCTATCTGTGGGTAGTTGAGCTCGTAAGCAATCAACATTTGACTTAGGTAGTACACAAATTTTTCTTTTTGATCCTTATCATATTGGGCCAAGATTGCCCCTGATTGTAAAGTAGGTGCAGAAATGTAGAGTAATAATGGTTCACTTGCCATGGGTGGCATTAGAATAGGGGTTTAGCCAAATATTGCTTGAGCAAAGAAAATACTTATTCTTGCATTACGTATCCCAGTGTAAAGCGACATCTTTCTTTAGAAGATATGTGAATGTGTGACACTTATCTACAAGCGAGAGAGAAGAATCTTCTAATTGGTTGGATCTTTCCTTGTAATCTTCGAATTTGTTTGATATTCATCAAAGTAGGAATTTTGTTATAGTGATAAACTTTGCGGGATATACTTCTATTCCTCTCTTCCAAATACCTAATATTTTTCCAGATATCACGTTGAAGACACACTTATTCGGGTTTAGTTATACCGTATAGTCCGTATACACTAAAAAATGTGCCGCAAAATATCGGGTGATCTTCCTAAGTCCTTAATTTTTCCAATATATTTTCCACATAATATTCCATGATTTCATTGATCATATCATGAAATGTTACAATCATTTCCCATTGATAGGTTTCTCCTGCATTCTTATTACTTAAGGCATGACTTGGTAACAAAAATTCCCCCGTGGGGTGGTAAAATATGTCTTATTTTGGTCCTCATTAGTAATTTGTATCTGGTTATATCCTAAAAATTCATCCATGAGTGATAACATCTCATAACTAGTTGTCGAATCGATAATCATGCCAATGTTGGGAAGAGGGAAGTCATCCTTAGGAAAAGCTTTATTGACATATTTGAAATTGGTAAAAATATGATACCGAAATGTTTCTTCTATTCGGGACTACATTAGAAATCCACTCTGAATAGTCAATAGGCTTGATGAAACCTACTACCAATAATATTTTGAGCTCTTCTTTGACCAACAAGGTGACATTAGGATGCATCTTTTGGAGATTTTTTATGGGCTTGACATTTAGGTGTATAACAAGATTGTGCACCACTAATGCAGGATCAAGTCTGGAATGTTTGCGTATGACCAAACAAACATATCTACAAATTATCTTAAAATTAACACAAATTTTTATGTTCTTGATCCGAGAGTGAAGCTCCCAACTTTAATATCCGTGGAAATTCCTCGGTTCCGATATTGACATCTATTGTCTCCTCTACTAGTAACTTGGACTCGTCCTCCATGCACATAGGGTTAGGGAGATGAAGATATTATTTTGCTAAAGGTGGCTCAAAGATATTCTCACCTTCAAGTGGGTTAACTATTTTTTCTATTGATTGTGCTTTTTTTATTTGCAAGTGCCTCAAAAAGGTTTTCACTATAGGACTTGGACTTGTTCTTTTTGCAAGGATTTTCTGTGGAAATTTTTCCCTTGCTTATTTTTACTTAAATGACTACACAACTTAGCCTCCTCCTCAAATTATGCACATGCATTGAGCTGAATAGAGAATCATTTCTTGTGGTCATTTATTGTAATATTATCACAAATACCAAGGAACTCACCAATAGCTTCATCATTTTGAAAGACGTCAATCGACACATGTTATTGTTGGTCCTAATTAATGAGTGATGGCTAAATGAGGTTTAGTGTCTGAGTGGTAGGGGATATATCGGGTGTTATTGTTAGGATAGCCATGCCAGAAAACATGTTCATGGAGGCAAGGTATTCATAAATACTACATCAAGAATTTGTTTCACTTTCATATTCAAAGGAAATATCTTCACACTTAGAAGAGGTATCCTTGACCTCTTTGGGATGAGACCCATATGTCCAAATATCGATACCATATTTACCCACTCGACGATGAGGTATTAGAAGAGATTTCATTGTACCTTATTCATTGTGGCCATAACCACATCCTTTGTATCCCATAGTATGCATCATTCGATTGGGGATAACATACTTAGGTGATTAGTAACATAGATCCATTTCATCATCTTTAGGATGAAATACAATATATTTGAGCAGTTTTTCATCTTCTAATAATCCACCAGGAGTGAAAGTGTTAAAAGGGAAATTTTTCCTAGAGTGTTGAAACTTATAACACGGCTTACCATGTGATTTGGCTGATAGGGGAAGGTTGTGAACCATAAGGGCTTGTTGAAGATCATATTCTCTATAAAAATTTTCTCTAACCTTCATCTCCCATGTAGCAAAATGATACTCTGATGTAGAAGCACCATTTTCATTAGAAGACAAGGTATCTGGATCTACTCGTGAAGTGAGCATATTTGATTGAACAAGAATAAATATCTCTATAGAAGGACATTCATAAATGGTGGGAAGTAGCTCGATAATGCTCTGCAATGAGAAAAAGGTTTGAGATCTCCCTGAATAGTGAGGGTCTACCCTTCATGATGTAACTTTAAGCATTGATGATACATTGAAGGTATGCTTGCATGGCATGAATCCATGGGTGGATAAGCAATATGTTGTAAGGGAGCTCCAAGTCCAAGACATGGAACTTCATATCATGATTGATAGGACCTACTTCTAGTGATAAAGTAATCATATTGGCTAACTTCCATTCTTCTTTGTCATACACCTTTATGGTGATGACCTTTATTTCTAAATCAGCTTTAGTACACCCTAGTTTCGAACTAGTTTTAGAGTACAAATGTTTAAACCTGATCCACCATCCACAAGAACTCTTTTTACCTTCTTATGTTTGATGATGACTTCAATATGTAATGGTAAATTATGACAGGATTTTCTTGGGATTTTTGCTAGACTAAATGTTATATACTCTATAGGAGAAATTTATGTGACCATTTCTTGTAAGTGTGTGGGGTCGATATCAACGAAAAATCCTAATCCCGTAATGTCTTAGACAGGATGTTTTTATGAACGTTAGAAATTTGAAGAAGGTCCACGATCAAAATATTAGTTATGGTTTTCTCTAATTGTTCTAACATGTCATAATGAATATCTTAAGGAGTAGGAGAAGGAGGTTACGAAATAACAAGGAAATCTCATCATGTTTCCATGACGTACTCCTTTGATTTAATATTTATTGTGTTGATATGTTCAATAGGTGGATTGAAACAACTTATTGAGGCATCAAAATGGCCCGTCTTTAAAATGTAATTAGCATTCTCGGTTTTAAACGATTGTCCCAAATCTGAATTTTCCTTTCCTTTATTGTGCTTTGGGAAAGGTTATTTAAAGATCCCCATGTTTATGTTGGGAGATTTGGTAGGGGTGGCAGAATCCATTTCCACATTGCCACTGTTGATTAAGTCTTGAATATAGTGTTTTAATTTTAAACACTTATCGGTCTTATGACCTTTGACACGATGAAATCCACAATATTCATTTTCCCTAAACCATGATGGCTTAGGTGTGTCATCCCCATAAGGTGTAGTTTCAAGATATCTAACCATATTAACCACCTCTAACTATTTTAATATTGACAACATAGAATCTAGAGAGAGGGGTGAAGTTATGACATTTATACTTTGTAGGTGGAGTTCCCTTTGCAAGTTTCAAGGAGCATGGTTTTGAAGCGCTTGCGGTTGTTCGAAGTTTGTTATTCCATCACTTATGATTTTTTGTTCTTATTGGGAAAAAAATTGTTTTTCACTAGGTTTGGAATCATTATGATCAGAGTCACACGAAAGGGGTTTTAATGTCCCTCTAGCTAGCAACACTTTCTCTATTTGAATACACTTTTTGATTAGCTCTTAAAACTTGTTACAAAAATAAATTTACATGTGGGATGTAATTTCAAGGTGGATGTTGGGTACAAATATATTGATTAGTTATTTCTCTGGTATCAAACAAGGGAAGTGGCTAGCTAGCCCTTGCCATTGCTATAAGAAACTAGCAAAGTTCTCGTTATTCTGTTGTTTTGCATTACATAAATATAACATGGTGACATCATTTTCTATATTAAATGAGAAGTGACATATAAATTGTTCAACTAGTTTTGGCCATGTAGATATAGATCCCTTAGGGATGTGTAAAACCATTCTAATGCTTGACCTCCCAAACTTTGTGGGAAGAGGCGAATGAGATAGTTATTGTTATATGCGACCTCTTGACACGCCATATAAAATTCCTTAATATGGTCTCGGGGTCACCTTTTCCCTTGTATTTTTCAAACTTTGGACAATCAAAATGACGTGGGAAAGGTACCTACAACATGGCCCTATCAAAGGGATATGGGCATAACTCCTTGAATTGGTACTTTTTGCTATTTCCTATTTTTCCTTCTTGTAAAGCTATAAGGGCATTTTTCATGGTTGACCATTCTTGATTGAAGAGTTGGTCTTGTGTGGGTGGTATAGGCCTATACAAATGATTAAATCTAGTTGTATCCCCACCTTTATTTTCCAAAAAAAAATCTTCATAAGTTTCTTTGCATGTTTCTCAATGACGAGAGTTGGTATTTAATTCTTGGTATAGCTTTTTTAAAAGGTTTCATTTTTTCCTTATTTACGTGCGAAGCCAAACTAGCCAATTGGTGAGTGAGAGCTTGTACTTGTTCTAAAGTTACTTCCTAAATGGGTACCTCTTTACAATTTTCATAAGGAGGAGGTTTCTCATGATGAGCATGCTCTTCATGGTCCTCACAATGAACTCTAACAGTAGGTATACGATAGTCTCCATCATTTTTAAAAGGTATCTCCTCATCATTCCATCATCCAAAAGTAGAGGCATGACTTGGGTTTAATATGTCATTAATATTTCAAGAAGGACATTATTCTTCTTCTTCCATGAACCATACCGATAATGAGATAAGGGTCAACCATAGAGGGTAATATTACTCGATTTGTATGACACACATTACTACAAAGAATTATCACTACAAGCCTTCTTTTCTACATTAATGGTTGGAGGAGTAGTAGGAAAATTATAACCATATTCCATATCTTGAAAAATATCAAACACTAGGGACATGATATGATTCTTCATCCTCATACTCCAAAAAAATAGTTCACTTTATCAATCAAAGGTGCCTTACTAGTAGAAGAACCACTCTACTAACTCGTCATTTTTTTTGCGTCAAAGCATATGTTTATAGTGATCAAACTTATCCAAAAGGACTTGCTCGATACAAATTTTTGAAGAAAAATGGGGTGAGAGGGGGAGTTAATCAGTCCCTAAAAACTTTAAACAATTTCATATTTTTGTATTAAACCATAAAGCATTCATCCATTCATTAATGTGTGCAAATTACCATACAACATACGTTGAAATAACCATGAACAAGAGAGATAAAACCATAATGAAATATATAAGTGAGAAACCTAAAAGGAAATGTTAGTGCAAATCAACAGCACCCTCTGGATGTTTTCTCAGATTTCTAGTTTGATAATGGGCATCTAGTGTGATTGCACAACATTGAATCTTTTCCCCAAGTGTGGGACTTTGCAAAAAAAAAAACTAAAAAGACTCTCCAGATTAAAGGTTGGTTCCTTCACTCCTCTGATCAGGTATATGCATGAACTTTGTAGAGGTTTAATACTAGATCCTACTCTAAATTCCAAGGAGATAGAGATAAAGGATGTAGAAGAAATAAAACTAAGTGAAAGTGGTGATACACCAAGGGAGTGGTGAACATCTACTTTGTAAAATTGACACAGATCATAAGAAATACAACACAAAATATGCACAGATTGCTAGAATGTAATGAGAGATCAAAAGACAATGATAAACACATGAGAGGATTGGGAAAATCAATCACAGAACATACATTATCATTCCCAAGTCCAATACAATGCATTACAATGGGATGGCGGGAGGAAAAATATGTGTTATAGTCTCAGATGAGGTATGAAACTCTACAAATCCACCTCTTTGAGGAAGAAAAGAGAGCTTACAAAGCAAAATATTTCCAACCCTTTACAAGTGAGCCAAATCTGGCTTTTTATGATCAAGCAGAAGGAGAGAAAGCAAAAATGCGGGAAAAATGGATTTATGAACTCAACCACTAACCAAATTCCTCAAATTTTTCCTGCAAAGTGATGGGCTTCATGGACAAACCCATACTTAGAAGTACATTGTTCTGTAGATCCAAAAAAATGACCATACTTCATTAAATTTGGTGGTTGAAAGTCAATTCTGTGTTTTTTCTATGCCAGGGATGTTTCTCCATTTTTCTCCCACAATTCTCCATCAAAATACAAAATTAGACCCTCCATCGTGTAGAGAATTTCACCATCTTTCCAATGACACCAAGAACATGAAAATCTAAGCTCTGGATCAAAAGTTATGCCCCTCTGAAGATTTAGGGCAAAAATAGGGCAAAAATTGATTGGCAAGACGAAAGTTTAAAATTTTCCCCTTTTTGAATTTTGGGAAAATTTTCCCAAAAAGTTCCACCCCCCACTACTCCACTACCACATGTCACCTTTCTATTCACTCGCATGGGGCACACTTCCAATTTTTTCATTGACACCGACCATTTCCCCGAATAGGACACGTGGCACCTTTCTATTGGCATGGGCCTGAACTCCAAACATTTCCTTTGACGTCGCACCCCTTTTGACTATTGTCACCACATGGACACGTGGCATGTTTTGATTGGCACGGGCCATAGGGGGTGGAGTTTTATTGTGCCATTTGCCACACTTTGGAAAAAATGGAAAAATTCCCCTTGCCTCCACCACCCGCCAATCTAGGGACACTGGCACTATTTCATTCACTTTGTGGGCCTTCGGGCCGAAATTCTTCCTTTATGCCAATTTTGGAAAATTTTCTAACTTCTCCCCACCGATCGACCTCCGACAACCTCCTAGACATGTGGCCACTTCCTATTCACTCATGGGCCTTCGGGCCAAAATTTTCTTTTGCACCCCTAACCAATCTTGGTGAAAATTTCTAACTTACCTCTGCTCCCCGCCATTCTCGCTGCCACGTGGTGCCTTCCTATTCACCGCGGACCTCCCTAGGGAAAATTTCCCTCCAAAACTCCACCGAGCCATAACTTGCAAAATACAAGGAGTTAGAGGGAAAAATTTACCTTTCTGGAAAGATGAGAAGATCCTCTACCTGATGAAACCATTTCCAAAAAATTTTGAGTGCCTGAAAAGTGAAAAATTCAACTGAGGCACAAGGAAGGAATGAAAGGAAGTTAGCCAAAAATGAGCAAGGGGCTTATTTTAGATAACAATTTTGGTGACTCAGAGGGGGCATCTACCTGCTGGATGAATGATCAGCTACTGAAGCAATCCATTGGGCATGGAGTCACCAAATTAACTGCTTGGTGCTCTCAACTCATTAGAAAATTTCTAGAAAGGAGATTGTGAGAGTAGAAAATCACCTGATTTGGAACATGGCCTACAAAGATGCATTCTTGGGATAGAAAAGCTTGTGCCAAAGCACTTAGGGAAATGGAAAACTAAGCTACAACAAAACAATGTGCACAAGCACTTGGAGGAATGAAAATCTAAGCTAATATGTACAAGGTGAGGAGCTTCCTTCCTAGTAGCAATGTTTTAGATGGATTCCATTAACTAGAATCTATAGTTCTTCACCATCCAATGTAGATAATTAGAAAGCATTATTGTTCTTACATTTTGTGACCATATAAGGGCCACTCCAAATGGCATCAAAATTTGAATGTCTTCTTTGGCTTTGCTCGATCTCGCATCCCATTTCAACACTAAATCTCCAACTTGGAAGGTTCTAGCCTTAGCCTTCCTATCAAAGGTTCTCTTGATTAAGGCTTGGTCCTTCCCATTGTTTGGGATGCATGCTCTCTCGATTCATTAAAGCTCCATCAATTCTACATATCTAACCTCCATGGGTCCACACTTCAACAATTCTAATTGTTTCATGAGTTCCAATGTTGGTAATTCAAGTGACACAGGCAAGATTGCCTCTCTTCCATAAACAAGTATGAATGGAGAGTTACCTGTGGATCTCTTAGGAGTTATCCTATCAGCCCATAAGGCTGATTTTAGTTTAGTATGCCAAGTCCTCTGATTTTCATCAAGAGTCCTCTGATGATCTTTAATAGATTCTTGTTGGTAGACTCAGCTTGGCCATTACCTTGAGGGTAATAATTTGATGAAGTGCTTAGATAGATCCCATTCTTAATAGCCCATTTTGTTACCTTTGATCCTATGAATGCCAATGCATTATCTGATATTATAGTGGTAGGTATACCAAATCTGGTTACTATCCCTTCATAGAAGTCTAGAATGTTGGATTCATTTGCTTCTTTAAGTGCCACCACCTCAGTCCATTTGGTGAAGTAATCTGTGGCTGTTAGGATCCACTTGTGTCCTTGGCTTGAGTTTGGGTTAATGAATCCAATGAAGTCCAAACCCCATTGCATGAATGGCTGGTCAACTGAAATTGGGTTCAATGGAAGGGCTGCCAATCTTTCCTTGCCTGTGAAGAATGCACATTTTTTGCATCTCTTGATCCATGCATAGCAATCACTAAACATCTTGGGCCAATAATAGCCAGCCTTCATAATCTTGAGGGATGTCACTCTTAGAGAAAAATGGCCCCTAGCTGATCCACCATAGAACTCTTCTAACATTCTATTAATTTGATTTGTTCCAATGCATCTCAGTAACACTCCATTTATATCCCTTTTGAACAAGACACCATCAACAAGTACATATGAAATAGCCTACACTCTGAAGTGTATTCTCTTGGTTTTTCCTGTCTCTAGAGGGCATAGGCCTATTTTTAAGAAGTGCATTATGTCTTGGGTATAGCAAGGAGTGAGAATATCATCATTCTCTTCTTGAACACCTATTTTTCTTGGCTGTCTTGTAATGCCAAAACAACATCCTTCTCATTGCTTACATCCATTTATTTTCTCAAGACCAGTTGTTCACATAATCCCTTTCCTTGGACCAGCTTGGTGAATTTTATCTCAATTTCATACTCCATGACACGAGTAATCCACCCCTGCAAGTTTTTCATTTAGGTCCTTGTTGAGGAGGAAGTCCTTAACTCCACATGAGAAACCAACGGTTGAACCTTGTTATTTGAAACTAGATGCTTAAATTTCTTCAACTTCCTAACCACTACAAGAACATGCTTCTCAATGAAAGAATACCTCACCTCATAGTCCTCCAAGATTTGGATAAAGAAGGCAATCGGTTGCTCTGCATTTTCTTTTTTTTTGTACTAAAATTGCAGAAATAGTATCATCACCTCCAAATGCATAAAGGATAAAATCCTTGGAGAAATTTGGGTTAATGAGAGTTGGAGCTTGTGAGATAGCCTCCTTGATTGCCTCAAAACTTGCCTTACCTTCAGTTGTCCATTTGAAAGCCATGCTTTTCTTCAACATCATAGTTATTGGCTTGACAAGGGCTGCAAAATCTGGAACAAACCTTCGAACAAAATTGATCCTACCCAAGAAACTTTGAAGGGCCTTCTTGTGACTTGGTAATGGTAGTGTTTTTATTGCTTCAACCCTCTCTAGATCAATTGTTAATCCCTCTTTGGAAATAATGTGGCCAAGGAGCTTTCCTTCATGAGCTAGGAAAATACATTTTTTGGGATTCAAGGACACCCCAAATATTCTACATCTTTGGAACACTTGTCTCAAATGAAAGAGATGATTTGCTGCACTTTTAGAAAATATAGTAATATCATCTAGGTATATCAGCACTATCTTGTTGATCAATCCCTTGAACACCATATCCATTTCCCTTTGGAAGGTAGCTCTAGCGTTAGACAGCCCAAATGGCATTTTCCTATATGCATAGGTTCCCCATTTGGTGGTGAAGGTAGTTTTGAACTGATCATCTTCCTTTACCATGATCTGATTATACCTTGAATAACCATCTAACAATGAAAACCTCTTAGAGCTAGCAACAACTTGCAAAATATGCTCCATAGAAGGAAGTGGGTAATGATCCTTGAGGGATGCTCTATTCAAATCTCTAAAGTCTACGCACAATCTAATTTCTCCACTCTTCTTTCTAACTGGAACCAAGTTTGCTACCCAGCTTGAATGCTTGATGGGAAATATGATACTTGCCTCTATTAACTTATTCAATTCCTTCTTCATGAGAGGCTCCATGTGCGGATTTATTGACCATTTTTTTGCCGATGGGTTTAGCACTTGGATCTAATTCAATTGTGTGTTGAGCTAGCTTGGTATTGAAACCTCTCAAGTCTTCATAGCTCCAAGAAAATACATCTAGGAACTCTTGAAAAAGTTACATGAACTCATATCTTTCTTTCTCATTTGCCACTTTACCAATCTGAAAGTAATTTTCCTTCTCCCACTGAGATGGGCACTTTGAATCTTCTCCCTTTAATTAGATGTTTTCTTTATCTTTCCTAAATTGATCATTAGGATTAAAAATGGACTCCAAAGTGACAATTCCTTTTAGTAGTTTGTTAGTTCTCAGCTGTACCACTTGATCACCATACTATTGTTCTAACTTTTCTTGATTTTTGGCTGAGAACTTAGCTTCTTCTTGTAAGAAATTGATGATTTGTTGGTCACTTTCAAACACTTTCCAATTTACATTATTGTCTGGCACTGATGGCCTTACAATCACATGAATGTTTGGCTACACTTTATCTTTCTTGATACTTTCCACAACATCAAAGGCTGCCCCAACCGCTGCAAGCCTCTGTCAAGAGCTTGGTTTTCTTTCCTAGGGATGGATTTGATGTCAAAGCCTTAAAAGTCCTCAATGAGGTCCCACACCCTATTCTTATAACACTTGAGTAGGTCATTCTTAGCAACATGTTGCCCTTTAACTTGATTAACAATTAGCTCATTGTCACCAAAGAATTGTAAGTTTTGATACCTCTTTTTCTTGACCAATGCAATCCTTGTATCAAAGCTTCATATTCAGCAGTGTTATTAGAACATGAAAACTGAAATCTAAAAGTTGAATAATACTTAATGCCTTGAGGTGAAACAAGCATAGCTCCTCCTCCTACACCTTGTCTACTTCTTGACCCATCAAAGAACAACTGCCATACCTCATTATCATCTTTATGGTCTGGCTTGGTGATGCTAGGAATAGACTGATTTTCTTCATGTATGCAATAAACCCCTAGTTCAGATTCCTCTATTTCCTTGTAGGGATCAAAATCATGCACCTTGCTTTCCCATTCATCAAGATTCAAATCTGGGATGCTTCCAACTTTGGTGTCAGCTTCATCGGTGCTTGGATAATCCTCTTGATCAAATGCTGAACAGTTGGCATTGATTGGGCTTGGAGTATGAGGCTCAATGTAGAATTTTGCAATAGGTTCATACTTTCTTGTGGATTTAGTCCCATATTTTTTTAAACAACATGTGTGACCAATCAACAGATAAATACCCTCCAATTCTAGCTGTGAAATCCCTTAACAAACATAGGGACAAAATTGGTGGTAAATCTATCACTGAGACATCTTGCAAAACAGTGACATTGGGGCATGCATGCAAGGTGAGGCTCAAATATTTAATTACCCCAATTGTTGTTATTCTTGTTGTCCCATCCGGTTTTCACTACCCCTTTAGATATGACTTCATATTTGAGGCCCGGTGATCACCATTTGCTTGGGCATCACATAACTACTTGTCCAGAATCAATAATATAATTTTGTACTAATTTATCCCCAATGATCAATGAAACATAGAATGGAGGGGGCTTCAAAACTTTACCTTGCTATCCTTCAATCTTCCCCTTAGGATGAGCAGCATTTGTGAGTACCTTCTCTTGTATATGAGCTTGCTGATTTGAAATTGACCAATTCTTCATGGAAACTTGTAGTAGATCCCTTTGGCTTGGGATGGATAGTGATTCCCACATAGATATATTTACATTGGTCTTCTTCATCTATTCAATGATGCTAAATGGGGATGAAACATCTCTTTACTACCCCCTAGCCTACACACTCTTTTCTTGTACATGGGCTACAACAGCTGGCATTTGAGCTGGTCTAGAAGGTGGCTTGGGTTGTCCTTGCATATTTGGAACTGCATTTTGCTTGCCAACACCTTGTGGAGTGATGGAAGGTTGTGGATCACCTAGAGCCAATGACTGCCCTTCACCAATATTCCTCTTCTTTGACCATGTGTTAGCTACTACATTCTAAGAAATTGTTTGATTCATGCCACAAAAATCTTCAGCCTGCCAGTTCACAAGTGTAGTCTCATTTGGAGTTGTATTTTGTTGAGATGTTCCTTGTTGTTGGTTTGTTTCTTGACTCACCTCACTCTCTACACCAGTTGTTGTCACCATCAAAGCTTGGTTCAAGGCACCATTGAAGCACATAGACTGGTTGTGAGGTTCATCACATGGGAAACACCAATCATACTCTTGAGCTATATTATTTTGCACTGGCACTAAGGATTTAGAGGTAGATGCAACATTGGGATTATAGGGCTGAAATAGTCTATTGGCAGGAGGCCTTACTTGATTTTGATTTGCAGCTAGATTAGGTGGCCTATTAGGCTGATATGGTTGCCTATTAGGCTGAGCTTGAGACTGGTAAGAAGGTCTAAAACCTTGGGCTTGCTACCTCTTGAGTGTAACCAGCTCATTGCCTAAATTTTGTAGTTGTTTCATGACTTCTTGAAGTTCATTTGAGGCACTAGAGGATGAAGTATAAGTTTCATTTGAACTCGATTTCTAGGAGTGGGAATAGGGGCTAAAGTAGGTGCTTGACTAGTGCTTGAGCTTTCCAAGTTTGGATACAAGGGCATGGGAAGCCTAGGAGCCAGTTTACCAGCTTGGATCAAACAATTCTCAGCCCTAATGGCAATGCTATAAGCTACAGGTATATTTGCACCTCCCATGGATTGAATTAACATAGAAATATCAGAATTTAAAGCTCTGAGATAGTATAGAAAATCACCTTCAGTTTTTTGCCTTACCGCCATTGGGATTCTATCCCAGGTCCTTTGAAATCTGAAATTGAAGTCTGCTAGCTACTCATTGGGAGCTCTCTTGATAGTTGTCGATTGTTCGAATAGAGATAAATTATCTCCCTTTTCTCCAAACTACTCGGGAGAGCTATGCATAAGCGATTCCAATTTTAGATAGAGCCTTCCCAAGGCTTCGAACCATTGCAAGGCTTTCCCTTTGAATGAATATGCCAACAATTTGATAGTAATTTACATCTCAACAATCTCATGGATTGCACAAACATTAGCAATGTCTTTGACATGGTCACCAGGAGTTTTCTGATTTTCTCCAGTAAAGTATGGGATGTTCTTCAATGTTGCAACTGGAACTAGATTTTGTGCATTGAGGGCAAGTGGACTATTGCCAATGAAGTTGACATAATGGTTGTGTTGTGCCATTCTGATTGGCTTGAGAACCCTTGTTGATTAGATGAAAGGTCTACCAAGTGGAGGAGTTGATAGAGTTCTATTTGGTGGAGATGGAGACCTTTGAATTCATCTTCCCCTTTGTCTTCTTCCTAGGGATAACTATAGATTTGTTGGTCCGAAAATCAGTCACGTGGACGGATCTATGGATAGACAAGCCCAGCAGTGTGCGGGCTTAGCCCCTCTTTGAGTCAAAGAAAGTAAACCGGTTTATTGCTATTTCTACTAGCAGGAACCTATGCAAGTCTCACAGATTCTACCTTCGGGGGTTGGGATCTCATCTCAATAGAGTGTTTCAGGCTGAGAAAAGAAAGGAATGAAAGAGGGAGGAGAGAAAGAACAGATCCGAAGGAAGAAAAGAAATGAATTCCAAAGCAGAAGGGTTAGAAGATTTACGTTTTGGTTTGGTAGTAAACAGAGCCAAACCTACTTGCGTAAATAAACAAAGCAATACTGATGAGCAAATGATAGGAAAGTAGATATGAATCCAACAGATTAAACACATACAGATCTAATGTAAGAAAGACCTAATGCATAACACAGATATTGAGCACAAAGTCTTAATAATTGTATTACTATTTTCTTCTGTTACAAGGAAGCTCAAAGTCTTTCTCTCCTCACTTCTATTTCTATCTAAAAAATGTTCACCCTGAATACAACAAGTATTCCAGTATTTATAGAAGATGAGGGAGAGAGAAGGCAAAATGGATCCAACCACTTATTTATTTACAAAATATCTAAAAGTCATGTTGACTTTGACAACTTGGTGGATGACATCATCCCATGATGCAACATGGATGATGTCATCATTTGTGTCAACACATTTTAGACATTTCAAAAAGAAAGTCGGAGAAAAGAGAGAAGAAGAAGAAGAAGAAGAAGAAGAAGAAGAAGAAGTTACTCATCATCATCATCCTGCGGCCGAAAAGGGGTCACCTGTTTCTGATGCTGCTCAGGTGATGATATGTGGAACTGAGCGCGGTATTCCAAAAACTTGCTAATCATCGGCCCAAATTGATCCTGTGATGGATCCTTGTGCCGTTCACTGATTGCTTCGCAAGTCTCCCGCTCGTCTATGAGCTTTTCTGGGAGTTTGGAATAATCTTTCTCCACCTCGATAAGGAACCCGATGAAGTCCCTACAGGCCAGTAGGTTGTTGATAGATTCAGTGTCGAATGTGACCTCTGGCCCTGTCCCTTGAGAAGCTATCTCCTTGAAGATCCGGATAGTGTCATCGGCTGATCTCAAGGTAAGGGAAGGAGTGAGCAACCCTGGAGTCATGGCGAGAACAACTTTCTCCATTTGATGCATTGCATCCAGGGCCTCTTCCTTTACCTTGTCTATCTTTTCCAGAATGAATTCCAGCTGATCTATCCGATAGTCCAGAGTGGACATGGTTTTGTTGAGGGCCCTTGGATGGCCGAAGACTCCGAACTTGACCAGATCTTCGACTGAACAGTCGAACATTTGTTGGAAGGTCTCGTGCTGGAGTCTAGCATGTTCTAGCTCTTCTGATATTGGACCTGCTAATGCTTGGAGTTCCTTATTCGCCTTCCCGATGTTCAGATATAGATTGACATATTCGGCGATCACTCTTTCACTGTCCTTGAGGATCTGGCTCCTCCAAGCAGAAACGGCCATACCCTGCTCGCCGATCTTTGAATACTCATTGATCTTCTCCTGACTGAGCAGCTCAGGAGTCTCGGCGGCAGTTGTGGGAGGTGCACTTCCCATCTTCTGTAAGGCTTGAAGCAGGTGTTTGTTCTGCTCCTTCAGTAGCCTTTTCTCTTCTTTCATTTCCCGAAGCTTTTTGCAGAGTGCATCAACTGCGGAAAGAGCTTCCCCCTGGAGACTTTGAGAAGACGTCCCCATCGTGATTTGAGTCATGGTAAAATCTGTCGGAGACAGATCTTTTTTCTCTTTGAGGGGGTCGGGGTAAGCTATTTCCATAACTCTCTCACCTGCAGCACTTTGAGAGAAGCGTGTTACAGGCTTGTGCTTCTTTGCCCCTTTGGCTGGAATTACCGAAAAGTCCATCGGAGCGATGGGAACTTTCCTCTTTTGCTGGCTCAGCTGCTGAGAGATCCAAGCTGGTCCTATAGAAGAAGGACCAGAGACAGAGGGGGAGGCAGCAACGGTAGAGGAGGGGAAAAACGTGGAGACACGCGGCGGCGGCATTGAGAGAATAGCCGAAGAAGTGTCCACGGGAGGAAGGGAAACCGTAACTGCAGAAGACATAGGAAGGGAAGGGAGCTCGGAGATGAGGGAAGAAATAGAGGAAGACAAATCAGCGAGGGAGGAGAAGATAGATGAAGAAGCAGGGGAAAGGGTAGAAGAAGGGGCAGAGGACACGACCAAAGGGGTGGTCATTTGAGTCACTCGAGGAGGGGAAGGAAAAGAAGAAGAAGGGATAGAAGGGACCTCTCGAAGTTGTAGCGACGCCGACATCCTAGGTAGATGGGCGTATAGGACTATCCTCTGTCAATTCTTCCTCTAGAGTTATAACCTGTTCGGCTCACGAGGGAAGAGGTTTTTCAGGGCTTCTTCCTGAATGGTGCTAGTTTCACCTTCTGCACTTTTGTCCTTCAGCTGCCTCTTGGACCTTGGAGGTGCATTGCCCAACGGGGAAGTTGTGAAATCTACCCCGAGGTAGATCAGCCCGTTCATGCGACACCAGTGCTCTGTTCGCCGCATAGTCTCCTTGACCCTCTCCTCAATTGTTTGAGGAGCATTGTTCCTGTCAATGGCCGGGAAGGGCCAATTGTCCCCATCTGTGTCATTATACACCTTATCTACTTCATCTTTCGTAGTCTGGAAGCCTTCGGGGACAATGGCCACTCCGTATTGGATGATTTCCGCCAATGCCAAGCGAGAGTGATCCTTTCTTCTGAGTTCCGCCTCATGGAGAACGTCAATGTAAATATCCTCAATTTGAGGGACATGGATCGGATCGAGCTTCGCTTTTGGCAGGCAGCTTCTTGGGTCGAAGGTAGGCCTGGCTAGGAAGTCATGCTTCAAGTTGAGTAGCTCCAGTTCTGCGAACATTTCCTTTGCCTTATGGTGGGTGGAGCATGTGTATCGGCCCACTGTGAGGGGGAAAGGAGTTCCACCCTTCTTTCTTTTGAGGCACTTCTCATGGTATGTGACCAGCTGCCTTGACAGTTCTAGTAGAATCAGCTTAGGTCCAGCATACCTTGGTAGCCTGGTTGGCTCTCCCAAAAAGTTGGCAGCCCTCTAGATAGGTGAACGTGGGAAATTGGGTGAACAGGGCCCCCCATTTCTCCATGACTGCCACTATGTTTTTGGTCATCCGGCTATGAGTCATGTTTGGCCTCAGCAGGCAGATGACATGATAGAAGAATGCATCGTTAATTTTTGTGAAATGTTGGATGCTATTCTCCAGCCTCAGCTCTGGGTAGTAATCAAATATCTTGGCCTGAGGCCATACTCCACTTCGGTTCAGCCCCGGATAATCCCTTGCCGACGCTGCAGCGTAGACTACATAGGAGTTCATATGGAACACTCCTGTTGTGGCGAACTGTTGTAGCTGCTCAGAGATGGTGCTGCTTATTATTTCACCCCAGCAAAAGCGCTGATCGGGTAAATTTTTATTCATTGTCTCCAAGTACCTCAGCATCCATTTATGGAAGTAGTGGGCGTCGGAAAGCCCGAAGACTCTGCTCAGGAAAGTGATAGTGTCGCTGAGTTCTTCTGAGAAATCACTGCGGTGGATGACCTGGGGCCACCGGGTTACCACCTTCTTGTTCTTCAAGTATACCTCATTCATCAGCTGCATGCATTGGTCTTCGTTGTCTTCCCAGGCCTTGATGCATTCCTTTTGGCTGACGGCCACAAATTGCCGGTGATGAGGGATGCCGAGCATTATTTCAAAATGACGGGCAGTGAGGTTTATGACTACCTCGCCCTTGCTATTTTCGACACATCTTGTGTCTTTGTTGTAACATTGGGCAATCACCATCATGAATTCGTTGTTGACGGCACTGACGGGGATTCCTCCGGCGAAGTGCAGGGCACTGCCTATCAATTTGTCCATCCATGGACTTCTTGTAACCTTCTGAGTTCTAACCCAGAATTCATCCATGTCAATGTGACCCACCCCGAGTCTCGACATCCATCTTTGCACTCGGCTGTGATTCGGGCATCCTCGACCCTCGATATTTGTATTTCATCTCTTCTTCTTCGTCGAAACTTAGCCTTTCCTCTTGGTTTGGCGGGTCTCTTACTTGACGTAGACATGTGTTCTTTCGAACTCAGTTGCTGATCTGCATGAAGAAGAAGTGAGACCCAATCCAAAAAGGTTGAATTAGTCATTTGATCTTCCATTGGAATGCTAGTAGAAGAAAGAGTTAGAGATTTTAAGGCTCAGGGCGCAGGGCACATGAAAAATGTAATTTGCAAGCTAAATAGATAAGGCGCACAGAAAAGGAGTGTTGCAGAGGCTAAACTGGCGCCAAAGGCGCATGGCGCATGGATGTTGCAGATTGCATTTTATATAGGGTGCACAGGAAATGCATGTTACATTGAGATTTGGTGCGCCCTTTGGCGCATGGGTGTATCGTGTAGTAAGGACTTTCATGCACCAAAGGGATATGGCGCGGCGCATGAAGGGTTAACACAACATGATGTTATTGTAATCGGGGATGTGCTGCGCCTCTATAGTTTCATACTTGTGCAAATATAACTCGTGTAACATGGGAGGCTGGGGTGCGCCGATTGGCGCATGAAAATGGGATGCAACATGGATGAACAGAGCGCCAAAGGGGCGCGGGATTGGCACTTGTAGCACGTGAGAGGAATGCCTTGAGGCGCATGAGTTCATGATGCGGCAGGTAAAAAGGGTGCGCCATTGGCGCAGGTTTTGCTCATGTAACAAGGCGATAGATGCGCCGAGGGGCGCAAGCTGTTTTTAGTGTAACAAGACGTGCTGCGCCGATGTGAAAAAGCAGAGCCTCTCATTGCTCAACCCTTTTTCCTTCTTTCCTCCATTTCAAAGATTGCTTGGAGATATAAGTTTTAGAAAAGATATTTTTGAGACCAAGTTCTTTCAAAACAACACCCTCTACCAAAGAGATGCGGAAAGAGGGAGGGAAAGGAGGAGGAAAAAGAAGAAAAAGACAAGGCAAAGCACAGGGGGCTAGCTCAACATATTTCTATTTAATCAAAACACCAACCAGCAAGCTAAAACTAGACCATGAAAGCACTAAAAACCGAAAGCACACAACGCATGAGGGAACAAGAAGATCCTCTTACCTGGATATATAGCAAAAAGTTTCAATGGGTCCACAGGGCGATGAAAACGACGGAGCAGAGGCTGACAAGTTCAGAATGATCACGTGCTCGAAAAAAAGAATGAAAATGACATTGGGCGCGCACTGATATATATAGAAAAACTTGTCATCAATGCGCCAACCACTTTTGAAATGGCGCATGAAAGTTTCTGTCGACAGGGGGAAGCGTGCGCCCTTTGGCGCACGAAAGTATTTGACATCAGAAGATTGAGCGCGCCTTTGGCGCACCAAAAGCATTGTCGACATAAAGTTATGTGCGCCCTTTGGCACACCAAAGCATGGTGTTGCAATGATATTATGTGCGCCCTTTGGCGCACCAAAAAGGTGGCGCAACAAGAGTTGTGTCAACACAGGCGCATGCGCCTTGGCGCACGCAAAAGAGTCTCAACATCCTTTGGCGCACTAAAAGATGTGTTAACATAAAAAACCATGCGCCAAAGGCTTTTAAGGGGGCGCACCAAAAGTTAGTGTTGCAAAGCAATTTCATGCGCCCAGCCAAAAAAGGCTCAAAAAGACTAAGTTCAAAAACTAGATTTCCCAGGAAGGGATTTTACAACGTTTCGAACGCGATGGATCCCTAACGAGGGATCGAAACAAAATTTTCGGTATGGTTATCGGTAAAATTGCCCTTGTCAATTTTACGGGATAACAGCTGGCTCTTTCTGGGGACTATCCCTGAGTGAACTCGGGGGTAGAGAATCCCAGATTTCATGTGCCTATCCATTGGGTAACAGAGTCAAAAAAAAGGGGGACCGGAGGGAGAACAAAGGAAACACACAACAAACCGAAAGCAAACACACGACAAAAGCAAACACACAACTTAAAGCAAACTGTACAAAGAAGAGAGCAAGCTCTACTTCGAAGATCTTCGAATCTTTGCTCGCTATAGGGAAGCGGGAGCTCAGCTCCATCCAGATATGAGAGATAGAAACTATTCTCTCCGTTGAGTTGTTTGATTTTGAAGGGTCCTCTCCACAGGGAATCAAACTTTCCGTGCATACCCTTTGGCTCTCTTCGCTTGTCCCATAAGAGGACAAGGTCTCCCACTTGAAAATTTCTCTGCTTGGCTTTCTTATCGAAAAGCCTCTTAACTTGATTCTGATGTTCAGTGATCCTGTCGACCACTCTCACTCTCTTTTCTTCAAGTTCTGCCAGATACATGATTCTCTTTTCTAGAGAATTCTGGAAAGTTTCATCTTCTATGGCTCGTGCCAAGCGCAGAGCAGGAAGCTCCGCAGAAATGGGCAGTTCGGCATCAGTGCCATATAACACTTGAAAAGGTGACATGCCGAGAGATCTCTTGGGAGTAATGCGGTCTGCCCACAAAGCGTCGTACAAAGACTTGTGCCACATCCGCTGATTTTCATCTACTAATTTCCGTATGATGGTCACCAAGTTCTTATTACTGGATTCCGCCTGACCATTTCCCTGAGGGTAATAATCCGAGGCATGTGCTAAAGTTATTCCATATTCGTAACAAAAACTAATAACTTCTCGGGAGGAGAAGTTAGAAGCATTATCAGCAACGATTTTGTTTGGAACACCGAACCTGACAATGATATTTTCCTTGATAAAATTGCAAACCACTTCAGAAGTGGCATGCTTGACAGGTATGGCTTCCACCCACTTGGTGAAGTAATCCATTGCTGTAAGGACATAGCTATGTCCAGCACTCGATTGAGGATTGAGTGCGCTAATAAAATCAATTCCCCATTGCCTGAATGGTTCATTGATAATGACCGGCCTTAGGGGAAGGGCAGCCAACTTGGGCTTGCCGACGAATTGCTGACAGGGTTCACACTTTGCCACCCAGGTAGCCGCATCTTGAAAGAGCGTCGGCCAATAGTACCTGGCTCGAATGATCTTGTGTGCTGTCACGGAAGAAGAAAAATGGCCTCCACAGGCTGAATTGTGAAAACTTTCCAGCAGTTTTACTTGCTGGGGCTTGTCAACACATCGCAGGAAGACACCGTCTATCCCGCGCTTATATAAACCGTCATCCCAGATGACATATTTAGCTGCTCTGAGCTTTATAGTGTGCTTCTCCTTTGTAGTTAGGTGCATTGGGCATTCGCCGTAGGTAAGGAAGAAAGCGATGTCGGAGTACCACTCATCACTAGTTGCAACAAATAAAACTAGAGGTAGAGAATCAGGTTCCTCTAGAGGGCTTTGCTCTTCGTCGGTACAGTCCTCTTTTCCTTTAGGGTTTTCTGAATCTTTGTTTTCAGCCATTAGCTGACACAGGCCCTTGCCCCTTACCAGCTTGGTTGGTTTAATATCCAGGTCATATTCCTGGACCTTTGCGATCCAATTCCCTCTCAAACTTCCTAACTCCTGCTGAGTTAGAATTGATTTCACCGCCGTGTCAGGAACCAGCACCACCGTATGCGAGTTTAGAATGTAATACCTGAAATTCTTCACTGCTTTGACAACGGCAAGGGCATGCTTTTCCAATTGAGTCATCTTCAACTCGTGAGGCTTGAGGGGAGAACTCATGAATGCAATCGGGGATTCAATGTCTTCGGAATTCTTTTGCATTAAGATTGCAGACACAGTGTGCTCAGATGCGTAGCTATACATGATGAAGTCCTTGGAGAAGTCGGGACATACCAGGACTGGTGCATGGGCAACAGAAGCTTTTATTTCTTCGAATGACCTTTTCCCCTCTTCACTCCATCTGAAAGTTGGTGATCCCTTCATCATGTTCAGTATATGACGGGTCTTTTCAGCAAAGTCAGGAACAAAACGTCTGAGAAAGTTCACCTTCCCGAAGAAAGAATGAACACCAGTCTTGCTTGTAGGCAGAGTAAGGCTCTGAATAGCCTTAACTCTTTCAATATCTATCTTCGTTCCTTCTTTGCTAACCACATGCCCTAGCAACTTCCCTTCCGTGACTCCAAAAACAGACTTTTTTGGGTTTAAGGAAATTCCATGTTCTCTGCATCTGGCCAATACTTGCTCCAAGTGATCACAATGATTACTTCGTTGTTTAGAGAACACGGTTAAGTCATCTAGATAAACTACAATGACTTTTCCCATCATACCTTTGAATGCGAAGTCCATGGCCCGTTGAAAAGTGGCACCAGCATTAGTTAGGCCGAAAGGCATCCTGCTGTAGGCAAATGTACCCCAGGGAGTAGTGAATGCTGTTTTGAATTGATCTTCAGGCGAGACTTCAATCTGATTGTAGCCTGAAAAACCATCAAGCATAGACAGCATCTCTGATCCAGTTACTGCTTGCAGAACTTGATCCATTATCGGAAGAGGGTAGTTGTCTTTCAGCGAAGCTTGATTCAAGTTTCGGAAGTCTACGCATATGCGTATCTCGCCGTTTTTCTTGCGCACTGGTACAATATTTGCTACCCAAGTACTGTGATGGATAGGGAAAATGATTCTTGCATCCAACATCTTCTGAATTTCGGCCTGGATGGTGCCCGAGATCTTAGGATTATAATGCCTTTGCTTCTGGCGAAAGGCTTTGACATCTTCTTTCAGCGGTATGTCATGCTGTACGTCCTTTGGCTTGAAAGACTTTAGATCGGCATAGGACCATGCCAACACATCCATATATTTCTTCAGCAACTTGACAAATTTCCGCTTCTCTTCAGGCGTGCAACATTTCCCGATGTTCACAAATTGCGGATGTGCCTCCGAACCTAAATTGACCGGTTCGGTTTCTGGGGATGAGTCAGGACCATCTCGCCTCTTCTTTTTCACAAAACGGTCATGCCTGTCAAACAGCGCTCCAGAGAAACCAGGCCCTTCGGAATTTTATTTCCCTTGAGCTGGCATATGCCGTCGTTCTCCTTTGCTTCGTGGTTTTGACCGTTGATTGATTCACGGCATGTAGAGGTGGATCCTTCAAAATACAACTCGTCAAAATTTTCTGATTTTTCTAGAAAGGCAATGAGTTGATTATCATCATTGAATACTTGCCAATGCTGAGAGTTGTCCGGCACGCTCGGGCGGAAAACCACCTCAATGGTGTATTTGTCCGTTTTCAAACCCGGGTGTGGGAGCATGAGAGATGCTGAAACGGCCAATGAATCGGCCATGTCATTTTGAGCTCTTGGAATTGCTCCTATTGAAAAAGCATCAAATTCTTCGATGCTGTCCCATACTGCGTTACGGTAGTGCCTGAGCCTCTCATTTTTTACTTGGTAAATCCTTTTGACCTGATTTACAACTAGCTCAGCATCACCTTGTACCTTTAGATTTTTAATTCCCCTTTCCTTTGCGGCTTGCATACCGAGTAACAGAGATTCATACTCAGCAGTATTGTTAGTATTGAAAAACTGCAACTTGAAAGAAAGAGGAATTACCTCCTCTTCGGGAGATATCAGCACGGCTCCAGCGCCACATCCACTAGTCGCGCAACTGCCATCAAACTGCAAGGTCCAAATCTCATTACAATCCTTTTCTCGAACGAGAACCCCCGCTTTGTCTGTCTCAGTAGACAAGAAATAGTTCCCCATCCCTGATGATTCAAAAAGGATTTGGGCTTTGGGGTCTTCAGAGTTAGTAACCAAGTACTTCTTTTGTGATTCTGGCTCTAATGTCTGCATCACACCTTTGATGGGAATTCTAGCTTTAGACCAGTCCATGTGAATCTCCCCACCAACTTCACTGCAGAAACTCCTTCCCAGCAAAATCCCGTAGGCTGCCGGAATGTCAGCGACAAGGACTGTCATTTTTACTCTTTTATCTGGGAAAGCCGCAAACGCAAATTGCGCGTCTTTGATTTGGCCAACCAACGGAACTTGCTTGGTTTCCAATGAATAACATCTGCCGAATGGTTTGGTAAGAGTGAGGCCCAAAGCATGGGCGACTTTCGCCGGCATGACATTATCAGAAGCTCCGGAATCAATTATACAGTTGCTCAACTTATGGCCGTTGATTAGGAGAGAGAGATAGAAAGGTTCTATCTTACCTGATGCAGATGTTGAAGCAACATTTATGCGGGATTCAGGGGGAGTGGAAAGGATTCCTTTTGGGGAAACCTGCTTAGATGTAACAGCTTGGCTCTGAATGTATTTGGTTAATCTTACAAGCTGTTCGGGATTTGACTGAAGGTACTCAGCTTCAGACATTTGGATCTTGGTCTTTTTTGCATGATCTATGATATCAAATGCGGCCAAGGGTTGCTTATTTGGTGAGGAATGAGTCCTCGCCGCGATGGTGGAACAGGGTTACTGATCTTGATAGGAATATGAGGGGGCTGATTTGGAGGAGAGATGGGGGGAAAAGATTTCTTTGTAAAAGATTTGCCAGGGAGTTGAGTAGGAAGAGGATTACCTCTTTTAGCAATGATCGGAGGCGCGTTTGACACGGCCTTCTCCTGCTGGACATGAGCAGCAACTTCTGCTTCTTTTCCTTGCGAGCGGGTAAAAACAGCATATGATTGTCCGCTTGCATAGCCTTGAGTACCCTCCTCTTCATCAGATTCTTCCTCATCAAATTCCATGTATCCAATAGTAGAGTCGCCAGTCGGCTCACCGACATCTTGATCATCTTCGCCTTGAGACGAAGGTTCTTCATAGTACTGCTCTTCTTCTTCAATCTCGGCCAGAGCATTGACCGGAGGAGCTTCAAGCGCCAACCGTGGAGCAGTTGCAGGTAGGCGCGGCCTTTGTGAAACATTATTGGGAACGAAACTCCTTCGTGGAACATCCCGGTATGAGGAACTAGGAGCCTGGGCCAACTGCTTCTTTAATGCGAGCAAATCATTCGCCATCTTTTGGAATGCCGGATCAGACGAAGTAGCAGGTGAGGTATCTGAAGATTTGGACTTGGATGATTCCTTTTTCAACTCACCAGATATTATCAAATTGTCTTCTATCCAAATGGCAGCAGCCTGAGCGAGAGGTAGGGTAGCTACTCGCTCTTGAAGGAGCAAGAAGCTGACTTTTGAGCTCATGGCGTTCACGAAGAAACACTTCTGATTCTCCGGTGTGGGAAGCATGGCAACAGGGACACGATTGATTAGTGCATTGAACCGGGCGACGAAATCGCGCATGGTCTCATTGGCTTCTTTCTTCAGGTGAGTGATTCGTGATAGTAATGCAAATGCATCCTCTGAAGGCTTGTATCTATCTTCAAAAGCCTCCCGCAAGGTGGCCCAACTGGTGATAGATCCGGCAGGCAAATGTTGAAACCATTCGGCCGCAGCCCTTGTAGAGTTTCCAGAAAAAGGTGAACCGACACATCTTCGTGCGTCACATCCAAAATACTGCATGACATAATGAATGCAGATATGTGGGAATCCGTGCTTTGATTTCCGCTCCCATCGAATTTGGGAAAATTCTTTCGGTTTCCGTGAGGGAGCGCGTGAACTGGATGTGGCAGTGCGAGAGGACCCATAGCATTTCCCCATGGTACCGCCATTTGAATGGCAGGAAAGAGAACACGGGCTGGAAGGGTGGTTCCACTGAGTAGCAAGGCACTACAAAGGGATGTAGATGCACCTTGTAAAAGACTCTTTCTTCGCGGAGGAGAGACACTCCTGGATGACCGGCTAGCCGAGCTTAGCGCTGAAAAACGCGCCGGCGTTACGCTGAAATTGTGCTTTTGAAGCAGATCGAAAGTGGGATCGGCTTCTCCACGGGCTCTCCTGCTGCGCGTAAAAGGTTCACTTGCCAGCGCACCTTCCAGATTTGCGATATTATGGCGCAGATTCAAACTTTATTTTTGGTTGTACTTGCTGATTTTCTGGTTTTTCTGTCAAAAACCAGCAGCATGCACTTTTTCTGAATATTTAAAAACTATCCTCTTCAGAAAACCGATTGCGGTTAATGACAAATAACAACGAGGATAAGAAGGCAGGGAAGAATAGCAAGCTGATTTTCGGATCTGATTTTTACTTTTTCAGAGGGTTTCAAACTTTTAGAAAAGCAGTCAAAAATCTAGATCTATGGCAAAAAATACGATTTTTATAAAAACTCAATGAACTAAAGGTCGTAACTAGGCCCGATCTATGGACCTCGAAGAAAATTTTGAATTTTGGGCACTTTGCAAATTTTTGGATTTTTATAAAAGTTGATTTGCAAACAAAGTGAGCAATTTTCTTTTTTTTTTTTTTTTTTTTTTTTTTGATTTTTCTATCTTACCACCATCATAGATCTGACAGATCTATTCGTTCCCCAGCGGATTCACCAAAAACTGTTGGTCCGAAAATCTGTCGCGTGGACAGATCTATGGATAGACGAGCCAACAGTGTGCAGGGCTTAGCCCCTCTTTGAGTCAGCAAAGCGAAACTGGTTTATTGCTATTTCTACTAGCAGGAACCTATGCAAGTCTCACAGATTCTGCCTTCGGGGGTTGGGATCTCATCCCAGTAGAGTGTTTCAGGCTGAGAAAAGAAAGGAATGAAAGAGGGAGGAGAGAAAGAACAGATCCGAAGGAAGAAAAGAAATGAATTCCAAAGCAGAAGGGTCAGAAGATTTACGTTTTTGGTTTGGTAGTAAACAGAGCCAAACCTACTTGCGTAAATAAACAAAGCAATACTGATGAGCAAATGACAGGAAAGTAGATATGAATCCAACAGATTAAACACATACAGATCTAACGTAAGAAAGACCTAATGCATAACACAGATATTGAGCACAAAGTCTTAATAATTGTATTACTGTTTTCTTTTGTTACAAGGAAGCTCAAAGTCTTTCTCTCCTCACTTCTATTTCTATCTAAAAAATGTTCACACTGAATACAACAAGTATTCCAGTATTTATAGAAGATGAGGGAGAGAGAAGGCAAAATGGAGCCAACCACTTATTTACAAAGATATTTACAAAATATCTAAAAGTCATGTTGACTTTGACAACTTGGTGGATGACATCATCCCATGATGCAACATGGATGATGTCATCATTTGTGTCAACACATTTTAGACATTTCAAAAAGAAAGTCGGAGAAAAGAGAGAAGAAGAAGAAGAAGAAGAAGAAGAAGAAGAAGTTACTCATCATCATCATCCTGCGGCCGAAAAGGGGTCACTTGTTTCTGATGCTGCTCAGGTGATGATATGTGGAACTGAGCGCGGTATTCCAAAAACTTGCTAATCATCGGCCCAAATTGATCCTGTGATGGATCCTTGTGCCGTTTCCGATTGCTTCGCAAGTCTCCCACTCGTCTATGAGCTTTTAGGGAGTTTGGAATAATCTTTCTCCGCCTCGATAAGGAACCCGATGAAGTCCCTACAGACAGTAGGTTGTTGATAGATTGATGTGTCGAATGTGACCTGCGGCCCGTCCCTTGAGAAGCTATCTCCTCAAGATCCGGATAGTGTCATCGGCTGATCTCAAGGTAAGGGAAGGAGTGAGCAACCCGGAGTCATGGCGAGAACAAATTTCTCCATTTGATGCATTGCATCCAGGGCCTCTTCCTTTACCTTGTCTATCTTTTCGTAAGCGAATTCCAGCTGATCTATCCGATAGTCCAGAGTGGAAATGGTTTTTTGAGGCCCTTGGATGGCGAAGACTCGAACTTGACCAGATCTTGGTGAGCAGTCGAACATTTGTTGGAAGGTCTCGTCGGAGTCTAGCATGTTCTAGCTCTTCGATATTGGACTGCTAATGCTTGGAGTTCCTTATTCGCCTTCCCGATGTTCGAGATATAGATTGACATATTCGGCGATCACTCTTTCTTTGTCCTTGAGGATCTGGCTCCTCCAAGCGAAACGGCCATACCCGCTCGCCGATCTTTGAATACTCATTGATCTTCTCTGGTGAGCAGCTCGGAAGTCTGGCGGGCGGTTGTGGGAGGTGCACTTCCCATCTTCGTAAGGCTTGAAGTAGGTGTTTGTTACGCTCCTTGTAGCCTTTTCTCTTCTTTGATTCCCGAAGCTTTTTGCAGAGTGCATCAATTGCGGAAAGAGCTTCCCCCTGGAGACTTTGGGAAGAAGACGTCCCCATGGTGATTTGAGTCACGGTAAAATCATCGAGAGAGATCTTTTTCTCTTTGAGGGGGTCGGGGTAAGCTATTTCCATAACTCTCTCACCTGCAGCACTTTGAGAGAAGCGTGTTACAGGCTTGTGCTTCTTTGCCCCTTTGGCTGGAATTACCGAAAAGTCCATCGGAGCGATGGGAACTTTCCTCTTTCTTTGGCTCATTCTTGAGAGATCAAGCTGATCCTATAGAAGAAGGACCGAGAGAGAGGGTGAGGCAAAGAACGGTAGAGGAGGGGAAAAACGTGGAGACACGCGGCGGCGGCATTGAGAGAATAGCCGAAGAAGTGTCCACGGGAGGAAGGGAAACCGTAACTGCAGAAGACATAGGAAGGGAAGGGAGCTCGGAGATGAGGGAAGAAATAGAGGAAGACAAATCAGTGAGGGAGGAGAAGATAGATGAAGAAGCAGGGGAAAGGGTAGAAGAAGGGGCAGAGAAAACGACCAAAGGGGTGGTCGTTTGAGTCACTCGAGGAGGGGAAGGAAAAGAAGAAGAAGGGATAGAAGGGACCTCTCGAAGTTGTATGACGTTGACATCCCAGGTGGATGGGCGTATAGGACTATCCTCTGTCAATTCTTCCTCCGAGTTATAAACTGTTTCGCTCACGAGGGAAGAGGACTTTCGGGGCTTCTTCCCGAATGGTGCTAGTTTCACCTTCTCGCACTTTTGTCCTTCACCGCCTCTTAGACCTTGGGGTGCATTGCCCAATGGGGAAGTTGTGAAATCTACCCCAAGGTAGATCAGCCCATTCATGCGACACCAATGCTCTGTCGCGCGCATAGTCTCCTTGACCCTCTCCTTAATTGTTTGAGGAGTCTTGTTCTGTCAATGGCGGGAAGGGCCAATTGTCCCCATCTCGTGTCATTATACACCTTATCTACTTCATCTTCCGTAGTCCGGAAGCCTTTGGGGACAATGGCCACTCCGTATTGGATGATTTCGCGCCAATGCCAAGCGAGAGTGATCCTTTCTTCGAGTTCCGCCTCATGGAGAACGTCAATGTAAATATCCTCAATTTGAGGGACATGAATCGGATCGAGCTTCGCTTTTGGCGGGCGGCTTCTTGGGTCGAAGGTAGGCTGGTGGGAAGTCATGCTTCAAGTTGAGTAGCTCCAGCTCTGCGAACATTTCCTTTTCCTTATGGTGGGTGGAGCATGTGTATCGGCCCACTGTGAGGGGGAAAGGAGTTCCACCCTTCTTTCTTTTGAGGCACTTCTCATGGTATGTGACCAGCTGCCTTGACAGTTCTAGTAGAATCAGCTTAGGTCCAGCATACCTTGGTAGCCTAGTTGGCTGTCCCAAAAAGTTGGCAGCCCTTAGATAGGTGAACGTGGGAAATTGGGTGAACAGGGCCCCCCATTTCTCCGTGACTGCCACTATGTTTTTGGTCGTCCGGCTATGAGTCATGTTTGGCCTCGCGAGCGAGATGACATGATAGAAGAATGCATCGTTAATTTTTGTGAAATGTTGGATGCTATTCTCCAGCCTCAGCTCTGGGTAGTAATCAAATATCTTGGCCTGAGGCCATACTCCACTTCGGTTCAGCCCCGGATAATCCCTTGCCGACGCTGCAGCGTAGACTACATAGGAGTTCATATGGAACACTCCTATTGTGGCGAACTATTGTAAGCTGCTCAGAGATGGTGCTGCTTATTATTTCACCCCAGCAAAAGCGCTGATCGGGTAAATTTTTATTCATTGTCTCCAAGTACCTCAAAGCATCCATTTATGGAAGTAGTGGGCATCGGAAAGCTCAAGACTCGCTCAGAAAGTGATAGTGTCGCTGAGTTCTTATGAGAAATCACTGCGGTGGATGACACAGGGCCACCGGGTTACCACCTTCTTGTTCTTCAAGTATACCTCATTCATCAGTTGCATGCATTGGTCTTCGTTGTCTTCCCAGGTCTTGATGCATTCCTTTTGGCTGACGGCCACAAATTGCCGGTGATGAGGGATGCCTAGCATTATTTCAAAATGACGGGAAGTGAGGTTTATGACTACCTCGCCCTTGCTATTTTCGACACATCTTGTGTCTTTGTTGTAACATTGGGCAATCACCATCATGAATTCGTTGTTGACGGCACTGACGGGGATTCCTCCGGCGAAGTGCAGGGCACTGCCTATCAATTTTTCCATCCATGGACTTCTTGTAACCTTCTGAGTTCTAACCCAGAATTCATCCATGTCAATGTGACCCAGTGCGAGTCTCGACATCCATCTTGCACTCAGCCTGTGATTCGGGCATCCTGACCCTCTGATATTTGTATTTCATCTCTTCTTCTGTCAGCTTAGCCTTTCCTCTTGGTTTGGCGGGTCTCTTACTTGACGTAGACATGTGTTCTTTCGAACTCAGTTGCTGATCTGCATGAAGAAGAAGTGAGACCCAATCCAAAAAGGTTGAATTAGTCATTTGATCTTCCATTGGAATGCTAGCAGAAGAAAGAGTTAGAGATTTTAAGGCTCAGGGCGCAGGGCGCATGAAAAATGTAATTTGCAGGCCAAATAGATAAGGCACACAGAAAAGGAGTGTTGCAGAGGCTAAACTGGCGCCAAAGGCGCATGGCGCATGGATGTTGCAGATTGCATTTTATATAGGGCGCACAAGAAATGCGTGTTACATTGAGATTTGGTGCGCCCTTTGGCGCATGGGTGTATCGTGTAGCAAGGACTTTTCGTGCGCCAAAGGGATATGGCGCGGCGCACGAAGGGTTAACACAACATGATGTTGTTGTAGTCGGGGATGCGCCTGCGCCTCTATAGTTTCATACTTGCGCAAATATAACTCGTGTAACATGGGAGCTGGGTGCGCCGATTGGCGCATGAAAAAGGGATGCAACATGGATGAACAGCGCGCCAAAGGGGCACAGGATTGGCACTTGCAAAGACGTGATGAGGAACGCCTTGAGGCGCATGAGTTCATGATGCAGCAGGCAGAAAGGGCGCGCCATTGGCGTGGGTTTTGCTCATGTAACAAGGCGGGTAGATGCGCCGAGGGGCGCAACTATTTTTAGTGTAACAAGACGCGCCAGTGCGCCAATGTGAAAAACAGAGCCTCTCATTGCTCAACCCTTTTTCCTTCTTTCCTCCATTTCAAAGATTGCTTGGAGATATAAGGTTTCAGAAAAGAGATTTTCAGACCAAGTTCTTTCAAAACAACACCCTCTACCAGCAGATCTGGAAAGAGGGAGGGAAAGGAGGAGGAAAAGAAGAAAAAGACAAGGCAGCACAGGGGGGGCTAGCTCAACATATTTCTATTTAATCAAAACACCAACCAGCAAGCTAAAACTAGACCATGAAAGCACTAAAAACCGAAAGCACACAACGCATGAGGGAACAAGAAGATCCTCTTACCTGGATATATAGCAAAAAGTTTCAATGGGTCCACGGGCTTTAAAACGACGGAGCGAGTAGGCGACAAGTTCGAGAATGATCACGTGCTTGAAAAAAAGAATGAAAATGACATTGGGCGCACACTCGATGATATATATAGAAAAACTTGTCATCAATGCGCCAACCACTTTTGAAATGGCGCATGAAAGTTTTCATCGACGAGAAGAAGCGTGCGCCCTTTGGCGCACGAAAGTATTTGCAATGCCAGAAGATTGAGCACGCCTTTGGCGCACAAAAGCATTGTCGATATAATGTTATGTGTGCCCTTTGGCGCACCAAAGAATGGTGTTGCAATGATATTATGTACGCCCTTTGGCGCACCAAAAGGTGGCGCAACAAGAGTTGTGTCAACACAGCGCATGCAAAAAGTCTCAACATCCTTTAGTGCACTAAAAGATGTGTTAACATAAAAACCATGCGCGCCAAAGGCTTTTAAGGGGGCGCACTAAAAGTTAGTGTTGCAAAGAAATTTCATGCGCCCACCAAAAAGGCTCAAAAAGACTAAGTTCAAAAACTAGATTTCCCGGGAAGGGATTTTACAACGTTTCAAACGCGAGGGATCCCTAACGAGGGATCGAAACAAAATTTTCGGTATGGTTATCGGTAAAATTGCCCTTGTCAATTTTACGGGATAACAAGATTACTCAAAAATCCTTCTTCTCTAGCCCCTGACCTTGTTTGGATCCTTCTCATGAATCTTCAGACTTGGACTACTGAAACCAGTTGATTTTATCTCTTTGGAGTCGCCAGATGTGCAGATCAGGGCTCTTTTTAAGCAAAAACTTACAACAAATGCACATCAACTTTGTTGTAATGAAGATGAAGACCTCTAAGGTCCCACCGGGCATGCCAAAACTATTAGTGCAAATTAGTAACACCCTCTGGATGTTTTCTTAGATTTCTAGTTTGATAATGGGCATCCAGTGTGATTGCACAACATTGAATCTTTTCCCCAAGTGTGGGACTTTGCCAAAAAAAACTGGGAAAAGACTCTCTAGATTAAAGGTTAGTTCCTTCACTCCTCTAATTAGGTATATGCATGAACTTTTCAGAGGTTTAATACTATATCCTACTCTAAATTCTAAGGAGATAGAGATAAAGGATGCAGAAGAAATAAAACTAAGTGAAAGTGGTGATACACCAAGGGAGTGGTGAACATCTACTTTGCAAAATTGACACAGATCATAAGAAATACAACACAAAATATGCATGATTTCTAGAATGTAATGAGAGATCAAAAGACAATGATAAACACATGAGAGGATTGGGAAAATCAATCACAGAACATACATTATCATTCCCAAGTCCAATACAATGCATTACAATGGCTAGGAGGAAAAATATGTGTTGTAGTCTGTATGAGAGGTATGAAACTCTACAAATCCACCTGTTGAGGAAGAAAAGAGAGCTTTCAAGAGCAAAATATGTCCAACCCTTTACAAATGAGCCAAATCTGGCTTTTTATGATCAAGCAGAAGGAGAGAAAGCAAAAATGCGGGAAAAATGGATTTATGAACTCAACCACCAACCAAATTCCTCAAATTTTTCTTGTAGAGTGATGGGATTCATGGATAAACCCATACTTAGAAGTACATTGTTCTACAGATCCAAAAAAATGACCATACTTCATTAAATTTGGTGGTTGAAAGTCAATTCTATGTTTTTTCCGTGCCAGGGATGTTTCTCCATTTTTCTCCCATAATTATCCATCAAAATACAAAATTGGACCCTCCATCGTGTAGATAATTTCACCATCTTTCCAATGACACCAAGAACGTGAAAATCTGAGCTCTGGATCAAAATTTATGCCCCTTTGAAGATTTAGGGCAAAAATAGGGCAAAAAATGGATTGGCGGGATGAAAGTTTAAAATTTTCCCCTTTTTGAATTTTGGGAAAAATTTCCCAAAATTTTTTTCCTCCACTACTCCACTGCCATGTGTCACCTTCCTATTCGCTAGTAGGGTGCGCTTCCAATTTTTCATTGACGTAGACCTTTACCTCAAGCAGACACATGGCACCTTTCTATTGGCATAGGCCTAAACTCCAAACATTTCCTTTGATGCCGCACCCTTTTGACTATTATCAGCCACATGGACACGTGGCATGTTTTTTGGGCACAGCCATAAAGAGTTTTATTATGCCTTTTGCCACACTTTGGTGAAAATGGAAAAATTCCCCCCGTGCCTCCACTACCCGCCGGTCTATGGACACGTGGCACCTTTTCATTCGTTGTGGGCCTTCGGGCTGAAATTCTTCCTTTGCACCAATTTTGGAAATTTTTCTAACTTCTCCCCACCGATCTGACCTCCGATGGCCTCCTGGACACGTGGCCACTTCCTATTTGCTGGCGGGCCTTCGGGCCAAAATTTTCTTTTGTGCCCCCAACCAATCTTGGTGAAAATTTCTAACTTACCTCCGCTCCCTGCCATTCTCGCTGCCATGTGGCACCTTCCTATTCACCATGGACCTCCCTAGGGAAAATTTCCCTCCAAAACTCTAAGCCATAACTTGCAAAATACAAGGAGTTAGAGGGAAAACTTTACCTTTTGGAAACCTGAGAAAATCCTCTACCTGATGAAACCATTTCAAAAACTTTTAAGTGTCCGGAAAGTGAAAAATTCAACTGAGGCACAAGCAAGGAAGGAATGAAAGGAAGTTAGCCAAAAAATGAGCAAGGGGCTTATTTTAGATAACAGGGAATAAAAATAACTTAAAATTTTGATGATATTACACATAACAAAGACTCAATTGAATATTACACATCACAAGATATTTCGTAGTGATTCACCAACCCCTAAACCCTTATTGAATTTACTCATAACAAGAAACTTGCATGAGTATTACTAAATCGAAAAATATTTTGATAAATATATAACTGAATATATGCTACAAGATAACTTATCGATGGTGATCACAATATTCAGCTCCAAACTCCTTCAAACCCTTGCTCAACCCCTCATTCACCGGCTCACTCTTTCTTATTCTTTCATGGACTTCTTATGATTCAAAACCTTGAATACACACTCTCAAACATTATTCAACCTATACCACCCTATATCATCTCTCAAATCATTCCCTCATGCATGTAACACATACTCACATAGATCACACTTTTTTTTCCTCTCAAAGAACTAGTTCAAATTTGAACTTAAACTGCAATTTTATATCCTTCTCTTGATTAAAAAAACAAGTCATTTTACCTCCTTTATTTCAACTAACACCAATTAAAAACATCCCAATTAAATCATTAAAACATTCACATATTACCCATATAGGTTAGCCATGCCCAAAACCATCAAACTTACACCAAATAAGCTCAAAACCCCATCACCTTGATGAGCTAAAACCACAAATGCCAAAAACATGATTATTAAAGATCCAAATTTCACTATAAATGTGTACTATAAAGTAAAAACATCAACCATGGTATTTAATTATCTTTCACTAATCAAAAAATTCATAACACCACTTAAAAGGATCATAACCTTCTTAAAACATTTGTTTCCAACACCCTGTCTACACCTTTGAGAATGAAGACCACCTAAGAAAAAATAAACTATATAATATAGCCACTCTATAGAATCATCAGGTATTTTATATCATATCCATACATGTTAGAGCTCATGAAAAATACATATTTTCAAACCATACCTACTTTCCTCTTCACCAAATCAAGCTTCCCAAAAAGTATTTTTACAAACTCAACTAGTTTGCACTATTTATACCACTTCCAAGACATAAAAATGCATTAAATAGGAACAAAATTAATATCTCTTCACTCTCCAACTGATATCAAGCATCAACTCATCCATGTTATACCTCATTCACTTCATTCTTTCATCCTAAGAAATAATGTCCTAGAAAACCAACAATATTCTTCCTCACAAATTGACCTTGACGACCCATCTAGTCTTATAATAAAGAGAAAAAACTTACACAACTATAAATCTTTCTAAATAATCTTTCAATAACATATTATAACTCCTTCCAAATCTAGGTGGAAGGATTTCAACCAAGACCTTCTCTGCAAACTTCTTGAAACTTCCCCAAAATTGCCTTTTGACTAGTCTTCATAAATAGGGTACACTTTTCCATTTAGATGCATAACCATTACCTGAAACCATCATGGACATAAAAAAATCCCATGCTAAAAATAATTTCCATTTATTTTTAAACTCTTTTGGACAAACTTGTCCCAAGCTGAACTTCTTCAAAAGCAAGCCTATTTGAGTGGGGTCCACTCATCACCACATGTTCTAATAAACCTTTATGGAAACCTAGAGGGTTTTTATACATCATCAAATCATCATACTATCACTATTAGTCCATTCTAGGAACTTAGGAATCAAATATCTCTTACCTCTTTCAAGCTAGGGTTTTGAACTCACAAAAAGTTGTTTACCTTATTAACATTCGTTCATAAAAATATGAGGATGAAATGACACCATTATTTTTTTGAAATATTATTAAATCAATGTCAAAACATCCCTAATATACACAATTTCACATAAAAATTACATAATTTAGGGTGGACATTAGAAGGTGCAATCGAGCTAGAAATGACCTTCTTCTTGACATTGTTTCACCAATAACAACTTAACTTGAAAAATTATCTTCAAAATGACTCCAAATTTTTCTCACACCTATAAGACACCTATTTGTACCATATTTAATCATCACTTCTCAAATATGTCTCCATATTCTCATTCCATTTCATTTGCATGACTAGCCCTTGGGGTTTTACATGGTTTAGGCTAGGGTCAATTGAACCAACACTATAAATCATCATGAAACCTCTCTAAAATGTCCTAAAATACTTATTACATCCTTAAACACCTACATACATGCATCTATGAGCTCACTTGGCCCCACAACTCATCCTCTTGCCTCTAAGCACCTAGACCTAGTCTTAATAAACGCCTGAATCTTGGTCTTCAACTTGTACCTTCACTATAAAAATCATGTGAGTGCCTAAAAACTTCCAAAAAAATATATCGATGCTAATACCTAGAATTTAGAGCCACTAAGTAACTCAAATCACCATGCTACATTGCCTAGAATAGCTAGGTCACTTGATAAGGTTTCTTAGCACGACCAATCTCACTAAATCAAGTTATGCCACCATGAACATACCGAAACTCCATGTCATCATCCTAATAAACATCCTATTACTCTAATCCATCATCCTCTTTTTCATTAATGATATTTTACATCAATGACAACACCTATAACACAACATGCCAACACTCATTACTCATGCCACTCCAATCTAGGTTGTGCCCCATCCCAATTCAGGGCCCAAAATAGTTTTTCCTCATAAGTAAATCCCAAGTAGGTACATCATCCTCTACTCCATATGGATACCCAATCAAGGGAAAAATGAGTAAGGGTATTGTTTCAACAAAGCAACCAAGGGTTAATCCATCATTGAAACACATCCCGAGGAAGTTGAGGAAGAACCAATGACTAAGCACTTTTTAGAAAAAAGAAAGAGAAAAGGTGGCAAAACCTGCAATAGAAACAACTACAATTACATCCATGATAGGATATTCCCTAATCCTTAAGGTTCCTCCAAAATTTTTAGAGACTCCCAAGATAGTTGATATGACCCCACCTCTATTTTCACAAGGAGACCCTATTTTAATCACAAATCATGAATAATAAGATGCATCGGTTTGAGTTGTGGAAAACGAGGTGCAATATTCATCCTATGAGAAATTATTCACTAAATTTTTGCATGGATTGGTTCAATGTGTGGGAGAAAACATTCACTCTAACAATTTTCAAGTTACACATACTAATGTTGAACCAATTGAAGTATAGGAAGGAGGCCCAACATCTCATGAGGAATCAACCATGGAAGAAACAACAATGACAACACAAGATGAGCACCCAAATGTTGAAAATGTTTCATGATAGAGGTTGAATAGTCAACAACTATAGATACTCCCCAATCAGCTATGAAAATGGTGGAAGTAATGATTGCAACTCATGAAGCTGTAGAGAAGGTTGAAGAAAATGAGGCTCAGAACCAACCATAAAATATATTGATCCAACAAAGGAATATTCTACATCAAGGGATCAAGGAACTAAATTTGAAGTGGTTAAAATAATAGATGTAAGTGTTTCACTCCTTCAATAGATAAATGAGAAGAAATGATAGATTAAGGGTCGAGGAGGAGGAAACCTAGGTACAAATGATAGAAAATGTGGTAACACCATAAGTGCAGGTTTATGACTCGGCGTTACACTCTCCAAGTCATAAGAACTTATGATTGTGTCATGTTCCTCCCAACAACAAAAACAATAGGAATTTATCACTCTAGGTGAGGGATGGTTGGGAGCAGCACTCCTAAGGAAAAGAAAGGTGAGAGTGCAAGTGGAAGAAGTATACCTTGAGAGTATCATCTCCTTGAGACCATCTAAAGCACCAAAAAAGGCCAGAGTTATGTCAAGAACAATAGTGGGACCTCAAGGAGATAGAGTTTGTGGATATTTCCACTCCACAAGGTGATATCCTGAGGGATGAGGTTGTCTCATCAGAATTGCAGATCACACAAGTCCCATTGGGTAACCTACTACAAAGGGATCAATCATGAGGTCACAATGAAAATGGGATGCCTTTTCCAAAAGATGGAAATGAAAAAAATACTAAAAATTAGCAAAGGGAAAAGGTTTACATCTTGTCAACTTATGCATAGAATTTTTGCAAAATCCAAAGGAAATCCAAGAATTTGTCACTACTATCACCCCAAAAATTATGAAGAATGATAAATATTTGAATATTAGTGGGGAGGCTACCAAAAATGGGAAAAGTAATTGGTAAGAAAGGGAATCCAATTCCTTGAGGAATTTATTGGATGCTATAATCAGGTCTCTAAGAAAATGTATGTAGGTAAGGAATTGATTTAGAAATATCAAGATAAAGTGGAATATTGGGATGACATGTTTCCTAAGCTTGAGGCCATCACTATCATGAATGATGAAGAGGTAGAAAAGGAAGGGATAGTGTAACCAGAATATAAAGGAAGATAATATGAATATGAGGGGGCTATTATGTTACGAATTGACTCTGGTATATTACATAAGTAAGCTCCGAACATGAGGGATACGGAAGGATAATATGTTGATGATATTGAATCTAAAATTGAAAAATATTTCCTCTCGAAGGTTCATATACTCCAAGAACTACAAATGAAGAAAATTTAATTGAAATTATAAGGAAGCATGTTGTAGGATAATTAGAAGATCCAATGGATTTTAATTATTATTTTATTCATCAATATGTTCATTTGGAGGGTTACATCAATAAATTGGCCAAGATAATTAACAAGAAGAAATTTATTTCTACTAAAATGGACACTATCTTATCTAGACAAGAAATAATATTTCTTTATCATGCGATGCAGATGAAGATCCCATTTTGGGGATGTTTGAACATCTTAATGCATATAGAAATAAGCTAGAAAATAAGGTAGAGAGTGAACACATTGATCTTGACCCTCTTGAACAATTCATTCATTCTTTATTCTTCATCCTCATTATTTATTCTTTTCTATTCATCATTCTTCCAAGTGAAAAGAATCAAATCAAATGATGGTAATGAGTAAAAAAGCTCCCGGGAGTACACGCATGATGGCAAAAGGGAAAAAGGAGAAAAAATCATTTTTTTAGAAAATGGAATATTCTCAACTTATCCAAGGCCTCAATCATGATCCAAAACCATTCCAACTTGGCATATCAAGATCGAATATTTTCAGTTGGAGAGGCTATACCATTCATTTTGGAGGATTGAGGGTCTTGGCCCCATATTTTTGTTGGTTTCAAAAGGTTTCTTGGGGAATCTATTTATAATCCCTTAGGGAAATTTTGTATAAGAATGAAGGCATGTCTTCATTCTAGGGGGTTATGGTTCTAGTTCTATTTCTAGTTTTTATTTTCACTAAATTTATTACATTTTAAAGTCATTAGAAGGCATTAAGATCATTTTTATGCCTCCCTTTTCTAAATTGATGTGTATATAAATTTTTTTCATGTTTCAATCTAGCATCCTAAAATGTAATTGAGAACATATTTTGATGGATATAAATTTATATGTAATATTATCATTATCAAATCAATGAAATATGAAGGAGTTATTTCTAGTTATTACATAACATTGATTATTGAATTAATATTATATTGTAGTGTTACTTTATAATATTTTTTAGTTTTAAAATCCTTTCTGCAATATTACTTAGGAGGTGATTGCTTCTACAACCCTTGAGTGCATCTTGGGTGTTATGATTTGATACAAAAACATTTTATTGGAGATTTGTGCATGAGTGTTTGTGTTGAAGATCTAGAGGTTATAAGGTATTATTTTCCTAAATTTGGTATCAATGAATGTAAATTCCCCTTGAAATTTTATGTTATCCTATTTTTTTCTCTACATCTTGTTAACGACATGTCTAAATGGTGAGCAACGATACTCATCTCAACTAGATCAACTACCCCACCTTATTTAACTATGCACCATATTATCCTACCCTTGAAAATCACATTAACCTTACCTATCCTACTTGTTGTGTCCTACAAATCATACATACTATGCACATTTCAAGTGTATTTTCCATGATTTGTGAATTTTAGCATCCCAACATCATCATATCCCAAGTTGTCAATAGTTTCTTTAGAAATGATGCATGTGATCATATTTTATCTATCTTTAGTGGCTTGTGTCTAGTGTATCAAGTGTTTGCAATGCTTGTGTGACCATTATTTTGAATGAGAATTGCATTTAGTGGTTTAATTTGATCTCAGATTGAGGTTATAACAAGTCTGAGGGTTTGAAGCATAATATCTCCCTCACTCTTTCAAGCCACCCTTTAGGTTCTCTCACCTTGGTTCAGGAAGAGCCATAAAGTAGTAGGATAACAACCACATCCTTAGTCACATGCCTCCCTCTCAATTTCATAAGGCATGGCCAATATATATAGATAGACTTGTCCCTATCTAAAAAATAACACACCTTGAGGTCTATCTTTTCTTCGTTCCTTTGTCTTCACTACTTTCCTTATCCGGGTGTTAGATTTGGAACCAACACCTCTAAACTAACTAATGAGGTTCATATGGTGGTGTTATTATTAGGGTTATAGAATACAAAATATTTTTATCTATTTATAATTGTATTAGATGATAGTTTCAAATATATTTTATCCAACAACTATTTAATTGCATGTGTAGGGTAAGTCGACTACTATTTTTTGATTGGAGTTAAAAGAGGGTTGGAGGGACCCTAGCATGTAAAAAATAAGAAGTTCCAAAACCGAGAAACAAGGCCAAGGGTATAGCCATTGAATCCCAGTTAAAGCATAAACATAAGGAAACTAAAAGATGACATAATCCATACTAACAACTTTGAAAGTAACAACAAAAGAAACTAACAACATAGCTAACGACATAACAAAAAGAGAACTACAACCTATAGGAGAAAAGCACAACATCCAGTCATTATTTTATTGGATCTCCCATAGTTTGCATGCATCTGTTACACTCTTTCACCAGTCCAGCAATGGTGGCCTTCTAATATTCATAATCAGGTTCGGGATTTTCGTTTTGGCCATAGTTTCATCCTTCTCCAACTACTTAGCTTTTTTCATGGTAAGAATCATATCATCCAAGAGCTTTCAGTGATCTTCACGTTTAGAAGATGGATGTCCTTTATTTTCATGATGATTTCCTTCATTTTTAACATTTCTTTCTCCATAAAGATACATCTTTCATTAACATTTTTAGGTCTTCATTGAGCACTATAGCAGTGAGTTTTTCCACTTTCTCTTAGAGCTCCCTCAAGTCAATGGACACCATATTGATCTTGTGTCTGTTGATGTCAGTATCAAGCAATAATTTTCAAATTATTTTAAAAAAACATTAGATTTCATCACATAGAATCTTGGGCCGAGAACAACTTTTTCTGAGAAACTTTGAGGGCATGAAGGCTCTCAATAGCCTCATCAGTGTTTTGGGAGTGATTTTCAGGGATATCTTCCTTTTCCATCCTTAAAGGAGGGACAACCATCTGTTTTTCTAGTTCATTGCATGTATCCTCTTGAGCCTCCTTTTGCCCAACCCCCGATCTGTCCATTTCATCATTACCCTCTTCCGATCCCTTGTTAGTTACTAGGAGCCTCTTCCACTTTCCTTTTCTTCTTCTCATTTTCCTTAGCCAAACTAGATCTAGTTCTTTTGGCCACCATTTTATCAACATCTTCTAGTTTTCCATTTTGGCCACTACTATTATTCTCCATAAAAATGCTTTTATTTCATGCATGTGACATGTGTATATCCTATTTTTCTATGAAAGTAATTATTATCATGAATTGACAAACGAAATAGTTCATTCCCACGCATTTGGCATGTGTACAACATATGTAACTTATTTTTAGTTTTATCAAAATCTTGTGAAATAGATCTTTTGATTTTAAAATTTATTAGTTTTGGTGAAATGAATGTTCAAGATGATAATTACAAATCTCTACCATATCCCCAAATTTAAATTTATATAAGATTATACTTATAAATTTGTACTATATCCCCAAAAATTTTAACTATGCATGAAGGGTTATTTCTATTATTGTTTTCCTTAAAAAGGATGATATTTCACACATGTGACATGTGTACAATCCAATAGATAGTAGAAGTAATTTTATGTTTGGGTTAACTAAAATCATGTGAAATAGCACTTTTTTTGTATATTAGATAGTGAAAGAAAGTATTTTTGGTGAAAGGAATTTAATATTTAGTTTACCACTTTCTTATTCAAGAAAAAATCTTAGATATGGTACACAACAAGAGAAAAATTAAAGTGTATGTATTGCTTTTATTTAAATTAATGTTCTAATTTGTGATCTTAAATTTACCTATTTGATTTGTATCAAACCAAGCTTAACTATGGTATTTAAAAAGAGGTAAATTGAATCTTAGGTATTATATATTATACTAATATATAGAGAAATAAGTAGATTAATGGAGTAGGGGTTTGTTGATTATCTTATTTGTTTTTTGATTATTCATTTCATGTTCACTATTGCATTGGAATTAAGTGTTTTTAGTGGAAGTAATATATCAAATAAGTTTAATTGGGTTAAAATTTTTGTGGGAAAATATTATAGTTAATCTAGACACACTAGTGTATCTATTTAGTATATATAATTTTATTTGGTAGATCTAAGTTTATTTGGTAGAAAAAGTGCATTTAATTGGTAAAATCAATTGAAAAAGGTTATTTTTTTAGTGGACTTGAGTTTATTGTAAAAACTTTCCACAAGGAATAGGATATTATCTCCTTAATGAAGTACTCGTTTAAATTGTCTTCCATTTAATTTTTGCTTCTACAATTACACATTTATACAAGGACAAGGTTTTGTAATTAAAAGTATGTATATGCAATGCATCAATGAAATATTAAGTATCAGTGTTTACAAAGTATTCTTCTTAAATATTGTTGTTATTGATGGCTTATGATTTCATCAATTGGGTATTTGAATCCATATTTGGAATCAATATTAAAAGTATGGGAAGGATAAACATTTATAAAATTTTCTTCTTAAGTTGTCTTGGTTTGGGTAGCTTACAATTTTATTAGTTAGTTGAACTCATATCCAATGTCAATATTAAAAGGATGGGACTTAGTATCTTGTCAATATTAAATTATAATGGTTTTGAATAATGCATTTTCATACAAACAATGTCATATGAGCTAGAAACTCAACTTGCAAACACACTTCCTTCTTCCTCTCGAGGCACATCCATTAATACTGAGACTAAACATATACGTTAAGAATATTATCTATAAATTAATATTAGTAAAGTGTATGTACCTAAACACCATGGTGAATACATTTAATGGTTATGTATATGACCGTACGATAATAATATTTAGGTGGTTGAGGTCCCTATGTTTAAGCTTTGTTCCTTATAGCTTGAACCCATAAGAATATTTATACAACTTTATTGCCAAGCTACTTGTGGCACATTTATAAAAATTAACTAAACAAGGAGGTGATGAGGGAATTTATTTATTTTATTATTATTTTTAGTTATACTCAATTAATATTATTCTACATAAATTAGATCAATTCTTTTATTTCAAAATTTATAAAGAATGATTGATTTTGATTTAGAATGGTATTTTTCATGCATAAATAAAGGTTGACAAGTCATTTCCCTATTATATTAACCACATATAATATCTACCCTCATGGATAAGAAATCCCACCCAAAACCTTTCACCACAATAGGATATTTTCCTATATCTATATAAGGAACATCCACCCTTAACCCTTTCCTTTTGAGCTAGAAAGGCATGATCCCTTACTAACCAACACTTCATTATGGAAATATAACCTTCTAAATTGAGAATAGGGGTGAAAATTATATTGAAATCAAAATCTTCTAAATTAGGAGATTCCTCCAAAAGAACCATGTATTGAGCATCCAAATATTCCATTGGTGGAGCAACATCCAAAATAACCCACTACAAATCCCCATCCATCTCCCTATAATGAGGTACTTTTGATACAAAATAAAGTAATGACATGATAAATGTTGGACACAATTTCCATTAAACTAAAACTCATAGGTTTTAATATCAACTACAATTACCAAAGTTGAGATCCATAAGAGGGGTTAACCTATGTCACGAAACTCACCCAGGAGCACTAGACACACATGCTAACAATCTCCCCAGCGTTACCGGGTGAGTTTCAAACTTGAGACATGTCACTCTGATATCATTTATTGGACATGATAGTCATTAGACCAAAACCCACAGCGTTAATCTCTACTACAATTATCGGAGTTAAGATTCTTGAGAGGGGGTTAACCCATGTCATGAAACTCACGGGAGCACTAGACACACATATCAATAATAAATAGACTTAAAAGGGATCATATGAATAAAATTATAAACAAACATGGATGGAATATCATAAATGATAAATCCAAATATTCTTCCTTCAATATTTTTAGATAAATGTGTTTTTTTTTTAGATAGGAGTATAAAATTTCATCGTCATAAAACTATAAAGAGAAAAATCCTTGGAAGTAGGGGATCCACCATAGATAAGAGCATAAAAAATAAGAGAGAGTGAAAACAAATAGTCCAAAATGATAGAATTGATTACGAAATATGAGACGACTCATGTGTGTCGAAGATCCTAGATAGGTTTTATTCTAATGATGTTTAGTATTTTGTCAAAATAAATTGAAGCTTATATATTGGAGCGAGAACAAAACAAAAGGATTTTTTTATATTATTTTATTGTGAGTAAAGTATATGTAGAACAAATATAAAGCTTCTAATTGTTGAAACAAACATCATTTGAAGGATTTGTATTGTGTTTATTATATCTATTTTATATTTAAATTAATCTCAAGTTAGTGTAGACACAAAATCACACACTTAGTACTATTACATTTATATGCATGATTCCTAAACAATAAGAATAGACATTAAGAACACTTGTTTTGCTTCACATTTACATTATCTTATATCTCTATGCTTGTTTGTTTTTTTTCGGAACTACACCTCTACTTTTTGACATTACACAAAATGTAACCTAGCTCATCATTTTATATTTTATCTTTAGATCCTCCCAAACATTAGCGCGCTGAGAGGGACTAGAGCACTCAGTTATTACTATCCCATTTGGGAAATTTTGTCCTTTTCCCCATTTTTCTCATGTTTAAAATGCTACATCAGCTTTATCTTTTCTAAAAATCTTATTACCAATTTAGGTAAACTTTTTAGATGTTAATGACAAAATTCAAATAAGGGAATCATATATATTCATGAATTACTCACTATTTTAAGGGATTGAGAAAATTGGGCTATTACTTCCTATCTACTACTTGGGAAAGGAGAAACACTCAAGGAATACATTTGGGATGCATCATTCACTTCATAAGAAGGGAAAATTCTGAATTTTTCTTACACATTCATCTTGGAGGAAAATTAGTTTTATCTCTTTATCTTGGTGCAACTAGAATAATGGAAACCTAGCTTCAAGGGACATGATTTTATCACACACACACTAGAGATATATTTAATTTGAAATGTAGTGTAAAACTAGGTGAAAATCACATTTGGGTGACCATCAAGGTTAGTCTAACTCAAACACATACATCATTTATTCCATATAATGTGTGTTTGAGTCTTGTGTAGGTAGATATGGTTTATTTTGTGGGTATAAATATGATAGTGAAACCCTATCGTGAATTTAGAGTGATAAAAAGTGAAGTGAATGAGATCTTTTCAAACCCAAAATGATCAAATCTATACTCACATCCAAGACACTAGAACCCATTTCGAGACACTAGTTCTCGAGGTGATCCTATCCTCCTATTAGTTGGTATTATATGAAGGGATTTTAGATCTATGTTCTCTAGATGCAACTTACTTAGTTCAAATCCATCTTGTTCCACTCATTATCCAACCCAAAATTAGTCTAGACGACAAGATACAAGCTAAGTCACTCTCATATTCTCAATTCATACACTTTATTTCCATTTAATGTTAGATATTTTTATTTTAGATATATCTATTTGATCTCAATCTTATGATAAATATTTAAATCATGTTAAATAATTTTGTGAACCCAATCCTTAAATGCCTACTATTGGATTTATATTTCATGTACATTACTCGTAGTGGTCTCTTTGGTATCCCATAACATATTAAGCTCCTCTTGTAGACCCGTAATCATTACGATAGTATGGATTAAACCACACATGATAATCCTCTCTATAATTCCCATTAGATCCTCATCAATGAGATAGAAGTGTGTGAGTGAACATTATTATGATGAAGACACTAATGCGGATCATGTGCAACTTGATGCTCTTTCTAATGTATCTTCTACATTACGTGAAAATCCCACTCATGTACTACATGTCCTTGAGGCTTTATTATAATCCCAATGTGCTTGTGAAAATGTTGCTCATGTCATTATGGTGTGTACCTTAGAGCTATTTTCTATCACTACCCCATCTATTCCACTTTCCTCTCCATACCAATGTTGGGGTATCCACCATCCATATGCCTATTTCCACACCCACTACTCACTTTTCTTCCCCTATCATTTCTCATATCCAACCTAATTCTTCTTTAGGAACCCATGCCTTAGAGTCCTTATACCATGATTTACAAGCTCAAATTAGTCAATTCTAACTCACTTTTTCTTCTTCTTCTTCTTCTCCATCTATTGATTCTTTACTTCTTGGTAAGTGCAACAAGTTAGTGGACAAAAAGGGGTCATAAGTGGATGTTATATTGAAAAAAACAACAAAATCTCAACTTGTAGGGATTATTAGCAATACACGTACTCAAAATTAGAAAAATTTATATAAATATGAATCGTAACATCCGCAGAATCTAGTTTCTAAACTACTAATTTTTTTAAAAAGGACAAGTTTAGCTATATTAAACACTCAAAATTATATGACTTTTTTTTTTTTTTAAACCTATAAGATTGTAGTTTGTTTTCCCGTGATTTGGATGACCAAATCTTGTTATTTTTTTTCATTTGGTGAAAAGTTAGATGTCATTGTCTATCTTGGGATGGATTTTATTTTGTATTTTTCAAGCATTTTTTTAATGAGTTTTTCCGTGAAAGTGTTATGAAAAATTTAGAAAACAGAGCACTTTCCGTTTTCCCGCCATAACTATATCAAAAAAATATCGAAATCATTTTTTTTTACATGTATAGAATTTCTCCATGTTTGGGATGGTATAATTTTTATCACATTTTGATAAGCGAAAAAAATTTCAGTCTTAATAGTAGACATGAGCATTCATAGGAAAAAATGTGTTAAAGACCTATTATTAGTAAAAATTATAAAATGATATTTATCTTATTCTATTCACTTTAAAATCAATATTTCTATGAAGCTAATGATCTCCCCTACATGATGACACCATTTTTGTGAAATGTTTTTAGCTTTTTAGCATGATTCAAGTCTACGGAAGAGAAAATTTTAAGTTTTTGACCTTTTACATGCCACAATGACCTCACATAGCTTTGGTTGGGGAAAAACAAAGATTTCCCAAGCCTTAGGGTCAGATTTGATGATACACAGAACCAAAATCATGGTTTTTATAACAAGCACCACGATCGTGCTTTATAAAGCGTGATCGCGCTTTATAAAGTGCAATCATGGTTCTTAAATCATATTTACACATGTCCCAATGTTTGAATTACCATGTGATTTTTACTATTTGACCTTACCGTGCATTTAATTACTATAAAATTTTGTCACTTTCTGCACATTTTTCTTATTACCAGAAGCAAAACATCATGAGAGACAAGAAACAAAGTAAAAAAGGAAGCCATTAAGTAAAAAAATTCAGACGAATTACGGAAAACAAATTTCAAAATATTGAGTCAATGCGAGTCTTCGTGAATCAAGAAGAGGTTCATCTTCAACCCCTACTATTATAAGCAATGAGGAACTAGGTAATGTTTCTCTTGTTAATGTTGAAGTTGAATTAAATACTCATGATGAAGATGTTTTTACTATCAATGTTAAAGAAGAATCAAATACTCGTGATGTAGTGATGTTGAAATTGAAGGAGACAATGAAAATGTAAATAAGGAAATTTAGGTTGAAAGCTGTAGGCAAGATAAATTTGACAAAAAAACCTCCTAGGATTTTACATAAGAAACCTAATTATTTTATTGAAATTGATGAAAATATTTTGAAACCAATGTCCGACAAAATTTCTAAACGGAAAATCGAGAAGAAAAGCCCTTTGAAATTTGGGATAATCATTTTGAAATTTTAAATGATTCCCAAATATGTCGATTATTAGTTAGTTTGATGAAATTGATTAAAATGAGACCTACATTAAGGACCTTAGGATTGATAACATCTAATATATGTGGTCAAGCCTCTACAATTGTTGAAAACCTTCATGATGCATACCACAATGTTGGTGTCAAAAGACACACCAGGATATTAATATTTTGCATCGTGTACTTGCTACTATTATTGTTGTAAGTGAATCGATAAAAAAAAATAGTGTTTGATTACGCAAACAAGTCAAATTTGAAATTTAATCGAAAAACTCTAATGAAAGAAATTAAAAGATGTAATATCCTTCAATCACTCAATAACACCGATTTTTGGGCATTTTTGCTAGAGCACCACGTAAGGACAAAAATAAATCTGATACTATAAGAGAAGTTGTTATTCAATTTTGCACGATAACACTAGAGTTTCATCTAATACAAGAGATGTTGTAAAATGGAGAGTTAGTTCTACTAATCGGGAACCACATCCATAGCATTTCTTAGATATGACTCAAAATAAAAAAATTCATAAGTTTGAACAAGAGCATCTAGAAATTAAAATTAGTCAACATTTTTTTGAAATGTTGAAACCATTCTATGTGAAAATCAACCACGCTCACACCACTTCTTGTTGTAGGTAACATATTGAATTTTCTATGCATTATGCTAAATTTTTACATATTCATTCTAATTTTCATTCTAAAAGTATGTTATCGAATGTGGTATTCATTTTCCACCAATATCTTCGAGGATTTATACCATGATATTTTATGAAAGAGAAGTTGGACAATTTTTTTATAGTCGGGATTATTTAGATGGAAGTTGTGGTATATGCGGCGGATTACCTAAATTGGAAAGTTGCATCCATGAGAAAATAGAAGGTGCAATAGAACATAATTTAGTTGAGTTTGATAAATATAAATGAGTACCATACTAGTTGAAAGATGGAAGGGAGTCTAAATGGTGTGAGCCGATTACATAATATATGCTTGTTTTTAATTTATGAGAAAATTTAAGGATGAAATTTTTATGAGTATATTAGGCATACACACAGAGCTCGATGGTTGGTGAACAGTTCAAAATATGAAAGGACACATTTTTATTGGTACTATTGTTTCAAAGTGGTCGATTTTACAAAGAATTACACATTGTAACCATAAATGGAGGTTCAATCGCAATATTACAACTCAATATAAGTTTCCATTTTTGTGCATATAGAATTTATACATTATCTTGATAGTATAGAGAATAATCAATATTTTTAAGAGAGTACCAATTTTATATCGGTGATGATCATACTCATTCTCTTGAATCTGTGTAAGGGTGTTTCTAGTTATTTTATGGAAACTTGTATGATAGGGACATCCCCTTGAAACAACATTATATATGGTCATATAATTGCACATCTTAGTTTAAGAATGCACAAATGTTTTATTGGATGAGTAGGATGCATGTTAAGATGGGTGTAAAATATATTTGGAGTTTCACTAAAAATTTGGACATGGAAGAGGAGAGCATGATGGTGCGGGGTCATGTGTGAAAATATCTCTTACAAGAGAAGAGTTGAAGTACAAAGATGGTGCTAAATAGAAAGATGCAAATAGCATAGTGGAATGGTGTATTGATAACATGGCCCAAGGTTCTCAAGAAAATTTCATATTTTGTAGATGTTTTTAGTTGATAAAGGATACACAAATTGCTAACTACAAGGATTGTATGGCACTCACAAGGTCCAGTGATATGCACTCATTTTGTAGCTCGAGATGCTACTTCGTGGGCCAAATGGACAAGAAATTTGGCATGTTTTTGTGCATATTGTATCAAATTTTTCACTGCTAAGTGTGGTTCACAAGAATGGGTGGATGGATGGATTTATAGGCCTCTAACTCGCTTCCCGGTTATCAACCTCCATAGGCATTATGACTTGTTTCTATAGATGGAGTTGTAACATCCAAGGACTTTGATGAAATTTTCATTTTGGTTTGAAAAGGTAAATGGTTATTTAAATTTTTGTATTGAGTTATGTCTATTGAAATTTTAATATGTAATTTAAATTTGAGTTGAAACCTTTGTTTTTGTAGGACAAATGTTTGTAGTTATTGCGATGAGAAGACAATGAAGAGGGAATAGACTATTTCTTATGGCGTTGCATCAAGGAAAGAAAGAAGTTGAATTCTATTGTTATATATGGAAAAGATATTGAGTACCCTACAAGGTCAGTGGTAGTTTCTTTGGAACTTGGATTTGACGGTATCCATTAAATTATCCTCTGTTTGGGTGTTTGAAGACTTTGAGACAACATGAAAATACTCTTATATTTGCATCTAGTTCTAGTGACAAATAATTAGCTGTATAGATATCGATGAAGGCCTAATAACAAGATTCTTTGGAAGGTTTGAGAGTCGAGATCATGAAGCAATCTTGTCTGCTATTCAGAGTAGATCCGATCCGATGGTTCATTGGAATGAATTTACATGCTCATGTCTGGTATATATAATTTCTTTGAAGTGTTTAAATTTTTCAACCATCTATAATTTGTGTATTTTGTATATATCTAGTATTTTGTATAATAAGTGTTTAAATTTGTGTATTTTGTATATATCTAGTATACATGGTTTTGATTCAACTTAAAATTCTTTGACTAGTTCATTTTTATGCAGGTTAGTGGTGCCAGAAAAGCTTGGACACTTTCACATCCTGATGGTGAACATTGGAATGAATTTACCTGAGCTCATCTAATATATAATTTTTCTTTGAATTGTTTAAATTTGTTAGTTCTAGATTCAAGTTCATATATTTTATTAAATTTGTGTATTTTGTATATATCTAATATGGTTTTGATTTGAAACTTAAATTTCTTTGACTAACACTTTTATGTAGGTTAGTGGTGCTAGAAAAGCTTCCACCTTCACGTGGTTGAAACTGTTAGTAGAGAATTTTATATTCTCAAAGATAAGAGAAGCTTTCATTATTTTACAAGAAAAGAAAAGCAATTAAAACAACAATTTATGTACTTATGGAGGGTTCTTGGCTATGGAGGAGGTATCCCAAAGTAGCATCGGGAGATTAGAGAACCAAAAATGCATGCCCAAGTGTTTACGAGATCATCCCTATGTGTGTGCACAGTCAGTTTGGTGTCATGACCCACTGTTTGTAAAATATAGTGTTTGACAGCCTTCCACTGGCTCAAAATTTACTATTTTGCATGTTTGGAAACAACAGGTAGTGAGAGCACCAATTGGATATGGAAATAAGCGAGACAGAATATTATAGAGGGTCCCCACGTTGAGGTGTAGGATCGACGAGGCGTCTCTAGGTGCCACAGATTTTGAGTAGTCACCCGTCAAAGTTGAACAATTTTTTGGTCTCGGAGCTCTTAAGGGACTACACCCAAACGAAGTAGTCTGGAAGTAATAATGTTTTCATGCACCAAAAATACACCTTCTCTAGTGTTCACTTGGCCACCCAAACATGTTGGAAAATTTGGTTCGGTGCCACGACCCACTGTTTACAAAATATAGTGTTTAATGACCTTCTTACACTCGGCTCAAACTACACTATTTCACACATATTCAAACAATAGGAAAAGATAGCACCAATTGGAGACAAAAAAAACAAGAGAAGATATTGTAGAGGGTCCCCACATTGAGGTGTAGGATCCGACAAGACATCTCTAGGTGGCTCGGAGTCCGAGTAGTCACCGTCGAAGTTGAAGCGGTTCTTTAGTCTTAGGGCTCTTAAGGGACTACACCCAAACGAAATAGCCTAGAAGTAAAGACATTTTTGCACACCAAAAATACACCTCCTCTAACATTCACCTAGCCACCTAGATGTGTCGGTGTAGTTGGTTTGGTGCCATGACATGCCATTTTCAAAATATAGCATTTGCCAACCTTATACTAGCTCAAACTGCACTACTTACTGCGTTTGGAAACAATAGGAAGCAAGAGCACCAATGGAGATGGAAAAACGAGACGAGAATATTGTATACGGTCCCCACATTAAGGTGTAGGATCTAACAAGATGCCTCTAGGTGTCATGGAATCCGAGTAGTCACCCGTCGAAGTTGAATGGTTCTTTGGTCTTAAGGCTCTTAAGGGACTACGCTTGAAGCGAAGTAGCCTAGAAGAAATGACATTTTTGTGCACCAAAAAAATGCCTCCTTCAAATGTTCACCTTGCCACCCGAGATGTTTTGGCGTATTCATTTTGGTGCCACGACCCACCATTTGTAATATATAGTGTTTGACAACTTTACACTAGCTCAAACTGCACTATTTCGCATGTTTGGAAACAATAGGGCAGCAAGATCACCAATTGGAGATGGAAAAAAATAATACGAGGCTATTGTAGAGGGTACCCACACCAAGGTGTAGGATTTGATGAGACATCTCTAGGTGCCACGGAGTCCGAGTAGTCACATGTCGAACTTGAACGGTTTTTAGGTCTCAAGGCTCTTAAGGGACTACACCCAAATGAAGTATCCCCAAAGAAATGAAATTGTCATGCACCAAAACAACACCTTCTCTAGCATTCACCTAGTCACCTAGATGTGTTAGCATAGTTGGTTGGGTGCCATGACCCACTATTTGCAAACTATAGTGTTTGATAGCCTTACACTAGCTCAAACTGCACTATTTCATGCGTATTCAAACAATAGGGCAGCGAGAGAACCGATTGGAGATAAAAAAAACTGATAACGGATATTTTAGAGGGTCCCCACACTAAGGTGTAGGATTTGATGAGACATATCTAGGTGGCACGAGTCCGAATAGTCACTGTCGAAGTTGAGCGGTTCTTTGGTCTTAGGGCTCTTAAGGGACTACACCGAACGAAGTAGCACAGAAGCGGTGAAATTTTCCCTCACCAAAAAGATGCCTCCTCTAGCATTCACCTAGCCACCCAGACATGTCAGTGTAGTTGGTTTGGTGCCACAACACACCATTTTCAAAATATAGCATTTGACAACCTTACACTCGGCTCAAAGCGCACTATTTCGCATGTTTGGAAACAATAAGGCATCAAGAGCACCGATTGGAGACGGAAACAACCAAGACAGGATATTGTATAGGATCCCCACATTGAGGTGTAAGATCTAACGAGACATATCTAGGTGCCACGGAATCTAAGTAGTCACCCGTCGAAGTTGAACGGTTCTATGGTCTCAGGGCTCTTAAGGGACTACGCCCAAACAAAGTAGCACGGAAGTATTGTTACTTCCTCCTGAGCATTCAAGTGTTGATATATGATTTCTTCGTATAAGGATGTGTTCCTTTGATTGTGAAGTCATGCTTGATATTGATTGTATCTTCTTTGCTCTTGAAGATCTTTGACTGAGTCAGGATATGCTTGGACTCTTTTATTTCTTTCATTTTTAGCACCTGAGTTCAATCTGATTTCGGGATGAATTGTGGATTTACCCATCTTTATGACTCAGCCTTGGATCAGTGGCATTGATCCAAGAGATGTTTTAAGTTTATTCTGGATGAACAAAAATTATAGACCTTACGAAGGGTGCAAGGTCTGAATGTGTTGGATAAGCAATTCTGGAGTCTAACTCAGGTTGATCGTGTTAAATGAATTGGTTCCCGATATCGTAATATCAGGAAGGTCTAGACCTTGAGCCAGGTAATAAATTCTGGTATATACTGCTAGCTTATTATCAATGCTGGATAGAATCCATTTCGGGAATGTATATCTGTTGGTTCTTATACTGAACGATTCTATTTGTTAGACCTAGACTGGATTTATTAAGGTTAATAACCTAAACCTAAACTATAACCTATGGGTTGGATTAGTGCTAATCTAACCTAGCCCTAAACTATAAGCTAAATGTTTCTAAGGTTAGTGACCTAGCACTAAGGAAGTTAGACTAAGTATCACCTTAAGATCTAACCTATGTTTCTAACCTAACTAATGATAAGTGGATGAAGGGGGACCTATGAAGGGGTGCGAGCCATGGGCGGTAGTTTCTATGGCATTTATGAGATGGATAAGTATGAAGGACTTGGGATTTGGTGGAGGTTGTAAATATCTATTGGGACCGACGTGGCAGAGTCGCCAAATCTGGAAATGGTCTTTTGTTTGCATTTGTCAATCGCCAACTATGGCGGTCGGTGGCAATGGAGTTTGGGCGGGAATTTTGGAGTTAATGTCATTAATGAACTCGGTTCCCGAGCATGGATTGCTCGGGAAGGCATGCAAAATGGAAAACTAGTTGGTTGTTTGGTTTTCCATGCACTCCGGTTTTCTCTCTGTTTGATCACTGGTTCTTCAAACCAGTCTACTTGGTGTTGCATGGCAACTATGAGAATAACTAGCTCTTTTCTCTGTCGAGGAAAGTTTATAAGGCATGAGGGTAACAAATTATTGTTGCTGAATCTAACGTGGAAGAAGAGGAGAAGGCTCAAGCTCATTCAGAGGTCTTCTTCAGATTTTTAAAGTGACATTACCAGGCATGATAGGCCCTGACTTTTAAAAATCTTGCTTTACTCTAAATGCTTTCATTAAAACAACTCTGTTCAGGTGATTTCAGTTCAGTTGGTTTGAAGCAATGTTTTGGTTCTTCTTTTCCTGTGGAATTATGAATCTCGGGTTTTTCGAAGACCTTGTTGGAATGGTTACTGTATTATTCTTCTTTTTGGTTTCATTTCGAGTACAGACCGATGTGCTTTTATTGTTGATGTGGAACCCTGTTGAATCTTGCTAGAATACTTTAAGTTCCTTCTGGTTGGAATGCTTGCTGAGATTATTCTACTTGAATGTGACTATTGTCGAGGTCCTTACTGAGTTTGTGATTTTGGGTTAGAATCTGTTGAAAGTAGCAAGGATTAAATACGAAAATGACTCAGTGAGAGTCTTTGTAATGTTTCGTATGTCTCGACTTCTGTTGAAGTTTTGTAGAGGATACTTTTAGCATGTTATGGTTGGAACTCTTGAAATTGATAGTATGTTACGACTTCTGTAGAAGTTTAGTTGAGAATGCTATTTGGTTTCAACTCCTTTTGAATCCTTGAAACGTAACTTATGTTTTTAACTTCTGTAGTAGTTTCCTTGTGCATACTGTTGGAATCCTTGAAATGGGTGGTATGTTATTGACTTCATGGAAGCTTGTTGTGGATACTCATTGGTTTTGAGTCTGTTGAAGTCCTTGAAATGTAACTGGTGTTTCTACTTCTGTGTAAGCTCAGTTGTGAATACGGTTGGTATTGACTCAGTGAGAGTCCTTGAAATGTATCTTGTATTTCAAACTTCTGTCTAAGCTTGGTTATGAATGTTGTTGTTTTGTTAAGAATACTAAATGTTATTGACTTCGATGGAGTCCTTGAAACGTAATTTATGTTTTAACTTCTGTAGAAGTTTTGCTGTGAGTACTTTTAGGATTCTTGAATTGTTGTCGTATGAATTCAACTTCAATCGAAACCTTGGTTATAAGTACTGGTTGGATTTGACACTGTTGGAGTCCATGATATGCTGCGTGTTGGCTCGTTTCTCGATTTGAGTCCTCATGAGCATGCATATCATTTTGACTCTTTCTTAATATTGTTGTGTTATGTTCAGTTTGATTCTGAGGAATTAAGGGATGGGGTTTCTTTATCAACTCGACTTTGTTTGATACCCTGTTATATTTTGTAGTAGCTCGACTTCAGATGAAACTTTGAGGAAATTTATTGATATGGAATTGGCTTCTATGAAGACCTTGTTGTGATTATTCTTCTTGAAAACGGCTTCTAATTTACATCCTTGTTGTATAATCGTAGGGATTTGATTAGTTGAATGAAGTTGTGCATGTTGTGTTTCGACTCTGTGTGAATGTCACTGTATTTGCATATGGAAACGTTATTGTTTTAATGTTATCTTGTCTCAAGTTTGACTGAAACAAAGAGCTCTTAGCTGTACCATGTCAGGCGATGGCGTTGGGTATTTTCATGTTGATAAATGATAGGGAAAAGATTTGTTGAGTCTTTCATGGTTGGATTATTTTCTGTTGCTTGGCGCGAAAGCTCTTGAATCGCTTAGTAGCTACAGGTGACTTTTATATTTGGATTTAGATGGAACTGTAGTTCTTCTTGTAATCACGACTATTTAGTCGCATGCGTAAATGTATATGTATTAATCTAAAGGAGTCGGTATAGTCCAGAATGTTATTGATTTAGGATTCTGATGGACTCTGTTCTTTCTTCTAGACTGTAATTTATATGTTGATGTATATAATAAGTGGAATAGGAAAATTCTCTCTCTCCTAGACAGGAAAACTTGTGTGCTTTCTTCTTGCATCCTTTTGCGATCTCTACGGTATGGGCATAACAAGAATAAACTGTGGTATTGTATGGAGAGACTGGTATAAAATGTGTGTTGCTGTATAAATGGGTATACTTGTCAATACCATTGAAATGTGTTATGATGATAAAAGAATTAAGACAGTGAGCTTGTTGAATGTTTTAACTGCCTTTGAGAAATTGTTAGAAACAATCTTGTAGGAGTTTTGTTGTCTTTAGAATGGTTGTATTCATATGTTCTTAGTCTCTAACATATAGGATGATTAGCCTGATTTAAGTTTGGAATGTGAAGAAATGATTTCATATAAACAGGTTGTTTAATGAGAACAATTGGTGGATTGCAATTGTTTTAAGAATTAGTGCTTATCATGCTCAGTTCACCGAACTGACCCGTGTTGACAATTTTTGCAGATGGTTGCCGTAAGTGGTAAAGACACGCAGATCTGATATGATGTTCAGATTGTTTAATTTGGTTTTACGATGAAAATTCCAATTTGATTCTCTAAATGTACTACTTGAAGAAAGATGTTCTTTTGCTATTGAGTATTGTATCAAATATGTTGAATGCATAAAATGTATTTGATTAGCTTAGAAATGAATGAAATGAGGTATTTGTTACGTATGTGTTGCATTCGTATCTTGATGGATTGAACTTCTTGGTTGAATGATTTTAAGAGCATTGTTATTATTGTATACCTTGGAGACATTTGGGATCCTCTAAGTAAGCTTTGCAAAGATTATGTGACTGAATACTTGTGTATGTTTAGTAGTTCTGTTATGATCTATCTAAAGCTAAATTGGAATTTAGATCACTGTCTTTCGAGAAGTTAAGGTTAAAATAAACCTCAACAGGAAGCTAAACGGGTTGAATAAATTATTACTCCTTAGTCTTGATCTAAGTCAAGACAACGTTTAATTGGATTTTTAATCACTATATCTCAATACTAATAAGTAAGATATATTTCAGTTATGAGAACTGATATAAACCAAAAAGGGTATGGTTAGCAACCTTATGTGAAGATTAAGGGCTATTGTCCAGTTTCGTTGATTTAGATTTATGTTTTTCAATGAACTCCTTGATGGGACCTCAAGTCTTAATAACTTCTCTTTGTGAAATGGGTTTTATTAAGAAAGGTAATTCTAAGGTGAGGAACCCAGGGGTTGGGAAAAGACTACCCTAAAAGGAGCGTCTTAAGTATAACTTTAACTCAACGAAAGTAACACCTTAAAATGAGTAGATCTTTTCGAGGTGGATTTGAAGGTTGATGGCACAAGTCAACTACAGGGTTGTACCTTCGAGAAGATTAGGATCTTCTCGAAGATACAACAATGCAGGTGACTTATGGTGACACCCTTTGCATTGATCGTTAAGATTTACACCTTAAACTCGAACAAGTTTTACTCGGGACTGATTAGAACGTGGTCATGTTATAAGGCTGCCCCAGAGACTCGGGGTATCTTGACACACCGGGTTAACTAGGGTTGACCCAAGATGTCGGCCGTATCCCTAGTCCTCGAGAGCATCCCTATAACGTTGTCATATTACTAATCCATTCCTGAGTGAATAACTTGGGGCAGGAGAGACTGACAGAAGTCAGTATAAGACATTCTACATAACATAGGAATGGGGTGAAGGACGTATTCAGATTGACGAGTATGCCGTCAAGGGATACGAGACATAAGCAGTATGTTTCAAATCTTTGGCCAAAGTATCGCAAGTTGCTGATTGCGTTGTCCTATGTCACCTAGTCTAAGGGATGAGATGCCGATGAATAATGGTAACAATTATTCAGATAGGTTCCTTGGACAGAGCATTCTGAATCCCAGATTAGGGAAGAGAACCGCAAGAGTGATGTGTTAAAATAAAAATGCCAACTCTTGATACTCATGAATAGATCGGTAGATTACCGAGTCATGGAATGAATAGATCGGAGGTACTCCGAGTCATTACAGCAACATATGGTTATCTGTTATAAGAATGGTTGTTTTGATTTGTGAGTTCTAAATTATGTATTTAGAACTAGGAAGCATTTATCAAAAAAAAAAAAAAAAAATCTTGTTCTATTGTTCTAAAATGGAGATGTTACATCTTGGTATCGAGTCAAGGTTGCAGCTCTGGACCTATGTGTCCATAATTTGATAAAACCTAAATTTTCTTGTAATGTAAAATGGTTAGAACAAGGGGGAAATGTTGTGAATAATGCTCCACCGGAAGGAGGGGCAACAACAACCCAAAAGCTTGATGAGATCCTCGCTGCCCTATTGGACACAAGAGATCGTTTAGCTATACTTGAACAGCAAGTAATGGGAAATGAGGAGGAAGATGAAGCTGGTAATAACAATCAGCAACCTCCTGAGGACAACCCCGATATGGGTGTTGATATTAATGCTGGAAATGCACCTATCCAACCAGAAAACAAAAAGGCCAGGTTGGCAGCAGAACTCACTAATGATATAAAAAGGATAAGCCCACCTAAATATGATGGCACCACATTAGGAGATGGAGCTGAGAACTGGCTCAATGAAATGGAGAAGTACTTTGCAATAAGAAACTTCTCAGAGGAAACCAAAGCTATTTGGGGAGCCTATCAACTTTCCCACGAAGCATCTTCGTGGTGGGATAGCCGTAAAGCTGAGCTAAATATTGATGAGACCAATATTACTTGGGATCAATTTAAGGGCTATTTTAGGCAACGTTGGCTGCCACAACTTTTCTATGATCAGAAAATGACTGAATTCCAGAATTTAGCTCAAGGGAAGCTAACGGAATCGAATATCGAGCGGTTTACAAAACTCCTCAAGTATGTACCGCAGTATCAAACTGACGAGAAGTTCATAATACGGAAATTCATCATGGGACTGAATCCCATGATAGGGGAGAGGTCGATGTTCACAGTCCAACCACTATGGAAGGAGTTGTTGAAAAGGCCATAAGACAAGAACAAAAATTAAAGGCTATTTCTGCTCATAAAGAGGAAGTGCGGAAGAAGATTGCAAACCCTTCTTCAACTTCACTTGCACCCAAAAAGGGACCATGGAAAAGTTTGGAAACAAAAGTAAGTTTCAGGGATAATAGTAAGAAAGCAAGAGAGCAAATAAGCCTCGCTGAAATGTAAGGGATAATTTTGCCAAAAATTATAACAATGGGCAGAAGCCCTATGGAGGACAACGTGATAATTACAAGGTTGGAGGTAATTTTGAGCCTAAAAAGGGACCTGTAGGAGGTGCTACAATTGTGGCAAAGACCACTACGTGAATCAAGTGCCCTTCAAGAAGGATGATCGTAATCAAGCAAAGATAAGATACATGCCTGCAGTAGAAGAGCGCACAAGCAAGTGAAAAGCAAGTGACACCTATAGAAGTTTCGGGTAAGTTATTTGGCATACTATCACTATTCTTTTTGATACAGAGCTACCGAATGTTTTATTTCTAGTAAACTTGCTTCTAAACTTAAAAGAAAGGCTGGAAAATGGATAAATCTTGACCTGCATAAAGATGGTAATAATTCTGTTCATACAAAGTGAGTATGTGTCTTTTTGGGGCAGTCCTTGACTTACCTAACTTTTCCACTGAGGTTGACCTCTATGTTACACCTTTGGGATCGTATGACATTGTCATCGGTGTCAATTGGTTAGCTGACCATAAAGAAAAAGTAGATTGCTATGAAAAGAATATAAAATGTTTAGATGATCAATGAATGCAGCAAGAGATTCAAGGTGTGAAACGGGAGATTTCAGTTAGAAAACTGTCAGCTATGCAGCTTAAAAGGCTAAAAACAAAGGATGTACCCTTTATGCAGTAAAGATATCTGAATTTTCAGAAGAAGATGGTGATTCCATGAAACGATTTCCACTGTTGCAAAGTTTCAAGGATGTTTTTCCAGAGGAATTACCAGGTTTACCACCCAAGAGGGAATTTGACTTCACCATCGAAATCAAACCAGGAATGGAACCTATTTCCAAAGCACCTTATCGGATGACTACTACAGAGTTAGTCGAGCTTAAGGCACAATTGCAAGAGCTTTTGTCTAAAGGTTTGATTAGACCAAGTGTTTCACCTTGGGGAGCGCCAGTAATATTTGTGAAAAAGAAGGATGGAACAGTTAGGTCGTGGTATTGATTATCGGATGTTGAACAAAGCAACAATCAAGAACAGATACCCACTTCCAAGGATCGACGATCTATTTGATCAGATGCATGGGGCAGTGGTTTATTCTAAGATAGATCTTCGATCTGGTTATCATTAGTTAAGGATTAGAGAGGAAGATATTCATAAAATAGCTTTCCGAACAAGGTACGGACATTATGAATTCACGGTTCTACCCTTTGGATTAACTAATGCACCCGTAGCTTTTATGAACTTAATGAATAATATCTTTCAAGAATATTTGGACAAGTTTGTACTTGTATTCTTGGACGATATTCTCATTTATTCTAAAAGTGTTGAGGAGCACAATGAGCATTTGAAGATAGTTTTGGGAATTTTGAGAAAAAGAAAGTTGTATGGTAAGTTATCCAAATGTTCTTTCTTTGATTCAGAAGTTCACTATTTGGGTCATGTCATTAGTAAAGAAGGAATTGCTGTAGATCCTTCAAAAATAGTGGCAATAACTGAGTGGCCTGCACCAAAGAATGTGCACGAAGTAAGAAGCTTCATGGGTCTTGCTGGTTATTATAGAAAATTTGTTAAGGATTTTTCTAAAGTGGCTGCACCGATAACTTCTTCATTGCAGTAAGAAGGATAAGAAATTTATTTGGAATGATAAGTGTGAAACTCGCTTTCAAAAGTCTGAAAAGTCAGTTGACTTCCGCACCTATTTTAGTTGTACTGCACTGCCTAATGGGAGCTTTACTATTGTAACGGATGCTTTCGGGAAGGCCTGGAGGTGTTTTGTTACAAAATGATCAAGTCATAGATATGAAAGTAGAAAACTTAAGTTACATGAGCTGAATTATGCTCCTCATGATTTGGAGCTTACTGCCATTGTTCATGCTTCAAGTCTGAGACACTATTTACTTGGGAAACCTTTTGAGTTGAAAACTCGATCACTTAGGACTGAAATATATTTTCACTCACCTAATCTAAATGCAGACAGAGAAGGTGGTTAGAATTTTTATCTCAATATGATTTTGATATTAGCTACATCAAAGGGAAAGAGAATAGGGTAGCAGATGCTCTAAGTCGTAGGAAGCACATTTCGCTCTTATAACATTAAGAACTCAGTTTAAGGATGAGGTAAAAAGTGCCTCAGAATCTGATATATACTTTCAGCAAGTAAAAGTAGCGCTTGCTGCAGAACCTAATGATGAAAGGTATAAGGGTTTTCATTTTGATAATGAAGGAATCTTACGTTATGAAAACAAGGTATACGTACCTATGCTGAACGATTTGAGAAGGAAGTTGTTAGTTGAATTTCATAATTCACCCTTCTCTGGACACCCGGGTATCACAAAAATGCTTGCTGATCTAAAACAACAATACTTTTGGAAAGGTATGAAAAAGGATGTTATTGATTTTGTGACTCATTGTCTGGAATGTCAGCGGGTTAAGGCAGAACACATGCACCCTGCTGGACTATTATATCCCCATAGCATACCGCAGTACAAATGGCAAGTAATAAGCATGGACTTTGTACAAGGGTTACCTATGTCCAGGAATAAACATGATGTTATCCTGGTAGTTGTAGATAAACTAACTAAGGTAGCTCATTTCATCGCTGGAAATCTAAAGGATGATTCACCAGTGTTGGCCAAAAGATTCGTGCATGAAATTTTCAGGTTACATGGTGTACCAGAATTGATTATATCTGACAGGGATCCTAGAATGACGTCAAGATTTTGGCAAACGCTTAATACAACTCTTGGAACGAAACTAAACTTCAGTTCTGCATATCATCCGGAAACGGATGGACAAACAGAGAGAGTAAATCAAGTGTTGGAAGATATGTTGCGAATGTATTGCATGGATCAATAGTATAAATGGGAAGAGTATCTTCCACTAGTTGAATTCGCATACAACAACACTTATCACTCATCTCTTAAAATGGCACCTTTTGAAGCACTTTATGGAAGGAAGTGCAGAACCCCTGTTAGTTGGGATAGTGTTGAGGATAGAGTGGTAATTGGACCAGATATCCTCACTGAAATGGAACAACAAGTAAAGTTGATTCGTGAATGATTAAAGGAAGCAAAGCAGATAGGCAGAAGAGCTATGCTGACCTTAAGCGGGTTGATCAAGGTTTGAGCTTGGTGAGAAGGTTTTTCTTCGTGTTAAACCAGTAAAGAGTTCTATAACTTTTGGCAAGGCTGCCAAGTTGTCACCTCGTTACGTGGGACCTTTCAAATTGTCGAAATAATCAATCCTCGTAGCTTACCGATTAGCATTACCACCGCTTTTTGTCTCGCATGCATGATGTTTTCCATATTTCTTTGCTTAAGAAATATGTTTCAGATTTGTCACATGTCTTAAATTGGAATTCCTTGCAGGTCCAAGACCCAGAATAATCGTGGTTAAACCCACACGAGTGCTGGAAACTCACCAATTGCATTTGAGAAATCATGAAATACAACAATGTAAGGTCCAGTGGGACCAGTTTAACGAAGAAAGTGCAACTTGGGAAAATCTGGAAGAGATGAAAATTGCTTTTCCTTTTCTTTTTCAACAGAATGAAATCTGTTGACAAAACAATTTTTTTATGAACTCATCTTTTTCATGTCTATATGAAAGCCAGATTGAGGCAAACATTATTCAGGCTGAATAAAATGTATCGTGACATTGATTTCTGGAACTATTCAAGTTGGAAATAGTCACATTGTATTGTGAACTAATAAATTGGTTGACCTAAAGGTAAATCAAATATGTAATCATCGGGACGATGAATCTTTTAGGAGGGAAGCATGTAACACTCTGAACTATTGTTACTTCCTCCTGAGCATTCAAGTGTTGATATATGATTTCTTCTGTATAAGGATGTGTTCCTTTGATTGTGAAGTCATGCTTGATATTGATTGTATCTTCTTTGCTCTTGAAGATCTTTGACTGAGTCAGGATATGCTTGGACTCTTTTATTTCTTTCATTTTTAGCACCTGAGTTCAATCTGATTTCGGGATGAATTGTGGATTTACCCATCTTTATGACTCAGCCTTGGATCAGTGGCATTGATCCAAGAGATGTTTTAAGTTTATTCTGGATGAACAAAAATTATAGACCTTACGAAGGGTGCAAGGTCTGAATGTGTTGGATAAGCAATTCTGGAGTCTAACTCAGGTTGATCGTGTTAAATGAATTAGTTCCCGATATCGTAATATCGTGAAGGTCTAGACCTTGAGCCGTAATAAATTCGTATATATATACTGCTAGCTTATTATCAATGCTGGATAGAATCCATTTCGGGAATGTATATCTGTTGGTTCTTATACTGAACGATTCTATTTGTTAGACCTAGACTGGATTTATTAAGGTTAATAACCTAAACCTAAACTATAACCTATGGGTTGGATTAGTGCTAATCTAACCTAGCCCTAAACTATAAGCTAAATGTTTCTAAGGTTAGCGACCTAGCACTAAGGAAGTTAGACTAAGTATCACCTTAAGATCTAACCTATGTTTCTAACCTAACTAATGATAAGTGGATGAAGGGGGACCTATGAAGGGGTGCGAGCCATGGGCGGTAGTTTCTATGGCATTTATGAGATGGATAAGTATGAAGGACTTGGGATTGGGTGGAGGTTGTAAATATCTCATTGGGACCGACGTGGCAGAGTCGCCAAATCTGGAAATGGTCTTTTGTTTGCATTTATCAATCGCCAACTATGGCGGTCGGTGGCAATGGAGTTTGGGCGGGAATTTTGGAGTTAATGTCATTAATGAACTCGGTTCCCGAGCACGGATTGCTCGAGAAGGCATGCAAAATGGAAAACTAGTTGGTTGTTTGGTTTTCCATGCGCTCCGGTTTTCTCTCTCTATTTGATCACCGGGTTCTTCGAACTAGTCTACTTGGTGTTGCATGGCAACTATGAGAATAACTAGCTCTTTTCTCTATCGAGGAAAGTTTATAAGGCATGAGGGTAACAAATTATTGTTGCTGAATCTAACGTGGAAGAAGAGGAGAAGGCTCGAGCTCATTCAGAGGTCTTCTTCGGATTTTTAAAGCGACATTACCAGGCATGATAGGCCCTGACTTTTAAAAATCTTGCTTGCTTTACTCTAAATGCTTTCATTAAAACAACTCTGTTGTGTGATTTCAGTTCAGTTGGTTTGAAGCAATGTTTTGGTTCTTCTTTTCCTGTGGAATTATGAATCTCGGGTTTTTCGAAGACCTTGTTGGAATGGTTACTGTATTATTCTTCTTTTTGGTTTCATTTCGAGCACATTGCACCAATTGTGCTTTTATTGTTGATGTGGAACCCTGTTGAATCTTGCTAGAATACTTTAAGTTCCTTCTGGTTGGAATGCTTGCTGAGATTATTCTACTTGAATGCGACTATTGTCGAGGTCCTTACTGAGTTTGTGATTTTGGGTTAGAATCTATTGAAAGTAGCAAGGATTAAATACGAAAATGACTCAGTGAGAGTCTTTGTAATGTTTCGTATGTCTCGACTTCTGTTGAAGTTTTGTAGAGGATACTTTTAGCATGTTATGGTTGGAACTCTTGAAATTGATAGTATGTTATGACTTCTGTAGAAGTTTAGTTGAGAATGCTATTTGGTTTCGACTCCTTTTGAATCCTTGAAACGTAACTTATGTTTTTAACTTCTGTAGTAGTTTCCTTGTGCATACTGTTGGAATCCTTGAAATGGGTGGTATGTTATTGACTTCTGCGGAAGCTTGTTGTGGATACTCATTGGTTTTGAGTCTGTTGAAGTCCTTGAAATGTAACTGGTGTTTCTACTTGTAAGTAAGCTTGTGAATACGGTTGGTATTGACTCAGTGAGAGTCCTTGAAATGTATCTTGTATTTCAAACTTCTGTCTAAGCTTGGTTATGAATGTTGTTGTTTTGTTAAGAATACTAAATGTTATTGACTTTGATGGAGTCCTTGAAACGTAATTTATGTTTTAACTTCTGTAGAAGTTTTGCTGTGAGTACTTTTAGGATTCTTGAATTGTTGTCGTATGAATTCAACTTCAATCGAAACCTTGGTTATAAGTACTGGTTGGATTTGACACTGTTGGAGTCCATGATATGCTGCGTGTTGGCTTGTTTCTCGATTTGAGTCCTCGCTGAGCATGCATATCATTTTGACTCTTTCTTAATATTGTTGTGTTATGTTCAGTTCGATTCTGAGGAATTAAGGGATGGGGTTTCTTTATCAACTCGACTTTGTTTGATACCCTGTTATATTTTGTAGTAGCTCGACTTCAGATGAAACTTTGAGGAAATTTATTGATATGGAATTTGGCTTCTGTGAAGACCTTGTTGTGATTATTCTTCTTGAAAACGGCTTCTAATTTACATCCTTGTTGTATAATCGTAGGGATTTGATTAGTTGAATGAAGTTGTGCATGTTGTGTTTCGACTGCGTGAATGTCACTGTATTTGCATATGGAAATGTTATTGTTTTAATGTTATATTGTCTCAAGTTTGACTGAAACAAAGAGCTCTTAGTTGTACCATGTTAGGCGATGGCGTTGGGTATTTTCATGTTGATAAATGATAGGGAAAAGATTTGTTGAGTCTTTCATGGTTGGATTATTTTCTGTTGCTTGGCGCGAAAGCTCTTGAATCGCTTAGTAGCTACAGGTGACTTTTATATTTGGATTTAGATGGAACTGTAGTTCTTCTTGTAATCACGACTATTTAGTCGCATGCGTAAATGTATATGTATTAATCTAAAGGAGTCGGTACAGTCCAGAATGTTATTGATTTAGGATTCTGATGGACTCTGTTCTTTCTTCTAGACTGTAATTTATATGTTGATGTATATAATAAGTGGAATAGGAAAATTCTCTCTCTCCTAGACAGGAAAACTTGTGTGCTTTCTTCTTGCATCCTTTTGCGATCTCTACGGTATGGGCATAACAAGAATAAACTGTGGTATTGTATGGAGAGACTGGTATAAAATGTGTGTTGTTGTATAAATGGGTATACTTGTCAATACCATTGAAATGTGTTATGATGATAAAAGAATTAAGACAAGTGAGCTTGTTGAATGTTTTAACTGCCTTTGAGAAATTGTTAGAAACAATCTTGTAGGAGTTTTGCTATCTTTAGAATGGTTGTATTCATATGTTCTTAGTCTCTAACATATAGGATGATTAGCCTGATTTAAGTTTGGAATGTGAAGAAATGATTTCATATAAACAGGTTGTTTAATGAGAACAATTGGTGGATTGCAATTGTTTTAAGAATTAGTGCTTATCATGCTCAGTTCACCGAACTGACCCGTGTTGACAATTTTTGCAGATGGTTGCCGTAAGTGGTAAAGACACGCAGATCTGATATGATGTTCAGATTGTTTAATTTGGTTTTATGATGAAAATTCCAATTTGATTCTCTAAATGTACTACTTGAAGAAAGATGTTCTTTTGCTATTGAGTATTGTATCAAATATGCTGAATGCATAAAATGTATTTGATTAGCTTAGAAATGAATGAAATGAGGTATTTGTTACGTATGTGTTGCATTCGTATCTTGATGGATTGAACTTCTTCGGTTCGAATGATTTTAAGAGCATTGTTATTATTGTATACCTTGGAGACATTTGGGATCCTCTAAGTAAGCTTTGCAAAGATTATGTGACTGAATACTTGTGTATGTTTAGTAGTTCTGTTATGATCTATCTAAAGCTAAATTGGAATTTAGATCACTGTCTTTCGAGAAGTTAAGGTTAAAATAAACCTCAACAGGAAGCTAAACGGGCTGAATAAATTATTACTCCTTAGTCTTGATCTAAGTCAAGACAACGTTTAATTGGATTTTTAATCACTATATCTCAATACTAATAAGTAAGATATATTTCAGTTATGAGAACTGATATAAACCAAAAAGGGTATGGTTAGCAACCTTATGTGAAGATTAAGGGCTATTGTCCAGTTTCGTTGATTTAGATTTCTGTTTTTCAATGAACTCCTTGATGGGACCTCAAGTCTTAATAACTTCTCTTTGTGAAATGGGTTTTATTAAGAAAGGTAATTCTAAGGTGAGGAACCCAGGGGTTGGGAAAAGACTACCCTAAAAGGAGTGTCTTAAGTATAACTTTAACTCAACAAAAGTAACACCTTAAAATGAGTAGATCTTTTGAGGTGGATTTGAAGGTTGATGGCACAAGTCAAGCAGTAGGTTGTACCTTCGAGAAGATTAGGATCTTCTCGAAGATACAACAATGCAGGTGACTTATGGCGACACCCTTTGCATTGATCATTAAGATTTACACCTTAAACTCGAACAAGTTTTACTCGGGACCGATTAGGAACGTGGTCATGTTATAAGGCTGCCCCAGGAGACTGGGTATCTTGACACACCGGGTTAACTAGGGTTGACCCAAGATGTCGGGCCGTATCCCTAGTCCTCGGGAGCATCCCTATAACGTTGTCATATTACTAATCTGTTCCTAAGTGAATAACTTGGGGCAGGAGAGATCGATGTAAGTCAAGTATAAGACATTCTACATAACATAGGAATGGGGTGAAGGACGTATTCCAGATTGACGAGTATGCCGTCAAGGGATACGAGACATAAGCAGTATGTTTCAAATCTTTGGCCAAAGTATCGCAAAGCTGATTGATTGTTGTCCTATGTCACCTAGTCTAAGGGATGAGATGCCGATGAATAATGGTAACAATTATTCAGATAGGTTCCTTGGACAGAGCATTCAATCCCAGATTAGGAAGAGAACCACAAGAGTGATGTGTTAAAATAAAAACGCCAACTCTCGATACTCATGAATAGATCGGTAGATTACCGAGTCATGGAATGAATAGATCGGAGGTACTCCGAGTCATTACAACAAAGATATGGCTGTTATATGGTTAGTTCTAAATTATGTATTTCTAGGAAGTTATAAGAATGGTTGTTTTGATTTGTGAGTTCTAAATTCAAAATGCACTATTTATTTGGGGCAGAACTGGAGATGAGCAGCTATTTAGAGGTTCCCCAAATAGGGCAGCAAGAGCACCGATTGGAGACAAAAATAACTGAGATGGGATTTTTAGAGGGTCCCCATGCCGAGGTGTAGGATCGACAAGACATCTCTAGGTGGCATGGAGTTTGAGTAGTCACCGGTTGAAGTTGAAGCAGTTCTTTGGTCTTAGGGCTCTTAAGGTACTACGACCAAACGAAGTAGCCTAGAAGCAACAACATTGTTGCGCACCAAAATGATGCCTCCTCTAGCATTCACCTAGCCACCCAGACATGTCATCATAGTTGGTTGGGTTCCATGACACACCATTTTCAAAATATAGTGTTTGACAACCTTATACTGGCTCAAACTTCACTATTTCATGCGTTTGGAAACAATAGGGCAGCGAGAGCACCGATTAGAGATGGAAAAAATCAAGACATACTATTGTAGATGGTCCCTACACTTTGAGATGTAGGATCCAACGAGATGTCTCTAGGTGCCATGGAGGCTGAGTAGTCACCTGTTAAAGTTGAATAATTTTTTTGTCTAAGGGCTCTTAAGGGACTATGCCCGAATGAAGTAGCCTGGAAGCAACGACATTGTCTCTCATCGAACGATGCCTCCTCTAGTGTTCACCTAGCCACCCATATATGTTGGCATATTCGGTTTGGTGCCATGATGTCCCGAGGTATGAATTCTCACTACTTGCCTCCGTTCATTTCCTACGACTACCTAGAAAAGGTAGTTTGTAAACAATTATGCCAGAAGGCTCAAGGAATGCCAGAAGGCTCCATATTGGATGGTCGACTCCAAATTGGGCCTCCCTAGAGCCCTCCATATCACCCGAAGGCATATACCCCCAATCGAATGCATTGGCAGTGACAGTTTGCTGGACCATGACCTCCCGGGGCATGACTTCTCGTGCTACTTGGCTCGCATCAATGAGATTGCAACAAGTTTAACACATTACCATGTAAATACTCTAATGATTGTTAAATGATCTCTTTTTAAAGCATGTTAATACACAATAGAGTCTTAAGAATATTTTTTGCATATCTTGTGCCAACTAAGTTCTACAATGTTTCTGTATTTTTTTACAAGCGAATTCAAATTAGGACCTTATTGTTACACACATCAATAACAAGTTTAATTTGGACTAATACTTAACAAATAAATTGTAAGTACACTAAAAACATATAAAATGACTTGTAATAAATCCCTCAAGACCATTTTTAATTGTGTACATTTTGTCTCACTTTGGAGTGTGTTAACCACGTGCTTAAAATGAAAAAGTTGATATAAGTCCCCACTTGAATCTCTTGAAAAAAATGATCTTGCACCCAAGAATCTTCAAAATCATTATAAAACATAACATCATATATCATATATCATTTAACAATAACATTTAACATATCACATATCATATATATCATATCCATAATGGTCACATAATCGAGGCCATCAAATCAAATCAAACATATAGAACTAATATGGTTATGAAAACATACATAGAAGGATATCATGTGCAATGAAATCAAATCAAACATAGAAGTAATATCGTTATGAAAACCAACATGGATATAATGTATCAAACTAAGTGTGTTGGATGTGTCTCTGAAAATATAAGTTCATAACATGTATCGAACTAAGTGTGTCATACATATAGGACCACATGCGGTCGCATAAGGCTATATACATGGACTATATGAAGAATCATGAACTAGGACTAGATGGCATATATATATCTATACATCTAGGTCCTATGAATCTAATCATGAAACATCTTCCCTCTCTTTTCCCTGCTAGAAGAAGCATGTCCATGACCTAGGGATGTAGTGGAGGGAGATGCCACCTGCAGATTTCATCCGTGAGGTCCTGGGCATCTTTAAGTAGGCCTGCAACCTAGCCTCGCAAATTCATAAACAACAAGTTTTTTAACACCAATTTTTTTAAATACATTCAAAATTTAGAAATTGAGAATTTAGTTAATGCATGTGAAATGTTACCGCAATCACATGATTCTTATCAATTTGTCGTCAACACGTCATAGGGTCAACGGTAGACTCATGAGGGGTAAGCTACATACAAATAACTAGTTCAAATTAAATATCTCATGTACAAAATTTGATATTGTAGATTTAAGTAATAAGAAAAAAATTCCTCCAAGATTTAACAAATTTGAATAATTATACCTCGTTAGTGGATCTGCAGATGTTATGGCAAAGATTCACAAAGAGCCTCCACAATCAACATATATAGAGAAGTCTCTCTAGCAGTCATAAGCTATACAAAAAATATGTACATATCAAAATTAATCTACATGATTACCACATAACCAACCCAAAGCATAATTGACACATAACAAACCAATACATATTAATTTGCTAATAGAAACAAACCAAGGAATCTAGGTTTAATGATCTTCTAGGGAAGCTTCGATGTTACTCGAGTCTCCAAAATTCCTACAAGAGTAGATACACAACTGAACTTCCACAATCATAAACAAAGTGTAAAGATAAACTAACCCGCTTAAAAGTCATGTGAGGCATGCCAATAGCCTCGTGTCCAGAGCAGATGATGACCCGCCAAGATCCTACGTATAAAATAAAAACATATTAATATGTACATGTACACGTAAAACATTATAATAATAAAAGTGCAATAAAATGAAATTTGAAATGTAAGTACAACTTGAAAATTACACCTGTAACACGTGGAGCTGCAACAACTAACATGTTGACACCGGATGTATCCTTCACCAGCTCTTGTTGTTTAAAATTTTTAAAAAATAGTTTTTACATGTATGTACATGACATAATCAAATACATATATATTAAAATATCAAATGAATGAAACTATTGTGTTTGTGTTTGTGTCTATATATATATTAAATATTTATTTGGCATTTACTTGTGAAAGACCAATATCATTTTTGCACCGGTTCTAAAAACATCCACCATCATCTCATATAGAGAAAAGAAATCATGTGATCCAATAAATGATGTCTCACTGCAGTGCATATGGTACCATATTATCCATAGTGGTGTGGTGTGCGCTAGAATCGGCACCTCCACCAACATCACCAGATGTAATCTGGTCACTATGTTGGGTCAGAGTGTTAGTGAGATCCCTTAATGCATATAATGTGTCAATCTCTACAACCTCCTTCACTAAAGGAGGGAAAATTGAAGGAAGTGGGGGTTTTGGGGCATGGGGAATCCTTGGTTGACGAATTCATGCACCATGTATATTCTATGCAGAGCCACATCTTCACCCATAAAACTCATAAAAGTCAAAATAATTTGGGACCTCATTAAGCATGAACTCACAATATAATTTCTTCAAAAATAGAGAGGAACCTCATTGTTGTTGCATGGTGGATAATCAAAAACCATCCACCATCAGTCCTAAAAATATTCTTGATTCGATCATCATGGCACCAATGGATTGGGAACCATTTGCAAGTAGGTACGGGGGCATTGGTTCTTGGGTCAGTAAATAATGCACAAATGTGGTCTTTTTCAATTTTTGTCTTTTACGATTGCATGGGATAATTTATCCACATACCACCACCTACAATCACCTCTAAAGGTATTCCATCTATCTATTTGGTTGGTTACGGAGTTGACTTCACCAATCAATGTTTGCAATGTGTTGGCTAAAGTCATGTGGGATGGATTTGTGGCATGATTTTGTCTTATAGTCTGAATAAGGTTCTCAATGGCAATTTTATTTTGTCGAATTCTTCCAACGATATCAGCTTGTGTTCTGCTAGTTCCGTGGGGACAGAAGGAGCCACAAGAGGTGGATCTACATTTGGAGGAGGGTTTTGAGGAATATTTTGATGGTTTGTAGGATTACGAGCTTGCCAAACAACTGAAAAAACAAAAAAATTGTATACATAAACAAAAAATTGAAAAACCCATGAAAATCACAAAAAAACCTAAAATGCAAGAAATTTGATCAAAATTGAGGGCTTACCTCTTCATCTTGGTAGCATTGTTGAAACTTTCACAATCCAAAAGTCCAAGGAGAAATTTTTAGGGGTATTCAAAGCTTGAGTGCCAAAGGTCTAGGAGAAATCATGGTTCGTAGGGGAAAATGGGGAAAATGAGGAGTCGCGGGTCTATTTTTTTTGTCTTAGAGGACCATGATCACAATTTAAAACCACGATCATGGTTTTAGGTTTGGAAATCACCAAACCTGTGAAAATAATTCCGCGATTATGGTACATAATTTTTGGGTTTTTATGTCCACCAACTTGCTTTGCACTTACCCTTCTCCTACATAGTACTCTTACACCTAAAGTTTTTTCTTAACCACTTCCTCCTAATTATGTTTCACCTAAATTTCCTCTTTTTAATGTCCATAGATATCCATAAGAGCACTATACACACCTAGTTTTGCACATGTTACATTTTTGGAATGGTTCAAAATCCCCAATGATGAATTAATATCTTTTCCAATGGTGTTTGATTCTAATTTCTCATTTGCAGTATATATTTGTAGCCTTGAATGTTTCCCTTGTCCATTTCCATGTTTTAACACTTTCCTTTATCATCCTACTAGCATTTTCCTTGGCTTTTGATTTTAAGTCATGAAACTACCCCGGTGGTTACATAGCCACCGGTTGCCCTCGAGAGATGGTTTCATAACCATCCCAATAGTTGTGTAACCACCAATCTGTGTAAAGCGGTGGTTCCATGCGCATTTAAGTGAGACTCTTTTGGCATGTTCTGAACGCATGTCACCTTCTTAAAACTCATTTTTAGTGCACGTTTCTTGACCAAATTGGATGTTATTAATCTCGCTTGATGCGTACCAAATTCCTTTTCCCTTCTTGTTAATTATGAGTTAACTACCCCTTCTTTGAGTGATGTGGCATCCTTGGCTACCAAATGGCTTAGACCATTTCCTATCATTTTTCTATAAGATCCAAGCTTCTACCTGGAGCATTGGTTGGAGATTACTATTTTAAATTACCTTTGTTATCTTTGTCGTAACCTGTCAAGAAATATAAAAGAAATATCAGTTCTCTTTCCTTGTTATTCTCTTCTGCATTGCTACCAGATTACTTGCAAGCCATTCCAACTCTAGCACTTCTTCATCATTTCTTCCACACAAGCCAACACAGTTCCCTGGACTCGTTTGAACACCAAATTGGAAAAGAAGCTGAGGGGAAAACAAATAAAATCAATACTGGAATTGTCACATTTCTACACTTCAGGTTGGGGATGCATTTGGATTCTTAAAGTTTCTTTGTTTGAGTAGATCTTATTCCATAATTTGTTAGAGTATATTAATTCAAAGAAGTACAATTACTGTAGTTTTCTTTATTTATAAAAAGCTTCTATTGAGAAATTCTTCCCTTCCTATCACTTTGGATTTGCATGGGAAGTTTTTACGGAGGAATATTTTGCATTTTCTCAATATTATTTTTGATTTCCCTTGATTTTTCTAAGCTTACCTAGGTCCCGCTTTACTTCTACCGGGGAAGTTTCAGTAGAGGAATTCTTCCGAGAAGCCTTTTCATTCTTCCTATGACTCGAGGTAGTAACAAAGGAAGTTGTAAATCCATAAGTAAAAATTGGAATTTTTTTCATTTTATTATAATAGATTAGATCCCGTGCATAGGTAAATAGCCACATTTGGTTGTTTACTTGTTTATTTTCGCTAATTTTAGTGTAGAAGTAATTTTAATTAATTAGAAGAAGATTATTTTGTTTTTGCATATTCCTTCTACTTTCTAGTAAGCATATAAACATACAAAACATTAGATTAATTAGTTCTTTATTTATTTTTACTTCATTTTATTAAAAACCATTGGAAAACACAAAAAAATAGAATAAATTCATTTCTTTGCATTGTTAATTAGTTTCATTTGTTAATCATTTAGCCGCACATAGATTTAATTAATTCAAGGAAAGTAATTGGATTGATTTAATTTTTCTACTTTCTCTTATTTGATTAATTAGGCACATATATTAATTAGACGGAAAGTAATGCAATTTCCCATGTGTTCTTAATTTGGACAGTTTAAACACCAATCTTTCCCTTGACATAAAATTTGTGAATTTGATTTCTTCCTTAGTATAGCGGTTCACATATCCCACATGGCCATTAAAGGCCCTCAACAACCAAGTGATTCTGTGTTTGATCCCTGAGTCCCATAGATGAACACAATTGAATTATTTACAAACATTTACACAGGCTTAGGACCACACTGCTTCACACATTATCATCTTGTTGTTGCTATTTTTGAACATAAAAGTAGACAATGCTTATGAGTTCTAGAAAAATCAACCCAGTCGTAACTAGTTTTCACAATTCACCCATTTTTCCTATCCACATGTTTCCTCCCACACCTCCATGACCTTGTCTAGAGACTTCTACGAGGAAAACACAAGATAGTTTCCACGCATTCCGTGAATGGTTCGAAATTATTCGGTGACACTAATATTGAAAGAATTCTTCGTGTCGCAATTCTCTCAACCACTCCATTACACCTACTCAAGTTAGAGAGGCCTTCATTTCCTTAGACGAGAATATCCCCACAGTGCCCATTTAAGACATTAGATTTCCTTGATCACTTTTCACCCACTTTCACATATTCTACCTATTCGCCTTATTTATCCTATCACATAACCATCTATCCATTCCATTGTAGTTTTCCTAACATGACCTCATGAGGTTGCGTGCACTTAAGGTAATGTGTTGATTTTAAGATGTATAATCACCTTTGATCATTTTCTGTTGTATGCTTGGACTATGATTTTGATGATACATTTTTGACCAAATTGTTTCTTAGGAGCTTACAAGACTATACTTTGTGATGGTTGTATGATTGGACATTACACTCTATTAGATCTTTCACTCCTTTAGGAAACCTATTTTTGGATCTCTTTTCTATGAATATTAGAACTAAAATATTATATACACAAATGGCCAAAGTGAAGCAAGGATCTAATGAACATCTTAGTGGCTATATTTTGTGCTATAATAATAATCTTTCTAAAATGAATAATTTCTTGGCTAAATCTGAATTACAAGATACTTTTATCCAAAGACCATTTACTCCTTTACAAGAATGTGTGCTCTTTGAATCTTTTCATTCTTTTTATCATTTATGTTATACTCTTAAAGCATGTGAAAATTGCTTACTTTCTATGGGAAAACTTAAGTATGGTGATAATATTTACAATATCTATACTAATAATTCTCCAACCAAATCAGAATTTAAAGGCAATCCTAGTGAGCCTAAGCATACTATCAATGTTATATCTCAACCTACAAAGCTCCAAATACAACTAACACAATGAAATTTTACTGTATTTTCATATCTACCTCGCATGTTGTTGAATCATCTCATTAAAATAAATATTATTTCTATTTCATCCCCTCTTGAGCTAGATCCTAATTGTCCTCATGGAAAGAATTTTGATGAAAATACACATTATGATTATCATAGATGCAATGGCCATTATACTAATAGATGCTTTAAGCTTAGACATTTGATTCAAGATCTGATTGACAACAATGAAATTGAGCTACCTAATCCTATTATTTCTATTTATAAATCTACTAATGATAATGGAAAGCTTAATATTTTTAATGATCCATTACCTAAACATGAAAAAGAAGCTCCTAAATCTTCTTCCAATCATGCTTATCATGTGGTTCCACCTCCATCATCTTTAGATCATCCTCTTGAATTCCTCCACATGTCATTAATTTTATTGATGTTGATTTTCATGCTTCCTTTTCATCACATAGATTACACATTGATGCTTATGTTGGTACTCATGTTGTTAACAATGTTATGGTGCATCCTACTTTCAAGCGTAATGTATGTTCACTATATTTCTTACAATCTATTGGCTTTCCATTATCTTAGATGACACATACATCACATATTTCACATGGGCATATGATTTTCCCCATCATGGTTGGGCCTCTCACCATCTCTATACCTTTCTCTTTTAGATCCTAGGTTATTTATTGTGAAAAGGTCTTAGGAATTGCTCATCTTAGGGCTACCAAATCCATCCCATCCATAGTTCATTTATGCCTTAAGTTCATCAATGAGCATCACTTTGTCACTATTTGAGGTATCCCTTTGTAGGATCCTTTATTTATGGATTCTATTACTCCTATACCTTCATTTGATACTACACCTCCTCCTACATCTATTATGGATATTCATATGGATTTGACATGTACTATATTTCCATCTATGTCTCCTATCACTTCTTGTAATACTCTCACACCTCAACCTAGCTCTCCTCCACATGTTACTTTCGCTTCTCTCCCATGAAAAATACATCAGTCCCATATCCCTCCTCATAGGGTTAGGTCTACACATAGGATGCATACTACACTCGGTACATCTAGTCCCACTTCACGGTCGTATTCTCCACATACACAACATCACATTACTTTTCATAACGTGACACATGCACTTTCATGTGGCACTAGGTTCTTATATCATGTTCACATGTGTTCATCTCTCACATTATTATATAGTGGGCCCTCTCCCTCTATCCTCATTCAATATATCCCTATAACATTCACATTTGGGGGCATACTGTCCCCCACAACTCGATGATGCAATCTTATTCTAGGTTCAAACATGACTATTAGGGGTGCACTTACCTACATGAACCTCACTTTGCACACATACACTAGGGGCCAACCTTGTTCCCCTCCCCTAGTCATAGTATTTCATATTCTAATATTGGAAAAAATACACAAACATCAACTTAGATCTTGGTTGTATGATGCAAAGGCTAATGAAAATCATAAAACCATCTAACAAGTTAGAACAATAACTTGAAATCATCATTCAAAGGCATACCAATTTTTCACTTTTCTCAATATACTAAAACTTATGTATTAACATTTGATGTTATATTCAACTGTTTCAAAACTCAATAAATCTTTATAACTGTTATATTTCACTAAAAACCAATGTTCACATGCTTGAAAAGGTTCCAACACTTCATCTTCACTCAAACTCACTCTAGACCTCGCTACTTTCTTTTATCCCTCCAAAATTCCATTTTTAGCATAAAATCCACATATTTTGGAACTAAGACTCACCTTTGGTAAGGTTTTAATCACCCATTAAGCCCATTAAATAGCCTAAAATTTTTCATCATATAACTCTTTACCCATTTCATTTAGACTCCTTTTACCATTTTTGTTGTATTCCCTCAATTAGCCCTAGTTTTGAGCAAACCTCTATGTTTGGAAAAATCCACTAACTTTTATGAAAAAATGAAACTTTTTCCAACAACCCATTAGCCTCCTTGTGCTTTGTGTAAAGTTTTATGGTCTAGTTCCTTCTCTAACACTTACAACTCACCTTTCACCTCGTTTCTAGGTTCATATTAGGCCTAACCTAGGGTTTCAAGTCAAAAACCTGATTTTTCTTTGTTTTTCAATATTTCATCCATTAAACATATTTTATTCACTTATATTAAGCTTATCTAATACCTTTCCAATACTTCAACACACTATTATTTCCTTTCATACTACTTTTCCATTTTTGACTTTTCAAGGAGCTACTTATTTGCTATAAACCCTCAAAAGGTGCCTATACTATGTTTTTACCTCCTTTGATTCTTGGAATAAGCTCAGTATCCTTCACTTACTTTCAACACCATATCCCTATTAGTTTTCTTCATGAGCTTCTTCACAATATAGTTTAAAGTTCCTTATTTACAAAATTATTTATACACTTTCCATACCTCTACTCATGATCACATCATCTAGATTCTTTGAATATGATTATTTTTAGTCTCTTCACACTATCCACATAACATATATCTTCTTCTCACATCCAAAACATTATTTTCAACCTCCCTTCTAAGTCTTTACCACTATTATACTTGTTTGAACCTTTAAGTTCTTCTCAAGAGTGCTTCCTCCATAAACCTTTAACAATTCCTTCTCTATGTTTTCACTCTTTTCTTCCTCTAAAATGTTCTTAGAAACTCTTAGCATCTAATAAAGTTTCACTAAGCCCATTGATTCATCCATTATTTTTATGTTATACATCTTTGACAACTAGTTAACCTTGGGATTTCATTTGCATTGTTCTCCTAAGATGGTCTCGGTCTTATACACCCACACTTCGTGCATGCATGTTACATTGTTTACCCCCAATATATTTTTGTAGGAACTCATTTATTCCTATAATCCTCCCTCAACTTTTATGGTCTCACAAATTCCCTCAAGTGAGGAACAATTCTTCAACATTAACTAGTTTCCTTCGAGTTCCTTACCTATACACAATCAATTTATTCCTCTCGAGTTCTTCAAAAATTTAAGCCTAGCTCTAGATCTACAGTCTTATAATATATTAAATACTTCCAAATTCACCTTCCACTGTGCTATTTTGGTCTCTTAATGTTCTTTATTTTCCTTTATCTCAGTTTTCTTCTCACTAAAAATGGTATTCTTATAATTTGGTTAGACTGGTAAGAATTTAACATCCTTACCTTACTCAAATCACTCTAAAATTATTCTTACATCTCTCGCCCCATCCATGAGAACATTTTCACCATTTTGTATATTTTTCCATCGGTGGTTTTGAAAATCAGGAAAATTTTCATAAATCCTAAACCTTAGATAGGGTTTTGACCTGAGAATAAGCTATTATGAGTTTTGAGAGAAATTTCCCCTTTCAACCCTCTAGTCACTTTTTTTAAGGTCTGTACCATAGGTTACTCTACTATCAACTTATTTTCTTCACACAAAAAACCTTTGCATAGAGAATTGATGCACTTTTACCATTCTTCTACGCTTAAAATTGTGTCTTACTATTTCACGTGGTTTTGAATGGGTTAATACTCATCACAAACCAACAATTTCATAAGACCTATATTGGTATAAATATATCTCCTATTGACCATGAGACTTTGTTTAATAAGAAAATAAATCCTTCTTTCACAGAGAGAGAACAAACATTACCTCAACATACAATTTCTCACTTATACATGGGATTTTTACATATTATATTTATCTTTAAGAGTCCTTTAAATACTTTTACCTACATTCTACACTTGAAGAGACATTTTTTTATCACATCTCCAATGGAGATTCATTTTCCATTTCACAAACATTTAATCCAAATATCAAAATTACATGATCATACACAATTTTAACATATGAAAAGAAGCTTTCATTAGATCTTTCATTCCAATACATAGCTCCTCGAGCCACCGGGGCTCCCAAACAGAGATTACACCTTCCTTTTCTTCTTACCACCTATGATCAATCATCCATTTGAATGCATTATTTTATCACGTCTCCAATGGATATTTATTTTCCATTTCACAAACATTTAATCCAAATATTAGACTTACATGATCATACACGATTTTAACATATGAAAAGAAGCTTTCATTAGATCTTTCATTCCAATACATAGCTCCACGAGCCACTAGGGTTCCCAAACAGAGATTACACCTTCCTTTTCTTCTTATCACCTATGATCACTCATCCATTTGAATGCATTCTTAATTATGGAAGGTTGAGAAGGTAGTTAGAGTTCTAACTCCTATAGACACCTAAATCTAACTACATAGTTTTAATACTAAAATTGCACTTCTTATCCTATTTTCTATAATTTCGTTATAATTATTGGTTTTCTTGATAATTAGATAACATTCCCCTTCATTTTGGTCAATTAACAACACTTCATTAATTAACTAGCCTTCCCCCATCCTGGATGCCAATTAACAACACTTTGTTAGTTATAATCCTCTTTTAATTAATTAATTAACCATTATTAATTAATTAATCCTTTCAATCTTGTATTTAACTAATAAACCTTCTTATTAGTTAAATCCCCCTTTCAAACCCTTCAAATTATACTAATTTCCTTCTAAATCATCTCCAAATAGCTTCTATAAGCTTAATTTGGCCTATTAATTAATCCTAGTTGATTAATTAAATCACCTCCAACTCCCATGAGTTTTTAATCACTAATTAATCTCTTCTAATCATACTTATCCCTTTCTAATTCTACATTCCCTTTATCCCACATTCACTAGGTTGTAAGCTTCTCCAAAAATGGAAAGCTATATAAAGAACCTAGTACACCTTGTCTAAATTTACATCATATCCTTATAATATATATGCATATGATAAGAGAATTTAAACTTTGAAAATCTTATTGATCAAGAAACAATTTATATATACTTTCAAAGGGTAGTAAGAGAAGAACTATAGATGTGAAAATCCATATTGGTGTGATCTCTTCCTCTTTCATGAAGATAACTTCCTTTGATCACATGTAACAACATTCAGCTCAACAAAAGGAGTATTTTCAATTTAAAATACCATAAAAAACATCAAAGGATGGCTTACAATTTCATGTTAATTAGATGCATTAATTATCTTTTCCTTTTCTATGGCTTTATCATGATGCTTTGTTAGATTAGATTTGTTATTGAGACTACTTGGTGTTAGTTTCTAGTGATTAACTTATCTTGGTTTCACATTCATACATTTTGCACACACAGCGGGACTCAAACTTAGCTCTTTCCTACCATCTCTCACATAATTGGCATCTGTGTCTACTTTGTATATGTTTGCATCTTCCTTGCATGTTCTAGCATCCATCTTCATGTGTCATAAATCATCTACATGCATTTTCATTTACAAGTAATTTATGTTTCTTACATCATCATTTAGCCTTTGTGAACTAGCATCTCGATTGTGTGAACTAGCGTTTGTTCCATGTGCTAGCGTTTTGTGTAGTTTTTTGACTCAATTTTTTGAAAAATCCATGATCTTATTTTTGTGTTTCCTATTGTTTTTATAGGTTTTCTAACTTCTGATTTGTAGGTTTTACTTTAAAAACCATTTTCTAACACTTAAATGCTTTGATAAATGTTGTTTTTCCATTTACCTAAGTTAAATCAAATGTTGTGTATGCTCTTCTCTTGCACTTTCAAGTGATCTTGAGAATCAAAAACAACTTTGGTCTGTATTTCTAACATTTTGGTTTACTTGGAAATTTCATCATTTAAGTTGTTTAAGGGAATCAATATTTCAAAGCACTTAAAGATCATTTCTTCAAAAAAATTCCATTTGCTTAAATTTTGATCAAATGTTGTGAATGCTCTTCTCTTGCGCTTGAGTGATCTTGAAAAAAACACAACTTTGATTTTTCTTTCTAAACCCTTTGGTTTAAAATTGGAAAAGTAGTGATTTCAAAATATGCTTCATTGAAATTGATTAAAGTTTTCCCATTTCTAATAGTTAGATCAAACATAATGTATGTTCTTCTCTTGCACTTTTGAGTGATCTTGAGAATTAAAAGAGACCTTGACCCTCTTTCTAAACATTATGGAAAAATACTAATATTTTGAGTGCAGGACCTTTCACTTGTCAAAGAATAAAATCAAAACAAATACTAACTACATTGTGTGTAGGTTGTCAAAGGTGTGTAAAACCACATTAAAATCAAAGATAAAAATACACACCATTCATTCACATTGTATTTACAAGTTCAGATAAGGGTTAAAAACCATCTGCTTTAAACTATGGGAATTTCCTTGACATAATCCATAAAAATTATTATGATTATTACCACACGGGAGCCCCAAAGTAGTCAACACATTGAGGAATCTGGTTAAAAAAATAGGAAGTGCCCCACTACCTAGTTGACTATAAATTCCCATGAAGAGTGATAAATATTGTCCGTATGAGGCCTCATTCATTAAATTGATTGTGGGGTAAATTTCCTTTGTTTAGGATTTATTCTAGAAAATTGTACCTCTTTTAGACAAGTTATTAGAAAGTGTTGAGAAAACAATCCTAGGGAGACATTTGGCATTGGGGCTAACTTGACCATTATATAATCGAGTTTTAAAGAGAAATTAAAAAGAAAGATTTCCTTGGAGTCAAAATCTTATTTTCCAAACAAGAGAGTATATTAAAGTTGTGTCACGTATCTTTCATTATGAATCTTACAACGTAAATATTTATCCTATTTTATACCTTGTTATCGAATAAGGAAAAACTCGCAAAGTTGCACCACATATTTTTCATCACCAATCATAAAATCCCTTATTCTCTTTTTGAAATGATGGTCAAAATAAAATAAATCAAAGTGATTCTAAAAATTTTTCCACCACTTTTTACCCACTTAAATCCATTTTTCCTTAAAAACTTGATTTAAGTGTTGAAAGTGTGTTGGTACGTATTCAAATTTTGGTAGTTTGTCTTGAAACCAATATTGAGACATCTCAATTGTAGAAAGTATCTCACTTTGATCTCACTTTGTGTTGTTAATTTTCTCGCATTATAGCAATACATTTTGATACTTAGATCTTGTTTTCTTAAACTTGATTTAAGTGTCCAAAGCTGTATAGTTGCGCTTACTCACATCAGATCAACCCATTATTATACTTAAACCTTGTTTTTCTTAAAATTGAGTTGAGTGTTGAAAGTGCCTTGTTACATTGCTCACCTTGTGTCAATCCCTTTTTAATACTTACATCTTGTTATCTTAGACTTGATATAAGTATTGAAATTGTATTGTTACATTGCTCGCATTTGTATCAACCATGTTCAGAATTAAAGCTTAAATTTTCTTTAAGTGTATAATTTGTGTTATTACGTTATCAAAATAAATTCAACCCCCTTTTAATAATTAAATCTTGTTTGTTCAAAACTTGATTTAAATATTAAAATTATGTTGTTACATTATCAAATAGCTTTGAGACAATTTGAACATAGGAAATAGTTTCCTTTGTGGTCATTCCTTTGTCTAGGATTTCACATATTTTCCTTGGTTACTTTCATTATACATTTCACACTCTTGGAAAATTTTCTTTTGAATCCATTACAATACTAGATTTTAATCAGCCATTTTTACTTTCACACTTGTAACTTGTTTTCCAAACCTTTCTTGATTGTATAAATTATGTCATTGTGATGTCTGTTTTCCTTATATTCCCTTGAGAAAATCACACGAGCATCCCATATTTGAAAAATTTCTAGTTTTCCACCATTACGATGCTGAATCAATATGGAACTTCCTTTCATTTTGAAGGATTTCAATCATACAATATAGGTCTAGGAATTTGGGTTTCAAAAATTCCAACCATGACTAATTATCACACGGTTCCTCACACATATGACATTAGGGAACATAGGTTTCAAAATTCACATCAAAATATGCCCATAATTACTAAACCTTGATTAGTTATTAATACTAAATAACACATTATATTATCCACTTCTCCACCTTCATCTTCTAATTTGTGGTATGATTCTGATGCTTCTAGTTCGTGGTATGATTTTGATTCTCCTAATCATTCATATCCTTCTAATCCTCTTCATCATCCCTATTCTCCTGATTATTCTAATCCATGTTATTATTTTGACTCCCCTGAGTCTCTTGAGCCTCATCTAATTGACTTTCTTCTAAGGAATAATCAATCTCCTTAATGTCACCACAAATTCTTATAATAATTCATCTAATTTGACTCCTAAGTTACAGATCCTCCCTTTCTCCACAAGACCCCCTTTATCAGTCGCCTCAATGACATATTCCTCCTTTGAAGATCCATGTAACTAAAAATTCCTCTAATCAATCATCTAATTTGACCCCTACATCGCAATACACTGACTTTCTACATGATCCTCTTTTTCTACCTAAATTATGTCGTCTACTAGGCAAACCGATACCAACCTATTCCAAATCCACATCTTCTTCAACTTGTAAGACATACAAATCCAAATCTACTTCATCTCTTGAGTCATCTTATTCTATCAATAAAAATCCAATCTCTCTTCGGCCCTCGAGCCCTTTTAACCATATCTTACCATATCCTTATCAATCTTCTAAAGACCGATGTTTACATCCACATCAAACAATTCACAAGAACTTAGGTGCTAAAATATATTTTTAAGCACTATAAAATTTATTTATGGGAGAAATAAGGTAAAACCTTCCCATCATCTCCATCATCAAACATATTCTCAATCTTTAACACTTTTTGGACATCTTCCATCAAATCAACCTACCATCATCGACCAACAATGACCCATACCGATTGATTTCTTTCAGAATGAAGAATTAATTGGAGAATTCATGGGGCTACATAATGATAATCCTCTAGAGGATCATGAGAAAGGATTTTATTTTTATCTCGATGTATCCACATATTTTGGGGAAGAGGTTGAGTCCTTTAATCAGAAAACAAAGAAAGATCCTAAGATCATCAAATTTTATCCTCCTCTTGTTCTTTCATCTTCTCATTTCCCATTACATGGTGAAATGATTGGGTCTATCCTAAATTCCCCTCATATATTTTCATCACCCAACCATAATTTATCTATCAAACCTCCTTAATCACAATCTCTCATTGGGTCACCTCTGGATATCCCTTCATCTTCTTCTCTATGTGTGCCACCTCCTAGTAGCCCTTCATATTTTATTTTTGGGTCACTAATGAGGAGAATATTATCCTCTATTCTTGGGACACGTCCTAGTATCCCATCATCTTCTATCTAGGTATCATCTCCTAGTAGTCCATTCTCTTCTATACTTGGGCCACATCCTAGTAGCCCTTCCTCTTCTATCTATAGGACACCTCCTGGTATCCCATTCTCTTCCATCCTTGGGCCACATCTTAGTAGCCCTTCATCTTTTATCTGTGTCTCACCTCTCGCTAGCCCATTCTCTTGAATCCTTTAACCATATCCTATTAATCCATCATATCATCCCTCTATCATCAATGTGGTAAGCCCACCATAATCCCTACTAGGTGTATCATCAATCCTAACCATACAATTTCTTCTCCCACTTCTCGGGATCAACAAAATCACACATTAGCTTGTAGGAAACACCAACAGTTTCTTCATCAAGATAAAATAAAAAATATGAAGAGCTCCAAATCTCCCAACAAGTCAAAAACCACAAAGATAAAAATTAAACACAATTCAAGAATGCACACCAATACAACCATCAAGTCTAGCACAAAGTGAAAAAAATATATGGATAGGGAACTCCAATTCCCACATAAAAATACATATTTCAAGATAAGTTGCAGTCACTTATAAAGCATGATCTCACCATGATAATTGAGATTGGATATAATATCACTCTTGATAATGAAAATCTCTTAGTCTCCCTCATCAAAGAAATAAAAAACATCATTTTTAGATCTTATCACATGGAGTGACATTGTTGGTCCTAACTTCCCAATCATTCATCTTCATCATCTTATCCCTTCATGATTTTCCCTTCAAAATAATTCAAAAATAATAAAATGAGAAAACATTTAAACATTACAAAAACAATCAAAGGGACAACACTCAAATATTGCAATTAGGTATTATATACACATGGATTTTCTTTCCTTCCTTTCTTCATATTCCTCTACAAATCTCCCACCATTTTCATCCCTTCGATGATCTTTTGGTTAGTCTATTCGGAGCTCAATATGCAAAATTTATATCATATGTATGGAAGGATTTTTCAGTGATAGGAATGATTTGAAAGTGATTATGATGAAGACATTGGATAGTGTCAACAAATATGCCCAAAACATCTTTTGACAAGTTTATTATATGAAGATAGTGATAGGATCTCTAAGAGGTCAATTGTTCTCTAATTTACCCGAAACAAATCACCTATCAAAATAAATCATTCCTACACATTGGATAGTGTGTCTTCACTTATTGCCTCTTTAAATCTTCCTTTCAAAAATTAATTAATTTCCACATGCACACACTGGATATCGATGAGAAAATAGGACTAGTATGTTACTAGGTGTTGTTTGGACATTGTTCAGACTCTTGATTTAGTCTATGTCTTGTCTCACGATTTGTGCCTTTAGCTCATCACCTTTTCATCATGAGTTGTCTAGTTACATTTTCCATATCCATCCATATCATCCATGATTTTCATCTACTTTGTTCAGAACATCCATGTGTATAAGATTTCCTTTTTACCATGTTTGAGGGAAACTATGTCCCCTTTCAAAAAAGTAACCTTCTACTTCTTTTCTATCATACATTTCTTGTCAAAATTACACTGGAGGCATGCTCTCTCTTTTATAACACTTCATTGGTTTTAGTTCATCATTATGTTAAACCTATCCTTTGTGGCCTTTATCTAGTTGATTTCTCCTCTTGTATATATGTGTGGAGTTTTCCCTTGTAAATTCTAACCTCTCTCCGGGGTATCTTAAGAACTTTGTTTTCCTATACATAGTTTCAAAAAACCATCAAAAGATCCCAAAACATTCACAAAACCTTTGAAAATCCTAAAAATACAAAATAAAAAAATCCAAAAATATGAAAAACTCATAAAAAATAAACATTGGAAACTATACTACAAAACATCCTACTTCAAAGTGTTTTCTTGTTCTAGAGCATGACATGTGGATTATCTTGATCTTCCATTATTAACAAAGTTGGTTTTCTTGTTATTTTTGTTTTTCCTTACGTATATTGTTTTTGGGGTAGTTTCATAGTGCACGATTGATTTTCATAGGAATTATATGTAATCTATCTATTCTCTTGCATGTTTTCTTAGAAAATAATTTCAACCCTTACGTCATATAACTCAAACATTTGGGAATTTGAGCTGGATAACAAAAAAATTGGTGAAACTTTCTTGAACGTTGTTTGTTTGAGTATGTTTATTTGTGCTTGTTTGTTTGTTTTTATTCTTGTTTACTTTCTTGTACTGCATCAATCTATGTATTTTGTTTTGATTTAATCCTTTAGTAATGAAAAAAATCATTATTATGGCTCTTCATGTCATTTTACACTTTTTTCTATGCTTGTATCAAATAAACAACTACTTTCAAGCCATATAGTTTGTCAACTATTTTGCGATCTTCCCATTCTCTATATATCTTCTTGTTTCCATTCTAATAATTTTTCTCCTTATCATTTTCCAATTCTCCCCCATACTTATTCCACTTGAGGAAATGGATATGTTTCACCATTTTCTTTACGTTTTTGAATGATGAAACAGATAGGTCTATGGGCTAGGAGGAATACCTATTAAATGTGTTGGTTGATGGTTGTTGTGTATGTTCTGAATTCTTGATCCAATGTCGATTGTGAGAGCTTCCTTTTGGCTAGGAGGAACTACCTGTAATAGAAAACAAGACCACAAAAGAGAAGTTAAATGATATATGATAGTGGACTACCTAGCGTATGCTAGTTCTGGGAAGTGTGATACTTCCTAGATGGCTATCCGCGCATTGTTTAAAAAAATTAATGTGAGAAATAAATAAATTCATACTATAGTTGATATGATTTGGGTATCTCATTCAAGTAAAATAAGCGAATCCAATCACAACAAAGGCTAGGCTATAGTTGGATCTACAGGATGAGGTAATTGTCAGTCATCGGGACTAGTCAGGCTCGATTTCTGCGTTGTTTAGGTCAATGGGTAGGAGGTTGTTTAGCTATTTTCTTGGGCAAGGTATTAAACACAGAGACCGATGTTGGTTTCGTATGACCGGTGATAGTTTATGCATAAATTATGATGGTTATGGATAACCGGTGTCGATAAGGTTGGGATGTATGAAACTCAAAGAGATTTGATTGCAAGGTTTGATCTGGGATTTGATAGAGATGGTAGGGTGGATAAGGAGGTTTATAGAAGTCTCAGGTGTATTCAGGGGTGAAAAATAGGTGAGGATGGGTGATTTGGTAGTGTGGGTAAGGAAATGGTTGGGTTACGAGGTTGGTAAGGGATAGAAGAATGGGCATGTAAAGTGTAGATTAATAACAAGAGTAACAAAAGCTACTAACTAAAATAACCATTTTGGTAGGGGTATACACTTACTTTGATGCATACTAGATGGCTGAATGGTAATGATAGTTGATCGAAGGATCGTATTTGGTAATGTAGTAGTGAATCCTAGAGTGTTTCGTGAGTGCAATACTTCTAGATTTGTCTGGTGGTGGTTATGAGTGTTTGGATGCATGAAAGGATGTTGGTTCTGCTTGCATGCAACTCTGATCTCATCTCCTCTAGTCTAGGATGTGCCAACATCTCAAACAAAGATGGTAAGGTGAATAAATGGTAACTGAAAATGGTTTTGTCTTAAGCGGCATTAGTTTAGGTCTAACTGGCATCGGTTAAGGTGGGATTCCCTAGGTTTTACTAAAATGGGTAGATCTTTCTAATTTCTCAGGCCAAGTTGGTTTGTTGTCATGGATCGAATGTAAAGTTCCCTTCTAATGAGCGAGAATGTGGTTAGAGAAATCTTAGGCATTGATTTAAGGGTTAGACCAAATCTTAGCTCATTAAGGCAAGTAAGACTTAGTTATTGTTAATTATGGAAACATGTCAAGAATAGGTCTAGGGTGAGGTAGTTGGATGAGGTGTCTAGGTGAGGTGGAAATTAGGTCTATTAAGGTAATAAAATAATGGATATTGTGAGGATGGCTATTTAATTTAATTAAAATAATTAAATTAATTATTAATGTGGGGTGAAAGGGACCGTGATTAGGTGACCCATATTTAAATTGGTTATCCAACTAGGTGGTAAGGGGAGTGTGACCCAATTTTGGTATCTACATTTTTCCTCTTTTTGTTGCATAGCTTGTATTGGTAAGCGACGCTAACAAAAATAAGATGTGGTTGCCCCATGTGTGGGTGAAGGTAATGTTTCCCTAAGCATGGGTGGAGGTAACCCCCCTCAAACTAGGAACCGATGAGGTGAGAGAAGGAAGTAGTGAGTGGTTTGATAAAATGAGGAGGTGGGTGGCTTGAGAAAACAATGTAAGGTGGGAAGAAGGTGATGGTCGAGGGTATGGTGATTGTAAGAGGTATGGTGGGTGATTAGGTAGAGAATTCAGATGTACACACACACGTTGTGAAATGCCATGAGATACTAGGGTTTCTTAACATAACAAATGTACATTAGCTAGGGTCGTAAAGGTCATCCAAACAAGGGTTGTTGAGGTCCGGTATCCAGGGTAAAGGATACGTCCGGGTACTCAACAAGGTAAGACAAAAGAACATTTAGGTGTGGTTCTAGTACATCCAAAAGGTCAAGGTTTGTTTAGATAAGGGTCACAACCATAGGCAAGGTAAGGCTATTAGGCTAAGAAAAATAGGTACCATCATTACAAGATGCAACGGGTGAAGACATGGGAATATCCACTTAATCAACGGTGAGGTAGGTAGGTGTGGGTCGGGTAGGTGGAGGTAAAAATGGGAAATGGGGTAAAGGTCAAAGTGGGAAAAAGGGAAATGGGCTAGGGTAAAAGGTAGTGTGGTTGAATGTACGCACACGTATAAACTATGGAAGTGCCGGAGTTGAAGAGCATGCAAAATCTACATCATCTAAGGTCGATAGGTTTATCCAAACAAGGTTAAAGTGATTCCGGTATCCAAGGTATATGATATGGCATGAAGCACATCACAGGTTAGGTATAGGAATGTGTAGGTATGTTTTGGTACACCAAAGGTTGGGTCAAGATAAATGGTACAACAATAGGAAAGGTAAGGTCATTAGGTCAAACAACACGGGTAACCGTTTTGCAAGGTATTGTGAGCACATGAGCTCACGAGTCACTAATAATTTTTTGGGTCCAGTAGCTAGGTCATGACACGGGTAGGGCCGAGGTAATGGTAAAATAACAAGTCCCTAAACATAGTTAAGGAAAGAGATAGGTAATGTAGGCTTGGAGGTAGGTTGTGATAAGGGTGGGTAAGGTAAAATGGTGGCGAGGAAGGGTAAATTTTGGTCAGAAATGGGGAAAGGGTATTGACAGGTAACTAATTCTGGTCATACTAAACCGATGACGGTCTAAGTAACCCGACCATAGTTCACTAGGGCACATGACCAATGTTGATTTAGGTACAACCAACCACGGTGTGCTAGGGCATAGGGCCAATGTCGGTCTAGTTATAAACAATGTTGGTCAAGTCGATGTGGGTATATAAAAAGGAAAAATTTGTATAATATGGATTCATTTGTACATTTTGGCTTTTGTGAAAATGATGAGAGCATGAGACTTTTGTGCCTTGTCGAGAGGAAAGTACATGGGGCTGTACCAAGATGAGGTGGAGAGATCCGGTTGGAGAGGAGAGCCAGGTAGATGGGTCCATGACATCAGGTGGAGGGAGGTGATTGGTAGAGAGGAGTGAAGTAGAGATTTGACATGGCGAGAGGAAGGAGAAGGTTTGGGTGGACCACCAGCATAGCGGCCAGACATGCCACCATGGAGGTGATGTCGAGATGAGGTAAGATCTAATCCTTTCATTGTTATTTGATGTGGGAAGAAGGAAATGTAGAGGGGTAGAGGTAGGGAGGTTAAAATAATTGAAATTTTTGGTTAAATGAATGAAAGAGGGGGTGGGAAATGTTAGAGGTAGGGGAAGAGGGTTGTGGAGGGAAATAGGTGAGGTTTGGGTAGGAAAATGGGAAAGAAATTAGGTAAAGGAAATTGGGGTTTTAGGTTTGGTCACGTATAAATGACCAACACCATTCAAGGTATAGCCGATGTTAGTCTTTGTACACCGACATTGGTCGGTATGAGGAAACAATTCCAGTTAGAATGGACTGGTGATGGTCAGGAGTAACTAGTGCCAGTTAGGGTGAAAGGGATAGAGGTCTAGGAAGGGTAAGGGGAAAGTGGTTAGGGTAAAGAGTGTAAAATAGATAGCGGGTGAGGGGTCGGGAAGAAGGGAGGGGTTGAAGGTCAATGTTGGGTAAAATCAAGTTTTAATAATGTGTGTGATTGGTTGAATGTAGGCCAGGGACCAGCTATGGATGCGGGATAGGGTACCTCCCTTGCTTGTGGAGGTACGAGGGAGTGCAACAACCGATGATTGGTGCCATGTTACGAGGATGGCCTGATTAGGTTCGATTACTAGCACGCCACATAGTCTGGGAGCTAAATTTGATGGTCATTCTCATCAACAGATGGGAATCAATGACCAATACCTTCCATCTGCCGATGGGTGAGATCATAGTCACCCTGAAGGATGTGTACAAGATCACGTGGCTATTGATGTTGGGGACAAAAGTGTATTCTATCTCCTTAGATTCATCTAAGGAGTTGATGTTGAACGTGTTTGGTGAGGGGATGGTAGAGTTGAGGTTCCATAGTGCTAGTATGAGCTACAAGGATATGTACCAGGCCCATCTAGAGGAGATGAGGTTAGTAGTGTTGTTGATGGAGGTATTCTACTGCTTTGCACTACCGGATGTAGAGGGTGGGAGATTCCCATGATCCTTGATGGGGTTCTACACGACATGGTGGAGGACAGGACCCATTTTGCATGGGCACCCGCATTCTTGGTATAGTTATACAAAGAGCTATGGGCTTATGGGAGGCTACGAAGGTTTATCTGTGTTATACTTTCCTACTTCATTATTGGGAATATGAGCACATTGTGTGTGTGCGTCCAGTTGGTATGCCTTGGGATGATGCATTCAAGCCGAGTTTTTTTGGGTGGGCTTCAGGTGATGGGTGCCTACGATTGGGGAGCACCGAGCTGCTAGAGCTACACACGATGTAGCCTATTACAAGTGATTGCTAGAGGGGTTGTCTGGTGTGGACATCATTTGGAGGCCCTATGTGGGTTTTCCATCATATGGGTAGATGGAAGAGGAGCTACAAGAGCTATAGGAGCTACAGTTGATCTGATGGATAGAGGGGTGACATGTAGGAGAGTACGAGATGATACCTATAGAGAGGGTTAGACGGTAGTTCGGGCTACTTCAGGATATACCTCCACCCTTCCCATAATATAGGAGGGATGACATGGAGAGGCCTCTACCTCTACCACAACCAATAGTGCCAACAGGGTAGGAGGAGCAGGTGATAGACCGGTGGATTGATGATGTCGAGGTGACTGATAGATATAGGTAGTGGTGGGCCACACATTTACAAGCAGTACTATTGAGGCCGGGGAAGCCATATTTAGCCACCATCATAGTATAGAGGGATGCCCTACGGGGAAGGTGGCTACCCTGATTACATAGTTGGGGATAGTGCAGGGGGCGATAGGCTCAAGGGATACGTTACATTATTTTATAGGCACAAGTGGCCACTCTACGAGCCCAGTAGCAAGTAGGATAGGTACCCACATAGGGTGGAGATGGGGATGGGGTATAGGTGGCCACCATATAGACATAGATTACATGTTTCTAGTGCCCGGGCCTTTGCACGTGTGCGAGTTACGGCCCTTCAGCCCGAGATATAGGAAAGGGTGGGACAGGTCCCTTAGGACAGAGCTTAGGCATAGGGATAGGGTCCTCTTTATAGGTACCAGTGGGACAAGTTCCCAAGAGATAGGTACAGGGGCTGAGGCTGATGGCACCACCATAGACAATACCTATAGGTAGGTTGAGGGATGCCTTAGGAGAGGTCAAGTATTATCAGGATCAGCTGATGGCCGCAGGATAGATTTTCTATCCTATGGAGAGTATAGAGCATAATAGGCCTTGAGTGAGAGGACCAGGTCACATACCCATAGTGTAGAGAGTACAGGGGGCCAGTGAGCCCCGAGACAGGTCAAGGCAAGACTACTAGTGCATGGAGGCCAGCTCCAGGTGAGGGACCATCAGAGGATAGATCGGGGTGAGGTGGAGAGAGGTTGGTAGGGCACCCCACTGGAGGGGAGACAAGGAGAGACTGATGAGACAAGGATGGATATTAGGTGGGGTGACAATTAGTCATCATTGATGATCATTGTATCTATGTTTTTGACATATTTTTATATGTATACTAGCCTACGTGCCAAATATGATGAGGATGTATATGAGAGATTTTGAGAGATTGTGATTATTATTTGTATCTATGCTCACATGTATTTTTACACAGACTTTTTGATTTATAGATGATGGTATTTATAGTATGGATGGTGTACTTGTTGTAATTTTCACTGCTATATATATATACACGGAAATCAAGTGGATTAAGCCCGATAGAGTCAAGGTGTGTGGTAGGCATGGCAGAGTCAAGTCTGTTTAGGCATGGTGGAGTCAGGTCTATTTAGGCATGGTGGAGTCAGGTTGGTTTAGGCATGGTGGAGTCAGGTTGATGTAGGCATGGTTGAGTTAGGTCAAGTTAGGCATGATGGAGTTAGGTTGGTTTAGGCATGGTTGAGTTAGGTTGATTTAATGTCCAAGTTTTTGGTAACATGAGAGACAAATGTTGATGTATATACTTGGTATGGTTTTTAATTTCCAAATTTGTGCCATAATGGAAATGTGAAAATGATAAATGGATAATTTGATGATGTAATAAAATGTGTATGAGTTGATGCTTATTAGGTTTAATTTCTAGCTATTGATATAAAATAGAAACTAACTAGGGTAGAATGTGAATAGGAAAGGGAAAGGGGGAATTGGTTAGGGTAAAGAGTGGCTGAGCTAACCTCCAAGGGCCCCATGCCCTCAGAGTGTTGCCTACATAGTCTTGGTGAAAAGGGACCTCAGGCCGATGTAGTTCTCCCATAAGCTAGGGAATATTGTGATGAAGTAAAGAAATGGATTGATAGGTGTTTAGGCATGGGTGAATGTAGGTCATATGCATGATTGAGTTCATGTCATAGGCATGGTTGAGTGGTTTTTTTAAATATAAGTGTCGATGATCTAGTCCTATATAGGATAATCAATAAGTAATGAGGTAGGTGAATGGTAAGAGGTGGTAAAAGATTCGCTTAATTGATAAGAACCCTAATGAGTCAACCATACCTAAGAGGGGCTCATGAACGTAAGAACCTAAAGGTGTTGCATAATGGACCATTCTAAGGGTGAAGAAAGTCACATAATCATGAAATATCATGTTTGCGGCAAGTCCCTTGAGTAAAGAGGAAATTAGGCCAAAAAGGCAAGGAGGTGAGAATGGGTGATTGAGCATAACTTAGTGTATATGACACGTGTCTTTCAAAACAAGAAACCCGGGATCAAGAATAGGAAAGTCCATGATGAAAATTTCATCTTTTTCTTCATTTGTTTGTTTTTAATAGACTGATCGATGCGAGAAGTCTATATGGGATGAGTATATTATCTCCTTGAGGTCTTCGTGAAGTTGATCGATGTGGGAAGCTTCTAGATATTTTTATTAAATTTGTGGAATAACTATGATATAGCTATCCTTCAAGGAGCAGTCTATTTATAGTGGTGGAATTAGCATGAAGAGATGTCCCTTTTGAGGGAGTCATCTTTTGCTGGAAGTTTGACTCAAGGAGTTGTATCCCTTTTTGTTTTTTGGACATTTAAGTCATGGACAAGACTATAGAGGAAGGGTAGGATTTTGTTCGGACAACAAAACCATAGTACACAGGAGTTAATTATGAAAAGGGGTGGTTTTGAGTGATGAACGACCATGGGATTCCATCCGGGAGAAGATGAAAATTATCCATGAGAATCATGCTATGAGTAGAGCCGTGGTACTCATATTGAAGACAAGGCTAAAATGGTGATGGGTAATCACATGATTCTTTTTTAGTCATGGATCCTCAAAATGGGTAATATGGAAGGTGAACAACACTCAAGGGATGAGCGATCAACTGAAAGAAAGTGATATAGGAATTGATATCAACAATAGAATGATCGAAGATGCAAGGCATTAAGGGGATCAAGTTCAGGTTTACCTTTGAGTGAAGACAAACGATAAGCACCTGATCTATAGGCATGGGTAACGATATAGGGTCCAAGCCAATTAGGAGAAAATTTCCTATTTACTTTTCTCCTCTTTAGTTACATGTTGATTCTCTTTTAGGAAGAGGTCACCAACCTGGAAGGTTCATTCGTGAATGTATTTTTCATATACACGTTTGATACGTTTTTGGTAAATTTGGAGATGGTCGAGAGCATTTAGACAACGTTCATCTAATAACTCAATTTGCACCAAAAGATATCGATGAAAGTCATTGTTGTTGATCATGTCTTATAGTGAGATGCGAGAGAGATGGAATATGGACTTTGAGAGGTAAGATAGCCTCGGTACCGTAGACCGAGAGAAAATGGTGTGGCAAAGAGAGTCAAAGTGTGAATACTAGTACAATAAGCCCATAAGGAAAAAGGAATGTGCATATTCCAATCTTTCCCAGTATTGTTGACTACCTTCATAAGAATTTTGTTCAAGGTTTTATTGGTTGATTCAGCTTGACCATTGGTTTGTGGGTAATAAGGTGATGAGAAGTGAGTTGGATGCCAAAAGCATCACATATTTTTTTAGGGTTTTGTTTTTGAATTGTTTTCCATTATCAGTGATGAGGTGGTGAGGAACACCAAAACAAAAAATGATGTGATGGTTGATGAATTCACATATTTTCTCAACTTTTGTAGAAATGAGGGAATGACCTCTACCCATTTAGTGTAATATTTGGTAGTGGTTATGATCCATTGGTGTCATTGTGAAGAATGGGGGTTGATCTCACTAACAAGATCCAAACCCCATTGAGGTAAAGTCCAAAGGTCTCGTGCGACTGTAAGACATGACTAGGTGTGTGGTGGAGATTAGCATGATGTTTTCATTTCATGCAACTTTTGACGTAATCACAACAAATCACGTTTAGGTTTGGCCAATAATAGCCTAGGTGAAGGATGTGTTTCATGATAGCTAAACCACTAAAATGACCTCCACAAATTCCATCGTGGAATTCCTTAATGGTGTAAGGAAGATCAGAAATTGTAAGGCATCATAAGAGAATTCCATAAAAGTAGCACTTGTAAATAATACCACCCATGAAGGATTGTTTTCCATTATGAGTGAGATCAGCGGATAAAATAGAAAGGGAAAGACAATGCATATTGCTTATACAAAAGGTCACATGGTCGGGGAAATGGTTACGATAGAGTAAACTTCATGAGGTAAATAAGATGGTGATTGTAGCCTTTATACGGTGACAAATATTTTAGAGTTAGTAGGTGAAGCAAGTATATGAGAATCCAAGCAGGCCATGGTATCTCGTAAACTTATTGGTAGAATGTGGGGTGGTTTGAAGGCGTAATGGTCAAAGTGGTCAAAAGTATGTCTATGTGATGCTTAAACTATTGAAGTATCTCATTATGACACGGTATATACCATTGACTTGGCTAATGACTAACCGAGAATCACCAAAGGTATTAATTGTCTTAACATCTAAGGCATATATAACTTGGAGATCTAATACGAGTGCTTCATATTCACGCAATATTGTTTGTACAATCAAAATCAAGTTTGAAAGACAAAGGCATAGGTTCACCATTAAGAGGAATGAGGATAACACCAGCCCCACCCCCATGTTGACACTTGGAGCCATCAAAGAAGAGTGTCATTTGGTAAGCGGGTTCATCCAGGGAAAGGGTAGCTATAGACTCATCTGGGAAGTTGAAGTTAGATGGTTGATCTATGGAAATAGGTGCGTCGACTAGTTGGTTAGCAATTTCTGGCCCTTAATGGAATTTTGATGAATGAATTCAAGGTCGAGGTCGGCAAGAAGCATAAGCCAACATGCGCACATTGATTTTGATAGGGTTTGGCATACATATAGTGTAATGGGTCAATATTAGTAATGATGAAGGTTTTATGATTGAGTAGGTAATGGTAGAGTTTGGTGGCAATGAAAACTAAGGCTAAGCAGAGTTTTTCGGCATGGGTATATCTAGTTTTGTAGTCCAGAAGGGTATGGATTATGTAATAAACCACTTGCTCTCTGTGCTTCTTGTCGCGATGAGTGAGCATGACACCCAAAGAATGGTCAGTGGTGGAAATATATAAGTAAAAGGGCTGGTCATCTTTAGGAGGAATGAGTACTAGTGGTTGAAGAAGGTATTGTTTTAAGGCCTCAAAGGCTTTATGGCATTCATCATCCCATTTGAATGAAATGTCTTTCTTGAGAAGATGATGAAATGGTTGACAACGGTTGGAAAGTTGTGAGATAAAATGATGAATGGATTGTAACTTTCCTTATAGGCTTCAAAGTTGATGGAGATTAGTGGGTGGAGGCATTTCCATAATAGCCTTGACTTTAGCAGGATCGACTTCTATGCCACGCAAAGAAATGATGAAACCTAGGAGTTTTTTAGAAAGTACCGCAAAGACACACTTCTTTGGTTGAAGATGCACACAATACTTGATGAGATAGTCAAAGATGACTTTAAGGACCAGCAAGGTGTTCAATTCGATGTTTAGATTTGGCCAGAAGATCATCTATGTAATATTCTAGTATGCGATGCATGATGTCATGGAAGATGTAAGTCATGGCTCCGATATGTAGCACCAGCATTTTTGAGGCCAAAATTCATGACTTAATAGCAGAAGGTCCCCCAAGGGGTGATGAAGGAAGTCTTGTGTTGATCCTCTAGAGCTAGTAATATTTGATTGTAAGCGAGAAACCATCCATGCAGTGATAACATTTCATGGCCAACGGTGAGATCAACTAGTTGGTCAATTCCTGGTAGGGGGAAATCATCTTTAGGATAGGCGAGGTTGAGGTCACGAAGTCCGTGCAAATGTAGTGTCCCCTGTTGCCTTTGTGACATGAACAATGTTAGAAATCCATTAAGGATAATCAATGGGTATAATTAAGGAAACCGAGAGAAGGCGTTAAAGTTATTCTTTGACGGAGAAGAGCAATGCGAGGATGTATTTTCCGCAACTTTTGTTTGATTGGTTTGGTATTAGGGATGGTTACAATATTTTAGACCACAATTTTTGGGTCAATACCGGCCATATCGGAATAGGACCAGGAAAACGCATTGCTATGGTCCCAAAGGAAAGAGGTGAAGGCTTCTTGTTCAATAACATCTAAGGATTGGCCAATCTTTAGAATGTGCGGGTCATCCTGAGTGTTAATGTTGATTTCAATGGTTGATTCATTCAACATGGTTTGTGTCTTAGAGGGTAATGACTAATGAATATAAGAGTCTTCCACACCAAGGTAGGTGAGGATGGACTCATCATCCTAACATTGAACAACGTTAATAGAAGGCGTATCATCATCGATCATGTCAGGATACAGGAATGGGAGAGAAGAGGGAGTTTTGCCATCACATTGATAGGTCAACGGTCCCAAGGAAATGGTGTTTATGAAAAAAAGATAGGAGGAATAGATTTGGGATCTATAGACTCCATGGGTGAAGATGGTAATGTGGGTGAATGAGATGGGGAAGATTTCCCATCCTAGATGAGGTTGACGTGAACCTTCTTGGAGGGTGGAGCATCAAAAACAATGCCACTATGGTCATTGTGTTTATGAGAGGTATAAGAAATGACAGTATGGCAACCCTATTTGTAAAATCCAAAGCCCAATCCTTTCCATATGCACCAAAGTGGAGGAAATTTTGAGTGAAACAACAAGGTTAGTGAGGAGTGTAGGCCGTGCAAAAATGGTTGGGCTTGGGATGGAGGTTCAGGTTTATAGGTGGTAATATCAAGTACCCCATAAGTTAGATTGGTGTAAAGGTGGGGAGGGACATAAGGAAAAACATCACTGATGTAGATGTTGTAGTTGGGCTGTTAATGTAGATTCCCATACTCTTGTGGGGTGAGGAAGGTGTCGATATTGTATAAGCGGTATTCCCCCATAGTGAGGCATTGAAAAAAACCTTCTAAAGGATTAGTAGTCGGTATGTGGGTAGTGGGGATAGATGTTTTGCTAGATGATGGGGAAACAGGTGTGTTAGTGGTAGATTCTACAATTGAAATGGGATAGCAAGGTTAGATGCATTAGAGGTAGTGGAAGTTTTGGTGGATGGACTTGTAGGTGAAGGTGAAGTAGTGATAGTGGCAGATTCCTTGACTGGTACAAGCACATCATTGGGCCAATATAGCATGTTACAGGTCTTGAAAGATGATGGGTCAGTAGGGATGGTGTAATTATGTCCCTTGTGTTCAAATTTGAGGCATCGATGTAAAGTCGAAGGGACACAACCCATGACATGGATCTAAGGTCGGCTGAGTAGCAAGTTATACTAGAAATCCCCTTCTAGGACATAGAAAAGTTCCAAGATAGTGTGGGACCCATGCAGACATGGAGAACAATGGTACCTAGGGTAGAGGTCATGGCATCATTGAAGGAGCGCAACATAACTAGGTTACCATGCATGCAATTGGTAGGTATTCACATTTGGTCATATGCATGAGAGGAGATGATGTTAATACTAGCACCACCATCAATCATAACACGTTGTATGCATATATTATCAATAAATATGGAGATGAAAAGAGTGGGGTTAGGGTTGTCAGATTTGGAAGGGAGCCTATCTCTTCATCCGAAAAGTCGAGGGTGACTACTTGGCGAGTAGTATAGGTGTAGAGGAAGGTGATGACCTAGTGAGAGAGGCTACGTGGTGAGGGGTAATGATGGAGGCTACGGGTTTGGGGTCATTTGGTAAGACTTTAATAGATTGAAGGACTTCCATGAGGGCTTGACGATGTGACTTTAAACTTTGGATGAGGTCATATAAAGACATTTTGATGGGGGATTGGTGTAGTTATTTTAGCATTGTGTGATGTGTGACCCCATAAGAAATAGGATATGTAGGAACTTGAATGGTGACTTTGGCTATGGAGTGCGAGAGATGGTATGTTGGGTATAGTGTTGGTTGATGGGTCGATTGCTTTTTCCTTTCCCTTGAATTTTTGAGCACGGGTGGCAATGTTGATCATGTTAATCTGAGGGGAGGTGGATGAAGAGGGCATGTCATGGAAGGTATAGCGGCATGAGGGAAAAAATGCTAGTGGGGGATACGATCCTTGTGAAATGAGTAGGAAGCATTGGCATTTGGGTGGTGGTTTGGTGAAATCTCTTATATAGACCATGTTAATCTTGAATCTCAAGGGTGGATCAAAGAGTTATGGGGGTGGAGATTTTGGTTGCTGAGTAGGTAATGGAAGGAGATCCGGGGAAATTGGTGGAGGAGAAATGGGGTCCTCATCAAGAAGATCATCATCATCAAAATTTTCTTCGGGAGGACATAATTGGACAAGGCAAGTTTTTAAGGCCTTACAGTTCTCTACATCATGTCCTAGCACACGATGGTAGGTGTAAATTTTGGTTTAAATCAAACCCTTTCGGTTTGGGTTTGAAAGGGTCGTAAGTTTTAAAAGGTGGTAATATGATTTCTGAAGTTTTGAGGAGTTTGGTTAAGATTTTGGCGTAGGATCCTACTAGTGGATCACAATGGGAGGTGAATGTGGGTTTGGGTGTAGGTACAACTTATTGTGGAGGAAGAGGTTTTACGAGGAGGGAGTAGGTTGGTTTACTAGTTTGGTGTGTGGAGCCGTCTTAGGTTTTGGTTACATCTACTTGGGTATGGGCATGGTAGAAGAGATAGCGGTGGAAGCTTTGGTTGGTTGAACTACCTTATTGGAGGGTAGTGGATTTTTAGCTTTAGGTTGCAACTTTTTGGGAAATGATGACACGAGTGTATGAGATGTGGAGGAAAAGTAGATGGTGGAAGAGGACTGAGTGAAAGAGAAGAAAATATCATGAGGCATGGAGGTGGGTTGTGTAGGTTGGGCGGGAGGCGTGAGTGAAAGAGAAGAAAGTTTCATGGGTAGTAAAGAAGTTATGGATGGTAGTGGAGGTATGGGTGGTAATAAGGTTACGGTGAGTGCCAAAGTTGTGTGGATTGCTTGGGTATAATAGAGGCATGTGATGAGGAAATGGGTTCTTGGGTTCTTGGTTTATCGGTGGATAGGGGTTACTTGGCCAAGGTGGAGGGTGAGGTCCTTGGATGGAAAAAAAGGGGTGAAGGTGATAATGGTGCGGTAGATGAGATTGGTGTATGAGGCTTAGGAGATTGGATCTTCTTTTTAGGGGCTGGGGTAAGTTTGGCATTAGTTTTGGAAGATGTGGATAAATCTAATTTGATGGGTGGGTGAGTAAGGCTAGCATTGTCGGTATGACCCCAAGGTAGTGATAGGTTTAGCTAAGGGAGACGATATAGGTGAGGGTAGGTGTTTGGGTGTATATGTATGTTGGGTTATGGCAAAGGTGTGAGTTGGAATATGGTTGGTGATGTTGAAGGTATTGAAAGCAGTCATGGTTGTGTTTGGTTTGGTCACTCAAAACACTTTTGGATATATAGCGGAGGTGTTAGTGAGGTATATCCGCATTTGTGTTGAAATAGGAAGTATAAGGTGTCCCAAAAGTAAAGCTCTATCGACATAGTCCATGTGATCGGCCAAGGATGAAAATGGCACTGTTATAAGCAAGGATGACATGGATCAAGTTGCAATTCCCGTAAAATGTGTTTGAGACACAGGGAAATGGCGAGCCTCAGACTCTGTGGGTAAGAGATATGAAAGTAGATCAGCAAGATCTTGAAGGTTTGGTGGTGAATGGTCATCTAAAGGTAGTGGTGCTTCTATAGGATCCTCCATAGGTAGAGGAGAGGATGGGCCAAATGAGGTGGACTCTCCTTGTCATGGTGTAGGTGGTAGGCATGCCTCTCCTATGAGTAGGACATGTGTCATATACTGTTTGCTCGAAATTTGAGGTGTCATAGGTGGCATGCTAATTATAGGCTCTTCCATGGGTGATGGAGAAAATGAAGGGGGCTCCTCTATGGGTGGAGGAGTAGATGAAATTAGTTCTTGTGCAGGTAGTGTATCTATGGCTAAGATTTCATCTATGGAAGGAACAAGAGGCAATTGGGAAGCAAATAGTATGTCATTGAAAATAACATGGACCTCGCGGACATTGCTTTATCATTGTTTGAAGTGTCACTAGCTTCATTAGAAGATGGGAAATAATTAGGAAATGGTTTCTTGAAGATATGTACATTTTGGTTAGTGGGTGCATTCAAAGCTATGCAAGACTAGATCTTCATTTCCTAACATTTCTTGGATGATATTCTTGAAGTTGATGTAGTTATTGTTGCTGCTATGACCTTTGACATGATGATAGTTGCAAAAGTCATGTTCCTTATACCATGTGGGCATGGGGCACTTAGGGTCAAAACTAGTATGTGGTTTTATAGATGGAAGGGTAATGACACCAACATTAACAAGATTTTCAAAAACAAAAGAATAAGATTCTCCTATCGAAGTGTACTTTCGTTGTTCTTGTCTAAATTGGAAAACTTGGATGGGAGAGAGATTAGAAAGAGGTTTGGCTAGGTTTTATTGATGAGGGGGCCCAGCCTTGAGAAATATGGCATTGGTGGATCCTTTGTGTTTTGAAAATTTGTTTTGGGGTTTCAAATATGAACAAGCATCATTTGATTTAAGCGTGATGTTCTTGTTACGAAGTTTAATTTTCTTGTCTTTGATAGCACAAATTTTCAATTTCCGTGCCATGGTGAATGCCTCGTCAAAAGTGTGAAAGGTATACACCTGTAGAGGTGGTGAGATGTGTCTTGTGCAAGCCCAAGTAAACAACTATACGAGTTCGATTTGAGGTAATTGAAATGTGAGTTGGTAAATCAAGCTATGCCAATGAGCAACAAAGTCAGCGATAGACTCATCATCATACTTTCCGGTGTGGAATAAAGATTGGTCATGGTAACCTTCTTAAAAATTTTGATGGAGAAGTGATCTAAGAAGGCTTGGGCTACTTGATTAAATGAGTAGATGGAGTGTCTTGGTAGCCCACTATACTAGTCCAATGGTCTTGTCAGGGACATCAAGAAGGTCCATAGGAGTAAAGTGTCATCATGGGCGATCAGGTAACACCCATGTTTGAAAGACCACAAATGTTGTTGTGGGTCTTCTTTACTATTGAAATGGTTGAATTTTGGCATTTCCCAATGTATAGGGTATGGGCGAATAGGGATGGATGGATGAATGGGCTCATTACAGATTTCATCGTAGGTGAGAGAATTGTGTGAGCCCAAAACCGATGCTTCTAGTGTCTGCATCCTTTCCATCATTGATTTGATGAGGTCATTGGTAAGTTGTGGTGGAAGGGTTCCTCTTGTGGCATAAGGGGGTGGTATTGAACCCATGATGTGGGTGGAATTCCATTATATGGTGATGCTGAATAGGGAGGTTAAGAATAGTGGATCGACATAGAGGGTATGTATCCAAAATGGGTGACATGGACGAGATAGGGGTTGTTGATAGTAGTTATATGTAGGTGGGATAGTAGTAGTGACTCTAGTAGCGATTGGGGGTAGTGTTTGTGGTATGGAGAGGAAAATATTCTAGAATAGAGTAGGGTTTCACCGACACAATGGGAGTTTGTGTTGTAATGGGTATTTGTGAGACAATGGGTGTCGACGGGGTTATGGTTTGGGTGGTCGATGAGAGGACAACGAGATGCTACAGTGCAACCGATCTGCAGATGCAATGGTCATGGTGGGTATGGGTATTAGCATTTGTGAAACCACTTTGGGAGTGAAGTAGGTGAAGGTAACACCACATTATTAGGGGCTGATGCAGAAGTGGGAATAAGGGCATGAGAGATGGATACATGTATGCCATATATCAATTGACTTGAAGAGCCACAGGTGGAAGAATGGGAAAGGTAGAACTGTAAAGCTGTGAGATTCTAATCAAGGATTCGTACAAATACCTCGTCACCTACTTCAATGGTGGTAGGTAGGGTTAGATCCAAGGGTGATAGGATAGAGGGTGGAAAAGGACTAGGTGGGAGTGGTTGACAACTTGCGTGAAATATAAGAGCATTAGCTTGATTGCGAGTCAACACCATGTGAATGAATGTATATTAGGTGATGTTGTATCCTACAGATGACACATGGAGCAGTGAGAATGAAGAAAATAGGTGTTTATAGGTAGATTTGGGTAATATATTAGTTTATGTTCAATACAAGTCTAATCGATACAAGTTAAGGATGACAGATTCGATTCAGGGGTAATCGAGGTTAGTTATTGTGAGATAGGAACAATTTTACCAAATGAGGTAAATACTTGGTGATGGTTAGATGAACAAGTTGTATGATGATTGTTTATCAAAGTAGAGAGAGTACAGAGACTCACAGAACTCGTTAGTAAATAAAATGAAATAAGGGTTCTTTAGGTAATTTAACCCAAAAGAACAAAAATCGATCTTTGGTTAAGAAAAACTAATGCGGTCGGGGTAACCAATGCCGATTACTATGAAGATTAGAAAGATGTAGAAAAATGGATTGTTGTGAATTTTAGTGAGATAAATAATCAACCTAGAGGTCCGGATATGATGCAATGAATTAATGACACACTTAGAAGAAGTCGAATACTCCAAATGTGATTATGGAGTGTGTAAGGAAATATAATGGAAAAATGGAGAAGCGTATCCTCACATCTCAAAATGCACGTCAATCAAACACTAAAAACATGTACCTAACAAGTGGTTTTTAATTTTTTTAGCTTATGCTATTTAGAAGACTGACTCATGAATTTGGAGTAGAGTTTTTGGTGAGGAAGGCTTTTACGAAGAAGGCTATCTAAAAGGAGAGGTTTCGGGTATGTTACGGTAGGAGCATGCCGTCCTCTAAGATAATGACTCAATAAAGGTAAAAGTGGGAGCACTTACCAATCTGATCATGTGATTGTGGAAAAGTGTTCCCTGGTAATATTTTGTTTAAGAAAGATGTGTATATTTCAATTTTGTGCGGTTTGGTAGGACACATACAGAGAGAGAGAGAATGTGTTTTGTACAATTCTTTGTGTCAACCATTAGCTAAGCATGACTTCTATCATATAGGTTTCCCTCATTTTAATGTGAGCTAAATGTAGAAAATTATAATGTAATACAACCAATTTTAAGCCCAAATTGAAAATATTACATTCGATGAAGCAATGATGAATAGGAGAGGGTATGTTCTTTCACTAAATGCGAAAAACAAGAAATAAGAATGATTCCTTTTAAACACACCAAGAGAAATGTTTCATTTATAGCAATTAGAAATAAGAGAGGATTCTTGGGGAATAAAATTACTATGTAAGCCTTTTAAAGGGAAAAAAACACACAACTTTCACCTAGAAATGAATAAAATGCAATAGAACCCCTGATGGGTCCCACCAGGTATGCCAAAATGTTTCACCATTTTCTTTACGTTTTTGAATGAAAAAATAGATAGGGTTATGGGCTAGGAGGAATACCTGTTAAATGGGTTGGTTGATGGTTGTTGTGCGCGTTCTGACTTCTCGATCTAGTGCCAATTTTGAGAGCTTCCTTTTGGCTAGGAGGAACTACCTGTAATAGAAAACAAGACCACAAAAGAGAAGTTAAATGATATATGACAGTGGACTGCCTAGCGTATGCTAGTTCCAAGAAGTGTGATACTTCCTAGATGGCTATCAATCCACTGTTTAAAACAAATTAATGTGAGAAATAAGTAAAGTCCTACTGTAGTTGATATGATTTGGGTATCTCATTCAAGTACAATAAGAAAATCCAATCAAAATAGGCTAGGCTATAGTTGGATCTAAAGGATGAGGTAATTGTCAAGGTACTGGGACTAGTCAGGGTTTGATTTTGGGTTGTTTAGGTCAATGGGTAGGAGGTTGTTTGGATATGTTCTTAGATAGGGTATAAAACACAGTAGTCGACATCGGTCTAGTATGAATGGTGATGGTTTATGCAGAAATGATGAAGGTTATGGATAATTGTCATTGGTAAGGTCGGGATGTATGAAATTAAAGAGATCTCGATTACAAGGTTTCATCGGGATTTGATAAAGATGGTAGGGTGGATAAGGAGGTTTATAGAAATCTCAGGTGTATTCAGGGGTGAATAGTAGGTGAGGATGGGTGATTTGGTAGTGTGGGTAAGGAAATGGCATTTGGGTTACAGGTTGGTAAGGGATAGAAGAATGGGCATGCAAAGTGTAGATTAATAATGGGAGAAAATGTTGTCATTTTTTCCTTTGGGAAAAAATTGACAATATGATAATACCTTGAGACCAAATATTCTTCCATAAATATTTTGGGGTTATTAGGATAACTTCAAGCTTTGAAAGCCTTGTATGTTATTTCGAGAAGGTTTTGGGATCCTCTAGGATTGTTCCTTATTTTTCATATCTTGGAGGTTCAAATTGGTCTCGGAATGAGAAAATTGCCTTTGGAAGGACCCATACTTGCTCAACTCAAGCAAGACATAGTTAAAATTGGCATATGTTTTTTCAGGTGTCTTGTCATACCCTCATGTCTCATTTGTTCATAGAAAAGTTCAAAAGTTTAAGAAAGGACAACGTAAGGCTTGAAAATTTGTCAACGCCAATCACAAATGGGCACGAGCTAAAAGTGGTCGAGCTGCTTGTTGAGTTAATTGGCATGTGTTAGTGTGATTTGTGTAGAGTGAGATCTCTATTGAGCTCATTTTGGTGATTGAATCTACATTTAGAAATAAAGAAATCGAGATAGTGAGTAATGAAGGTCGTGGAGTCATCGTAGGACCAGAAGCTCAGAACAAGGCAGGCCGAGTTGAATCAAGCTTTTGGAGTTTAATTTTAGGGATTCTTTTTGGACAATTTTGTTTCAGAATTTTGGATATTTTTGGGATTAAAAATTTCAAGTGAGTTGAAAATTCCGAATCCTAGAACCCCTAAACTCTAAAATTTGAAAAAAATTGGAAAAATTTTTAGAGAAATTTTCAAAAAAATGTTCGGAAAATTTTTTTAGAAAAAATTTGTGGGAAAATTTTCGAGAGAAAATTTCGAACAAATTTTTGGAGAATTTTTGGAGAAATTTTCGAAAAAAAATTCATAGAAAATTTTTGAACTTTACGGTTCGGAATTTTGGAACTTTTGACTTCAGAGATTTCTTTTAGAACTTTCCTCTACATAATTTCAGAGATTTTTCTTTTGGGTTTTCAAAGACTTTATTTTTGGAATTTCTCCAACTTCGGCTTCCGAAACACAGAGCTTAATGTCTACTTCCACATCAAGGGGAAAAGAGAAGATGAAGTAGGTTGTTGAGATATACAGTGAGTTACAAGGTGCAAGAACCACCATTTCTAAAGTGGACGAGTCATTTTCTGAAGATAGTAACAACCTAAATTTGAACCCAGATCAAGTTGAGTAGCCATGAGAGGATAGATTCGAGCTCCAAATCAGTCAAAGTTGTAGGGTTGACTTGGTCAAAACCTTTTGCAAAAAAATTTCTATTTTCATGGGAGCATGTTCCCTTAATATTAATGACATTTCTATTTTTAGTTAAGTGTTAGTTAAGGGCCCAACTATCATGGCTTAGCCTAAAAGGCTTATAAATAGTTGAGTATAAGGAGTATTGAGAGGATAGAGAGAACAGAGGATATATATTATTTTTAGAGGAGTTGTTCCTCAAGCTTGGAAGAGTGCTTCTAAGATTTTAAGATACCTTTTAATTACATTCAGAGTTACACCTTACTGTTGAAAATATGATTTATTGTGTTGAATGGTTAATCAAAGTGTTTACTTTGTGAATTTACAAATCCTTAGTGAGAGTGATTATCCTACCTTTATTTTAGAATATTTATTTCATGCTATGAAGGAATAATACTACTATATTTTATGTCAGTTGTGGAAATCTTATTTTCCTTCTGCGTTAATTTTATGTCATTATTATCCCCAGTTGCAGAAATAGATGTTTGATATATGCATGTGTGGTTTCTTTATGATGAAATAATTATGTGTCGAATCTGATTTGATCTACCCTTATGAATACTCAAGTTTAACAGAGGAATGTCTGCCCTTTGGTTTATGGCTTTTTGTACCCTTTCTTGTTGCGATAAGTGAAGTTGGTCAGTGATGCAAACATACCCCCCACATTAACCCTTCCAGATGTTAAACATCCCTTAATTTGGTGCATCACCACTTCTAGTTTAGGTTTTATTTCCTTGCAAATCTCTTTCCCTAATCCCATGAAATGTTAGCATAGGACTAGATAGCCCTTTTATCTTGCATTAGAAGTAGTGTTGTGTTTAGTTTAGGAAGAGGAAGTCAGCCTTCTTCGGAGGTTCACCTCGAACCCAAGTCCCACAACTTGAGAGGTGATCCCATGTTTCCCAATCACACTGAATGTCGTGATTCATTTTCAGGCCATTCAAGGGGTGTAGTGATTTGGTGACAATAGTAACAAAAGCTACCTTGACTAAAATAACAATGTTGTTCGAGGATACACTTACTTGTGATGTAGACTAGATGACTAAATGGTAATAGTAGTTGATCGAAGGATGGTATTTGGTACCGTAGCAGTGAATCCCAGAGTGCTTCCATGAGTGCAATACTTCTAGATTTGTCCTAGTGTTGGATGTGAGTGTCTGGATGCATGAAAGGATGTTGGTCCTACTTGTATGCGAGATATAATCTCTTCTCCTCTAGTCAGGATGTGCCAACCTCTCAAATAAGGTTGCTAAGGTGAATAAATGGTAACCGACAATGGTTGTATCTTGACCAACATCGGTTTAGGTATGACCGGCGTTGGTTAAGGCGACATTCCCTAGGTTTTAATAAAATGGGTAGATCTTTCTAATTTCTCGAGCCAATTTGTTTTTTGTCACGGATATGAATGAAAGCTTTGCTTCTAATGAGTAGGAATGTGGTTAGAGAAATCTTAGGCATTGATTTAAGGTTTAGAAAAATATTAGCTCATTAAGGTAAGTAAGACTTAGTTATTGTTAATTATGGAAACATGTCAATAATAGGTCTAGCATGAGGTGGAAAGTTATATCTATTAAAATAATAAAATAATGGATATTGTGAGGATGAATATTTAATTTAATTACAATAATTAAATTAATTATTAATGTGGGGTGAAAGGGCCATGGTTAGGTGCCCCATGTTTAAGTTGGTTATCCGATCACGGGCTAAGGGAGTGTGACCCAATTTTGGTGTCTACATGATCCTACTCTTTTATCGATTCCAATAATGGCCAACTAGGCCCACTGCAAATCCCCTTCATTGCTATGATTTTTTCTTCCTCAAGATATGGGGTAATAGAGATCTATAGACACCTAAAATTAGAACCGTTAATCCCTATGTCCACATCCACTAACACCCTTTCATTATCACATCACTATCATATTATACATTAAATCCTTATCCTAAGTCTTATTTCTCCCCACCATATTTACTCCCCATAAATATCATTCTACAACTATAAAATATTATTTTATCCTCTCCTAAACCACCCAAACCACTTACAAAATAAAATCAACAACTTCTCAACCATTTCACCACCTCCTTGACCCACATAACCTCTTTCCAACACACACCCTTCATAAAAAAAAAAAAGCCTTGATTTGGGAAGTGGTTTCAATATTTTCCCACAAATCCTGGATCACCAACGATTCTACCCAATCATTGGTGATTCTCCTTGGTCGTTATTCACCCTATATAAACGTGTTTCGAGTGCCTTCATTTTAGGTTAGCTTCCTCTATTTCAACTTATTGGCTAGATATTCTTGAAGGCATTCACATTATAATATTGTCGTATCATATCATTCTTAAAAAGTTTGAATCATCACAACAACATTTCAAGACATTAATTATCTCTTCTTCAGCCCTTGGAGGTCACTCAAACATCCAAGCACCAACTCAATAATCTTTAGGCATCTACAATCTTCTTCTCTCAGGTAATATCATCCTCTCAACTTTATTCACGAACTGGAACAATGTAAGTGTATTTATTTTTGTATTAATATCTCATTTACCCATCATTTATAAGATTTAATCAACATTATCACATTTATTATCAGCCTACACATTTCCGTAGTAATCGCGTCGGCCGATTCCCTAATCGCCGATGACCAGCCCTAATCACCAACAATCAGCCTTAATCATTGGTTCGAGATGATATTACCCCTAAGATTTCCTTTTATACATATATATCACATAATTTATTACCATAAGGCTCTTTAAGTTTCTATCCAACCATATCAAGCTCCTTTGGGCCATCTATAAAACTCTCTCAATTATCTAAATCAAATATATCATCTTTCTCACCTTTTTGAGTACACAACCATCTACATCATTGGTCCTTTGAGCCATTCTATGATCCCTAGATTCCTTTTGGATCAAGTGTCACCATCGAGATCATCATATAGCCTTGGAATGCATCAGTCCCTTTTCTTTTGCAATGCTAGTTATATTGTATGTTTTAGCATTTTATCTTATCATTATCAAATTAATTTCTTGAATGCAGATTGACATCCTTGCAAGGAAGTCCAGTGACTTCGGGGACTAGCATTTTATAGGTAATCTACCATATATATATATAATCCCATCTTTTTTGAGGGTTTTTTTACTATAGGTATCTTATCCGATTGGAAAGAAGGAGTTGTGTGAATGCTTGGATCTGTCAACATCATTCATCCGTCAAGTATCAACATTATTAAACACGGTACGTGTAAACCCTACTATCTTCTAAGGTTAGTTTTTTTATTTAAGATCATTAAGTTAAAGTTTGAAAAAAAAAACATCAATAAACATTTTGGAATGCCCATGAGACCCTATCCCTTTTTCATATCAATTTCATTAAAAATCATTTTTGGCCTTCTACTCTGTAATCACTAGCAATCTAGTAAAATTGCCAACAATTGGGATGAATCGTTAGCGATTCTTATCAATCACCGATGATCTTAGTGATGGCTTCGATTACTCATTCATTCAACCTCTAACATCATTTTCTCTTGTTATTTTCTGTCTTCTACTAACTTTTGTAGGTTTCGCTCTAGGGCTTTTACTTGCTTTGCACTATTACATTGCTAAAAAATAAAATTAAAATTAAAAATTAAAAAGAAAACATTTTATAGGTGAGTCATCTTCTCTTCTTTTCATTTCCAAATCATTGCATTTTGTTGTCCTGCTCTAATAGAAATCAGTCTTTTTTGGGCTTAAAACAAAATTTTAATCGTTTGATCATATATTTAATTAAAAGGTTCATAGATTGCATCTAATTAATCTCCCTCACACACAACCAAACCAAATCAAACAAATAATTGCATCAAAACATTTCTACTTAGGTGAAATTGTTGGGATTTAATCACCCAATAGAGAATTTGACTCGATATTTTGGTCGAGTTTAAACAACTAGTTTTTGGTATATTGGCTAAGCACCCGACTCATTTATCACTTTGTGGGACCATGAAATGAGGGTTTATGACCCAATACCAAGCCTCGTACTGGCATCAACATAGATTCAGGCCTCATGTACCTTTTGGGTATATCGAGGAATCCAGTCTTTAAAAAACCTAAAACAAAACTTAGAATGGCCATATCATTAGGTTCCCTCTTAGCCTCTTCCTCCACATAAATTCTAATCAAGATAATTAAAATTCTTTGTTTGACTTGTCTATTACATTTTTATCTCTCTTAGGGATTTTTGTATCATCGTTAGTTAACTATCATTTAATATGGATCAACCCTCCACATTAGAATATTATTTTACCCATTATCTGTCATTTTACAATCATCTTTGGTTTCTTCATCCACTACCTCTACATCATTTCATCCTAATCAATCTCAAAACATCCCCTACATAGGACCTAATCCTTCTCAATCTCATCAATCTATCATGTCTCACCCAACTTCACTTATCTCTAACATGTTTTTAGAGTCATTCGGACCATATTTTCTCTCTTATGGAACCTCTACCTTTCAACCAATCATACAATCCTACAAAAATTCCATCCAACCAACCTACGATAATCCTTCACATCTACATTATTTCCAAACTATTTATACTCAACCCATATCAAGTGTATCCCATCAATCAATCCTCCTCGTGTCCCCTCCTTCATCAAAATATCATTAGAATCTTAACATCCCCATCTTTTATCCAATCAACACATGTACCTTTCTCAATACCTCGGACATCCCAAACCTATATGCACATACCTACTCAGTCCAATCAACCCTTCTCATCCAACAACAACAACATATCCAACATCCTTACATGTCTCCCAACATCCATTCATCATAACCTACTTTTACAATCGGAACCTTCTCAAGCTACCCATTATCAACCTCCACATAAAACCCATCTACCACAAAACTATCATCAATCAACCAAACCACATTCTCAAGCACACTAACATGTTTATTCCTTCACACATAACCCTACAAATGAGCATGTACAAGCTTTGTTAAACATATTACACAATTTGGAATCTGCTACTATCGGAACCAAACACGTCCTCACTTATGATAAGGTCTGTAATGAACCCATCCATCCATAAGTACCATATAATCCCTATCCTCCGCATTGGGAATTACGAGAATTTAGCATGTTCCATGACAAGGAGGATCCTTAGCAGCACATACTATCCTTTAAACACTCATGTTATCTCATCATCTCGTGATCAAGATCTCCCATGTAGAACCTTTCCTATGTCGTTGGAAGAACTTGCCTTGGATTGGTATAGCTCCCTCCCTCAACACTCTTTATTCTCTTTCACACAATTAGCCTTGTTATTTATCAATCACTTCACTATCAATGTTACTCACAAAATCACTATTTCTAACCTCTCTACCATCAAACAATCTGAAAATGAATCCATTTTTGACTTCATCATTAGGTGAAAAAGAATCATCAATCAATTGACATTCTCACTACCTCAATTAGAACCGATCAAGTTATTTTATAGGTCATGTTCCCATCACATCTCATCCACTCTTCATATCCACACATTCCAAACTTTTGATGAAGCCTTCACCATGGCCAGAAAGTTAGAAATCCAAGCCCTTGAAGAAGGCCATCTCGATCCTCAATCTACACATGTCCCATATGATTCCCATAGGTCTTCCTATGAGCTAAATGAAACTACCACGCATGATGCCATTACTTGTCTTCCTAACCCAACACCCTCAATAGATTTAGTCCATATAGATATTATGCATCCTTCGAGTCACATCATCAACACTATTACATATGATCTTCCCCACAAGGAGACCCTTTCATCACCAATGCTTCCCCTTGAAGACTCAGATCCCTTGGATCCTTATTTCGATAATACTCATGCATTAAGATCACCTTTTCTTACTATCCAATCACCTACTACCTCCTTGCATCCTTTAGACTCCACCTCAAAGACCATTATAAAGAGGGCACATACAATCAAATACCACGATGTCCAGTCATATTTCAAACCAATCAAAGAATTGGGTAACTTATATGAATGTAAACCACCTCAATCATATCTATAAACAATATCCCCCTCATCTGAATCAAACCCAGTCCTATCCCCACCTCTTCACTTCTCTTCTAGTTTGGAAACTTTTCCTAAATAAAACACTATAAAATTGAATCCCATCACATCCATGGCCTCAACCTTGTCATCTTACATGATACCCTCTCTTATATCTAAATAAAACATTAAAAATTTAAACCTATCACATCTATGACCTCATCCCGATCATCTATCATAAGACCATCTCCTCTAAGGATAACATTATAAAATCGAAACACACATCATCTAGGGTCTTATCCTTATCATCTATTTTAAGACCTCATCGTTTATCATAATCCAAATCCATCACATCTATAACTCCACCCTCATTGTCCATTTTGGGGCCCCATACTTTATCTCAATATCATGTCACACAATTGAACCCTATGTCATCCATAAACTATTCCTCCTCATCTATTTTTGGACCTCATCCATCAAACAATTTTATCAATCCTACGTCATATCCCATCCTTATATCACATCATATTTCATATCAACCTCATAACATCCTTATGATTCTCCAACACCATACAACATATACCCATCCACTTGCATCCAAAATAAGACATGTCTTACCAAGCATTCTTGTAAATCAAAATTAAAATCAAAATCCATTAATCCAAACCCTCCAAAAGGGACTTACAATGACATCCTCGAGAGGCTTATACAAGATTCTCTTATCACATTACCACCTATCAAAATACCCAAACCAAATATTCAGAAACCTTCCTGGTATGATCAAAACAAAACTTGTGCTTACCGTAGAATCCCATGTCATAGCACAGAGAGTTGTAAAGAACTTAAATCCATAATCCAACAACTCTTCCTCATTAATGATCTTCCCCTAAAATATGATCCTTAAATTGCCTAGGTTTAATAATTAAAATATCACTATGCTTTTAAATATGAATGAAATATGTGATTTCTTTATTAAACCAATTATTGTGTAATATCAACCACAATTAAACTACAAATTGAAAGGAGAAGAGACAAGAATGAGACAAGATTTATCCTAGAGAAACCCGATGTGGGAAAAACTCCAGTGGGTGAGAAAATTAGCTCCCCTTCACTATGTAATCTCAAAATGATACAAATTACTGCCAATTTGGCCTTCAAGAAAGATGACACTCCTTATTATATCTATTTTCTCTCAATTTTCTCATACAACAAGAACTCTTCAATATGAAAAAAAGACAAGAATAAAACCCTCCAACTTTTCTTACACTTTGATTTTACCAAAAACACTTTCTTGAATCCTTGGAAATGCTCATATTTATATATTATTAACTTAGGGATGCATGGAAAGGTGAAAAAGACTGATTGGGAAGCTCAAACATGTGTAACTTTTGAGATCCCATGTTCTGGAATCATTAGTGACATGACCACCCCTGAACATAGCCTAACAGTTGTGTAACTACTGCGGTGATTGCACAGCCACCGCTCTACATAGAGTGGTGGTTACATAACCACCGAGGTGGTCACATAACCATCAACTGAATTTGCCCTAATCAAAACATCAAATGGCCTAAAAATATCATTTGGAGGTGTCCGGATCACCCCCAACCTGAGTATACCATCCTCTCGAAGACATATTGAGTTGAGAACCTGTAGAGCAAGTATCAAATATAGAGAATACATAGAATTGGGCTATTCTTGATCCATTTTTGGATCATACCTCCCCAATTTGAGGCTTTTAAGTCCCTAAAAGCTTCAAGGACTGATGAGGTGAGGAAATTTATTCCCACATCTTCTCTGGATTACAACTCTTGCACCTAGAGGTGTATATGTTGCATTATTCCAATGAGAATATCATCTTTATGGACTCGTAGTCCCACTTTTCAGTTATCTCGTATGGTAATATCAAAACAACACTAAGCGTACTCTAGGATAATAACCAAAACATGTCTCAAAAGGAGTTTTACTTGGTAGGAGTAGGCACTTTCCTATTATAAGGCCATGAAATATATGCCAAATTCTCACTCCAAATCCTAGGATCTCTCATAAACTGGACCAAGGTACATCTTACCCCCTCTATCTTCTCATCTATATTTGAATGACATGCGGTAGACCTCATAGTATCCATCTTCTTCCCCAATATAGACCAAAAATCACCAATGAATTGTGAGTCCCTATCTATTATAATAGAATGAACCCACATATCAGAAATAAATAATTTTGTTGTATCATCGGTCTTCTTGTAAGGAATGTGGATACCCACTTGACAAAAGTAATCCATTACCACAAAAATATAATCATAACATTTTCTAGAAGTAGGTAAACTATCCATAAAATCCAAGGAGAAACTTACCCATGGCCGGGAAGAAGCTAATAATGATATACATAACCCCAAATTTCCTTCACTACATGAACCAAAACTCTTGACACAGTTAACAACTATTATCTACATGTTTGGACAAAAATCATACTTGTATAAGTGCTCAACAATCTCTGTCACACCCGAGAGACCAGCCACCTATGAAGTGTATGTTTTCTCAAACAAATACTGTAATTGTTGTTTATTTTCGTAGGCATCCTGCATGGACTGCCTATGGAATCCCAAGTTTGGAAGTGGACCATTAGGTAACAACTGCATCATATGCTCAATTGGCCTATACAAGGGCAGCCCCATAGGCTCTTTCTGAACTACTAAATAAACTCTCCCATCTGTTTCTACTCTTTTTAGTAACTATGTTATGAGTGGTCTCAGAAATAACTTCCTCAACTTGTCTATCCCTTAGAAGAAGTAAATAAAATCTCCCACTAGCATTAAGTTTATGGGATTCAATGGCACTTACCAAAGAGATCTTTGAATCTCCTAAATAGGATGAAATGATATAGATCTTACCTTCCTCTACCAAGAGGTACTAGTTAGCTCTCGTCATGAAGATAGAATCCCTGATATACAAATATTGGTTACCAAATACTACACCACACACATCAAGGGGAATAACATTCACAATAAATTCATCAATAATTTTTTTATCAATACCAAAAGTGATCTTACACTGCATAGTAACCTTGAATTCTACACATTTCTTTACCCAACCCAAAGAATACATATTTGGGTGATTGTAATTTTCCAACATTAGCTTGTCAACTAGATCTTTGCTAACCAAATTATCTTGTGAACAAGTATAAAAAAAGAGCATCCACTTTAGTCTTCTTCAACTAAATTTTTATATGAAAGAGCTTAGTAAGTTCATTTTCTTGAGCATTACTACTATTACCCAAACATACCTCTCTACGGATGGAGGCACAACACATAGTATCATCCATCTCTTCACTGTAAAACACTTCCTCTCCTTGGAGGGAAGTCATGGCCTTCTTCTTATTGTTCTTATTTTTAAGGGGTGTAATTTTGGGTGGAGATTCCAACATTTTCCTCGAACGCAGTGTTAACATCACAATGACCACAATGAATTTTAGTATCCTTAATGGAACTATAATTTTTCTTACCTTTCCCTTTTTCCTTTCCCTTTGGTTTGATGTCATCTTCTTTTTCGAAGCATGCTAAGAGGTAGATGAACTCTTTTTCTTGTCCATCTCTAAATAGTGAGCTTGTGTACAAGATTCATCTACATCTATAAGATTGGCCAAGAGAATGGGTCTCCTTAAGTGGATATGGATTCCAAAAATATACTTCATCAATAGGTCTTGGTCTACTATATATTTTCCCATCTAAATAGATTTCTTCCGGAACTCACTGGTATACTCCTACACATTCTGGCCTTGTTTCTGCCTAAGATACTACTAATACATGGACCTCTCTTCCTCATAACAAATAGGATAAAACTGATTTTGGATTAGATTCTTAAAAAACATCCCACTTGGTAATTTAAGGGAGCCTCTTAACAACCAATGCATGAATGTAACTTTCAAACCAATTTAAATCATGTTTGGCTAATTTTAACCATGTAAAGGAAATCTTATGACTTTCATTAATTGATGGAAAATAAAATATACCTCTAGTCAAGCTAACCAATGGTCTATCTTCTTAGCATTCACGTCTCCATCATAAGTCTCAATTTTTATCTTGGCCTCCACTTTAAATGGAGGAGGTATGGGAATGGCATGGGATGGTTCTTCTTCGCGAACCTCTTCTTCACGTTCTTCTGATGTCTCATGTGAAACACCAAGTTTCTCCATAAGTAGTCCCATGATGGAATCCAACTTCCCAATGGACAAGGAGATATTTCCCACATCTTTGGATAGGCTTACCACATTAGCCTCCAACTTGTATAAATGCTCTTCACCACTATCTTCTACATCATCTCTTTGATCCATCTCCCAAATTCCTTGTTTCTAATTTCTTGTAGAGATCTCTTCTTCAAAATGAATAAGGCTACCTTCTCCGCTTTATTTTCCCTTTTGGGTAAGGGGCACCTAACTACAATCTTAAAACAAGTTAATCGTACAAAATACTAAAATATAAACTACTCGATACTAATATGATCCGTAAATTGCCTATCTTTAACAATTAATAGATCACTATGCTCATGAATATGAATGAAATATGTGAGTTATTTATTAAACCAATTATTGTGTAATATCAACCATAATTAAACTATAAATTGAAAGGAGAAGAGACAAGAATGAGACAAGATTTATCCTGGAGAAACTCGGTGTGGAAAAAATCCAGTGGGTGAGAAAATTATCTCCCCTTCACTATATAATCTCAAAATGATACAACTTACTACCAATTTGGCCTTCAAGAAAGATGAGACTCCTTCTAATTATATTTACTTTCTCTCAATTCTCTCAAACAACAAGAACTCTTCAATATGAACAAACAAGAAAAGAATTTAACTCTCTAACTTTTCTCACACTTCTATTTCACCCAAAAGACTTTCTTGAATACTTGGAAATGCTCATATTTATATATGTTGATTTCAAGGAGGTGTGGAAAGACAATACAAACTGATTTTTAAGCTCAAACATTTAAAATTTTTGAGATCCCGTGTTCTAGAATCGTCAATGACAAGACCACCATTAATGTAGAGTGGTAGTTATGTAACCACCTGCAGAGGTTATGCAACCTCCTCTTTGCAAAAAAGTGATGGTTACGTAACCTCCGGGGTGGTTGGGTAACCATCGACTGAATTCCCTTGATCAAAACATCAAATGGCCTAAAAAAATCATTTAAAGGTTTCCGATTAATCCCCAACATGAGTAGACCATCATGTGAAGACGTAATGAGTTGAGAACCTATAGAGCAAGTATCAATTATAGAGAGTACATAGAATTGGGTTATTCCTAATTCATTTTTGGATTAGAAAAGACCATGCTAAGCCATAAATCAACATGTTCACCCTCATCGGTGTTGTTAACAACATCTATAGGACAAGGGGTCATCCTCAATCTAGTATTATTAAAACTTTGTCAAACATCTCCCCAACACCTTCCATTGATGGTCTCTTAATCCTATCAACATCTACACCTCCACCCTTGTCAATTTCATCAACATCATCTTTTGGAAAAGGGGGTCATCCTAAATCAAATTTCGATAAATATTTTTCATACGTATTCTCATCACCTTCCATTAAAGGTCCCTCATCTCAAAAATATATATTTCATCCACTTACACAAATAAGAAATCATCATACATGAAGAAAAGGTAAAATCAAAGCTTCATCATCTACCCCTCCTCATCAATCGTCCTCTCATATCCCATCCAAATTTTCAATGGCTCCTTTGTTAAAGGTTCTACATCCTCCTTTATTTACCATATACTCAATCAATCAACATCAAAAATTAATCATCCTAAGCTAAATACATCGTTGCCTTTAGCGTATGTTATCTCTAGACATATTGTCATGTTAGAGGGAATCCTCTCTATTGATACTTCAAGACTCCTCTCTATTGATACTTCAATAGTATTACCTTACACACCTCCCCTAGCGCATCTTTACCAACCCTATCCTCTCAATAAAATAAAAATGACACTATTCCGAGAAAGGAGTAAAACGTGGAAAGCTTTCCCTTGACTAGATTGGTCCATATATTATGGGTCGGGAGCTTATCATATAACCTCCTTGATGGTACACCTAAAAAGGAACCTTTGAATGCCTTGCACTTGTGGCCTTTCTAATGTTAACACTTTGACTGTCATAATAGTAGTCACATCAAAGATCTTATTTCATCATCAAACCAACCATCTTATCATCGTAATGATTTGAAAGTATGTGGTCTTCTATCACTATCCTTACAAACCTTAAATATGAGCACCACGGCTCTGTTCATTGCATCTTTCATATGGACAAGTTCCTCCTTAGTAGGAACCCCACAATCATTACATCCATCCACCCTTTCTACTAACCAAAGACATGTATTGGGGTATACATGTGTATTTTGTGTGCACATATCTTCCCCTCCTCGAAATGGTCTATTAGGGTTTTCCCTTAGCTCAAAGAAAGTCAAAAATATCTATGGATGCATCTTATCAAAAATAGTAAAATGATACCTTTAAGGAAAACTACCTATTAAAATCATAGGCTGATCCCTAGAAGTAATTTTATCCATCAAAAGTCAAAAATAAAAAATTTATACCACTCCCTCAAAGGATGGCTACCCATGTAAAAAGGATTCCCGCATTGATCAACCTTCAAAAATTCAAATATCAAAAGCATCCTAGGAAATATTCCCACATCAATCAGCTTTCCCATCAAAACAAACTTCCCGCATCAATCAGTTTACGTCAAAAATAAAATGTATAGTTGGGGCATTTCCCTATGAAACCATTGAAAGGATAACCTATTCTCCCACACAACCTACATATGTTAACCCTTCCCATGTCCTAAGAAGGTACACATTTCACTTCCATCTATATCCAAGATCCTATATGTGACTACCCATTGTTAGTCATGTGTTAACATCATTGTAAGGCCAAAAGTGCAAGTGCCTTCACCATATTTTATTCCCATCACATATGTATAAAATCCAACATAAAGAAATCATTCTGTTTTTTATTCTTGTCCATGATTAAGGCCTACTTTGATAAGCATTAAATCACTTTAAAATAAAATAACACCGACACATCATGAAAAAACATCCATCAATATCTATTATACATTGCATTAAACTCTATCAATATATATCACAATATCAATTTCTATCAACATCCATACAATCATGATCACATCTTAATATTATATCATCACATAAAAATAAAATCAATAATCATAAATCAATCATATCAGTGTATCATTATGCATCATCTGGAGTCTCAAAAACTCTTTGTATCATGAATCTACATCAAAACTAGGCTTCATAAAGAGTCGTATAAATCAAAACATCACATTTACTCAAGTAAAATCAACATTTGTCAACCGTCTACCTCCTCGACTACTATGCCTCTCGATCACCATCAGGACATATATATAGTCCTCTATCATGAACCTTTTCATTATTAGTCATATGTTTATAGGACATAAACCATTTTGTGCCCCTATCACTTGACTTCCCTGGCCTCATAAGCTCACATTTGTGGAAACATAAATTTCTAGTCCTTTGACCTCATCAAATTGTCACCACTAGTAGACCATATGTTTATAGGACATGAGCCCTTTGGCTCCCCTATCACTTGACTTCCTAGTATTGTAAGCCCACCTTTGTGGCAACATCAATTTTGGTCCTTTGACCTTGTCAAAACATCCTTTTTATTTTCCCGAATGTTATTAAATCATACTTATATAGGACATGAGCCCGTTTCTATACCTCATCATAGGGCATCATATCTCATATTTCCATCCTTGCATATTTCCACCTATCTCTTTCAAAATTGAAATCAATTTCCTTTTAGTTCATCAATCCCTATTTTGAGGGGAGAACCTCATCATATAATTCTACATCATTCAGCTATCACATCTCATTTTTGTCTTGTGGCTTGTCTAAAACCCACAACAAAAATGGGACAATCTAGACACCTAAAATTAGCACCGTTAATTCCCATGTCCGCATCCACTAACACCCCTTCATTATCACATCACTATCATATTATACATTAAATCCTTATCCTAAGTCTTATTTCTCCCCATCATATTTACTCCCTGTAAATATCATTCTACAACTGTAAAATCTTATTTTATCCTCTCCTAAACCACCCAAACCACTTACAAACCAAAATAAAATAAAATAAAACAAAATCAACAACTTCTCAACCATTTCACCACCTCCACGACCCGTAAAATTTCTTTCCAACACACACCCTTCATAAAAACAATGAGAAAAACTTGATTTGGGAAGCGGTTTTAAAATTTTCCCACAAATCCCATATCACCATTGAATGCATAATTTACGGTGATTCTCCGTGAGTCATCGGGGACCCTATATAAATGGGTTTTGGGCCTTCATTTCAGTTTTCTTCCTCCATTTCAATTTTTGGATGGATGTTCTTCAAGGCCTTCACATTATAATCTTGTTGTATCATATCCTTCTTACAAAGTCAAATTCATCACAGCAACATTTCAAGACATTAATTATCTCTTCTTCAGCCCTTGGAGGTCACTCAAACATCTGGGCACCAAATAATTAATCTTGGGCGTCTACAATCTTATTCTCTCGGGTAATAGAATCCTCTCAGCTTTATTCACCAACTGGAACAAGGTAGGTGTCTTTATTTTTACATTAATATATCATTTACCCATATTTTACAAGCTTTAATCAACATTATCATGTTTATTATTAGCTTTGCACATTTCCACATGAATTTCTAGTGATTCCCCTAATCATTGACGATCGAACCCAATCACTAGCGATCAACCTTAATTGTTGGAGATCCCTTTCCATCAAATGATTTGACCCCCTAATCTTTCCTTTTATACATCTAGATCACATAATTTATTACCGTAATTCCCCTTCAAGTTTTCATGTTGAGTCATATCAAGATCCTTTGAGCCATCTACAACACTCATCAATTATCAAAATCAAATCTATCATATTTCTCACCTTTTTGAGTACACATTTGTCTATATCCTTGCTCCTTTAAGCCATTTTGTGATCCATAGACTCCCTTGGATTAACTATCACCATCAGATTATCATATAGCCTTAGACCATGTCATTCCTTTTACCTTTGTATTGTTGGTTATATTGTTATTTTATTGTTTTATAGTGTCATTATCAAATTAATTTCTTGAATGTGGATTGACATCCTTGAAAGGAATTCCATTAACTTCAAGGGACTGGCCTTTATCAGGAAATCTTCCATATATCTATCTAATCCCATCTTTTTTTGAGTTCTTTTGCATTACAGGTAGCTTATCTTGTTAGAAATAAGGGTTTGTGTGCATGATTGGATCCATCGATTTCATTCATCCATCAAGTATAAACATCATTCATTGTGGGTATCGGTAAAACCCCTTTGCTTTTCGAGGTTAGTTTGTTTTTATTATTTCACTTCATTAAGTTAAAGTTGGAAAGAAAAAGCATCTTTGAATAGGTTCATTTTCATCCCCCTCACCCTCTCGTATTTATTCCACACATAGAAGCACGAGATTTATTTTCAAATCAATCACTTTTTACAATGGCCTATCGGATTAGTTCAATATCAGTCACTATAGTGTCTTATTCTTCTATTGTGATATTTCCTTTCTTATATTTGAGTGTCAATCATCCTCTTCTATCACCCCATCAACACTCGATGGAGCATCCTCCATCTCGCTAATGTTTCTTCCACCCTTACCAAATTTAATAGTTTATTATCTTTGAAATGACATCACTTGCACTACACCACATCAAAGAGGGAAAATGTAGACATCTAAATCTAACTACACATTTTTAATACTAAAATTACACTTCTTATCCTATATTCTATAATTTCATTACAATTAGTGGTTTTTCTACTAGTTATCTAACATTCCCCCTCATTTTGGTAAATTAACGACACCGTATTAATTAACTATCCTTCCCCCATCTTGGATGCCAATTAACGACACTTCGTTAGTTATAATCCTCTTTTAATTAATTAATTAATTAACCATTATTAATTAATTAAGCCTTTCAATATCGTATTTAACTAATAAACCTTATTATTAGTTAAATCCCCCTTTTAAACCCTTCAAATTCTACTAATTTCCTTCTAAATCATCTCTAAATGGATTCTATAAGCTTAATTTGGCCTATTAATTAATCCTAGTTGATTAATTAAATCACCTCCAACTCCCATGAGTTGTTAATCACTAATTAATATATTATAATCATACACATCCCTCTCTAATTCTACATTCCTTTTATCCCACATTCACTAGGTTGCAAGATTCTCCAAAAATAGAAATCTATATAAATAACCTAGTACACCTTGTCCCAAATTTATGCAATATCCTTATAAGATATATGCAAATGATAAGAGCATTTCAAATTTGAAAAGCTTATTGATCAAGAAACAATTTCTATCTACTTAAAAATGGTAGTAAGAGAAGAACCATATATGGAAAAATCCATATTGGTGAGATCTCTTCCTCTTTCATGAAGATAGCTTCCTTTGATTGCATGTAGCAACATTCAGCTCAACAAAAGGAGTATCTACAATTTAAAAGCCCATCAAAAAAATCAAAGGATGGCTTATAATTTCATGTTAATTAGATGCATTAATTGGATTTTCATTTTCTATATATTTATCATGATGCTTAGTTAAATTAGCTTTGTTATTGAGACTACTTGGTGTTAGTTTCTATTTATTAACTTAGCTTAGTTTCACATGCATACAACTCCTCTCACTAACTTCAACCATGATTGATATAACCTAGGAAGTTTTATGCCTTAGTTAAGGTCATGTAGTCATGCCCTAAGGTGGAGAGTATGTCATATGACCCATTTACATCCCTTGAATGACTCTACTAACACTTAGCTTAAGAACTACTAACAACACAAATTTGAAAATTTAAACTAGTGATTTTGGAGGGGAACCTCTCAAAATCCACTTATTACAAAGGGTCTAAATGGACTATTTACCTCACACAAACCTCCAAATGGACTTCAAACACACATAAAATATCCTAGACAAGCCAAAATTATCTATTTATAATTATTCTCCTACATAATTGTATGTATCCTTGTTCACTTATATTATTTTATTTTGCATCTTACCTATCATGTTACTTTGGTTCATAGTATGTTCTATCATTTTGTATATAAACATGAATTTTCACATGGTACTTTGAGGTGAATGCAATATATTTGTAGGTTATCACATGATGCATAATTCTTGACACTATTATCTATTAGTCACACCGAGGCTCTTGGCGGCATCCATCTTCCCTACTTATTTTCATTTAGGTTCTATCATTACAATATCTACTAATTTCATACATATATTCCATTCTATACATTGTGACATACTATCAATATTTCTAATGTGTTAATGGGTGATTCATGTGTAGAATTTGTATTACATACCTACTTCTAACCATGGTTATCTAATTTATTTATGTTGATCAATCGAATCTAACACCTAGCGAAGGTAATATAGAAGGTTATAGAGAGAAAAGTGCATTCAAGCATCGGTGAGGATCACGGCAGAGAGAAAAGTAGCATTTTCGTGATGGGGATCTATTTTCGAGTGAGATATATATCGTTGAGAAATCAAATGGAGACTTCCACGCCATGCATTAGCTATTTTTGGATGATCAGCTACAAAGTTTTTGCATGGATGCAAGCTAAAGATAGAATTGTGAACTGATAGTTGACTAAGAGAGATTTATTGTTAGCATTCTTGCATGTAAGCCTATTTTTGTAATGGCGTGTGGCTAATAGTAGCATGTGACCTATTTTGGGATTAGATAAGTGGTGAAGGGAAAGTCCCCACCCTTATAAATATATATTGAACTGTGTAGAGAGAGAGAGAACATAGATATAGGTGTGAGAACTAGGTTATAGTGAGATTATGTTGTCAAATCTATTATGTGCATGAGCATATACTACTGTGATTGTAAGGAAGCTTCTATGTATTTACTATAATTAATATAATGGATATTATGGACTGAAACAAGGTGTTATCATGGTTATATTTAGTATTGCATGCTTGATTCCATTATGGTTATCTTGTTAAGTTTGTTATGTTCTAGATCTAGATCTAAATATGCACTGTAGGAAGATATATTAGCCATAGATCTAAATGATTAAATTCTTCATCATGCTAAACATCCTATAATAACAACCCTAAAGAGGGCTTGGTACCTTTACATGCTTTGGGTGAGTGCTTAGTCTAGGCTGAGTGATGTGTCAGTGTGCCTTGGGCTTGTATTGTTGAATTCTAGGCTGCATCATTGGTTCCATTTCTGGGACCTCTTTTTAGTTGTTTTCAGGATGGTTCACAATGAAGACATATTGGTTGACCTTAGCAAGTGTTGAGGTGGATACATGATCTGGAAGAAGAATACACATGTTTCAACACTGGATCTGAGTTTAATGCATGTGTGTGGGTGGAACAGAACCTATATGATAGTTTATATGAGAGATTCTTCATTATCTTTCCAATAGAATTGTATGAGTGGCTGATTGCTTATGCATCTAAATGGAATTGGAGGTATCGCACACTTGTCTAGATGCAGGAAGAATTTCAGGACCTTTATGATGCTGATCTGATTTGGACTCAAACTATGGATACATGTGGTTTCTGTGGTGTTTTGGATGGTTATATCTTGGAGTACTCAATTTCCACTTATTCATGCATGGAGGTAGCTGAATTCTATTTTTTATGATATCCAAGGGGAACTTACTAGCAAGGCATTCCACTAACAATCAAGATCTTGATGGTAACTTTGAATTTAGAGAGAGTAAACCGATGACTAACTAATCCCCACCACGCGTGGGGGAAGGAGAAGTTTGGTGAAAGATGGTAGACCTAGCGATAGAAAGGAAAAGAGAGGAAAGGTGAATTAAGTATAATGAGGCATGTAAGAGGGAGATAGAGAAGTAGTGGGAGGTTGCAGAGAAAATGGTGTTGTGGAGAAAGATAGTTTGGGAAGGAGTTGAAATTCACATGTAAAAGACGTGGAACCCAAGCCTCAGGAACTCCCCATTTGGGAAAGCATGATAGGGAACCCTCCTCGGCCTCATGTAGAAGCGTGCTAGTAGAGATGACCTAGGCCATGGGCACACATCTGAATCCACCTAGAAACCTTTCCCTTGCATTTGGTTTTCCAACATCTAGTACAAAACAACAATCAGTCAACAAGATAATTCAAGCAGTGGGAGAGTAGGAGAAAGTCTTATAAGAGGCACAACAATGGAAACACAAACGGATTCATTGTTATATGGGAGTACCTTTTGAGTGTATCATCTACACAAAATTCAAGTGCACAAATTTTGGATTGTCTTGAGGAGTAGTAATCCATCACAGATGTCAGGGTACAATTTAGTTCTACTATTGGGATGTAGGAAGTACATCTTTTGGTCTGACCCCAGCCATAGGTTCGAGATCAGGAGGCTTAGGTAGCTCTAGCTCTAGTGGATCTGGTGGATTTGGAGGTAGGGGAAACACAGGAGGTTCTGGATTAGGTGGGCAAGGTCCACACCAACCCCAGAATATTTACATGGAGATGTCTCTTCATCTTCCAGAATATAGAGGCATAGAAGATGTTGTTAAACATGTGCATATGTGTGAAATATTGGCGCACAAAAGGAATCATGACTTCTGAGCATAGGAAAGCCAATTTTCTACTACATTACAAGGGCATGCACATAGCTGGTACAAAAGTTTGACCCTGATCAGACTTGCATAGACTATACATCTTTAAAATATGCATTCCTTAAAGAGTTTCACATCCCTGAGTTTAAGCAGAAGAGTATAAGTGCACTCAAGGATATTAAGAAAGGCACTATTGAGTGTTAGAGAGTATGATGCCCATTTTAAAACATTGTTATCTAAGATTTCTTATGACATACATGCAAGCCAACATGCACAATGGTTCATTGGGGTATGATTACCCCTTTTAGGAGGGCATTATCACATAAGACATACATTGATCCATGTGAAGCACTTGAAGTAGCCTTATACATTGAGGAAGTTGGAAGCATAGATCATTGGGGTGAGCCCATTTTTAGAAGCATAGATGTAGCTATGGAAAAATAGTTGGAGAAACTATCAGCAAATTCAGCACATGAGATGTGCATAGGGATTTGGTGCATGGATTGTGAAGTAGAAGGTCACACAAAGGATATTTGTCTCTACAGATCATTAGTACATGATCATTGATGTTGGATTGTGAGATATGCCATTTAAACCATGATGCTAGTCACTTCCCATTATTACAATGCGTGATAAGGAAGAATGTTTCAAGCTCTTTGTAAAATTTGTAGGTCATGACTCATGACATGGAAGACTACCGGCTGATTGGTCAGATCCATGATGCTATAGATATTGGTGTATGAAAGACAGGAGTTTCAGATAACTCTAAGGAAAGAATGAGCATCAGGACTGGGATCACAATTAGGTGTGCTGCTATGCTCGGAATGAAGGGAATTTTGAAGGTGGTTGTGGCAAGAGGTCGAGGATACCATGGTGGATTGGAGGAAGAGGCCATGGTGGTGGAAGAAGTGAGTTCCTCATGGAACATGTTATACATGTGGATCTCTTAACCACTACAGGTGTGAATGTCCTCAAAATATTACATGTTCTTTTTGTGGAAAGAACCATAGCTATGAGGAGTTCTAGAATTGTATGAGCATCTTAGTAAGCAACATAAACAAGAAAAAAAAGTGTAATGGGGATGGTTAGGATACAATGCATGTTATTGAAAATCAATGGATGCCTAAGTTGGAAGTAGATTCTGAGGTGTTGCAAGTGAAGATCATGACCCATGTTGAGGTGGCACACAGAAGAAGCATTGCAACAGAAGCCTACCATCACTAAGGAGGAGGTTCTACATGCATGGTACCCAGATCCTGCCCATCAAAAGGAGGTTTATCAGGAAACCATGGAAGTTCTTAGGAATCTTTAGGGTGAATACTTAAAAGAGAAATCATGGAAGAAAAGAAAGTATCAGAGATGGTCCAAACTGATATAGATGACTTAAGGGAAGTGTGTAAAATGTTGTGCTAGGAAAATATCATTCCATTGTTAGGGGATTGGTTAAAAGGAAACACTCGCATGTAAGTATTGAGACTAGATGGTAGATCTTGCATGCGAATCTTCCCCCTCATAGCCTAGATTATGATAAGGAAATCACTCTGAATGTTGTTGTGGATGGGTGGCTATTGAGTAATATATTGATTGATACAAGTGTGAAGTCAATGTTCTTACCTTAGATGCATGGGTACAAATGGGGAGACCCCCATTGCAGCCATCCTCTAATGTATTGTTCATGGCTAATCGGACTAAGGCCACTCCCATCGGAGTTTTGAAGGATGCATCCATTACCATAAGGAGCCAAGTTCACTGGAGACTTTGAGGTTTTAGCATTGGAAGAGTCTAGATAGCTTCCTAGCTCTATTGGGGCGTCCTTGGTGCTATGAAAATAATGTTGATCTTTAGTTTAACAAAGGATATATCATTTTGAAAACAAGGAGGAGAGAGTTATTATCCCTTTAACAGATGGAAAATATGTGCCCTATGTTGAGCCCTTAAGTGAAGAAGATCTGAATAGGATTTATGTACGTGTCATCCGAGATCAGAGATACTTGAGCCAACTAAAGAAGGAATAATTCAGTGGGAGGATGCATAGTCTATTAGTGATACTACAAGTGTTGCTTGTGATAATTGGGCTCATAGCACTTATGAGTTGGTAGGGCATGAAGTAAAGAGCATATTTCCTAGAGGAAGAAAACCACATGTTATGTCAGGAGGATAGGTAACAACTCGGTACCTTGTTACACCAGGAGAAGGAGATCCTATGGTATTCCTACATGTGCATGCCATGGAAGAACAATGGATAGACCCATTGGAAAGAAGAAATATGCTAGCATATACACTATGTGGGACAACAACATCATTGGTGGGTGGCCCACAAGGATAATCTTGTAGGATGGAATGAAATTAGGATCGCTCTTGCTACTAGGTTCTTCAGGAGCAATGCACCTACTCAAATTTGTACTTATCATGGTAATCAACCTGTTCAGCACCATGTTTAGAAGTGTGAGAGACTCTAGATAGAGGGGTGGGAAGCTTTACCACCTTTGTTATGGGTGCACAAGTTTTATTCCACTTTACAAGGATACGCGCGTGCTTGGTATGTATATGTAGAACTCCATAGAGAGACTAGAAATTGGCAAGGATTTAATTGTAGGAATGGCCTAGACATTTGAATTCTTCTCTACAAATCCTCGGTGGAAGAAGCATTGAAATTCATAAAGTGCTTAACTATGGGAGATAGTGCCAAGGCTGAAGAACTCCTTAGGATTTATTGGATGAAGGAGACTCAGGAGCACATCTTGTTGAAGAAATAGAGGCCAATGTAACACTACTTCAATGTGCTTGCCTTGAGAAAGAAAAAGGAAAAATGGTCTACTTAGTGGATGACGAGGAAGTAGAAAATTTGGATGTAAACCATTCAACAGGTAGGCGTGAGGTATTGGACAGTGCAGATATGACCACACATGCCTATCATGAACCTATGAAGACAAAGAGGGTGAATATTGGATCAGAGGTTGAGCCTAAGGAAGCCATAATTGGGGACTATTGGTAGACTCTGAAGTGGAAAAAATCATAGAGTTACTAAGGGATTATCAAGACTTATTCCCTAGGGGTACCATGAACTTAAAGGTGTGCATGAATCATTAGGGAGATGAAGATAAAGCTTAAAGAGGGTGCACACCTAGTTAGAAAGAGACCCTACAGGATGAACCCCAACTTACATGAAAAGGTCAAAGAAGAGATTGACAAAATGTTGAAGTCTGGAATTATCAAGCCCCTTGATGAGTCAGAATGGGTTAGTCTAATGGTGATTAGTATTAAGAAGGATGGATGGATCAGGATTTGTGTGGACTATAGGGAGCTGAATGTTGCATGTGTGACTAATCCCTTTCCCACGCCATTCACGAGGAAATACTAGAAGGTGTTACAGGGCATGAAATCTATTCATTTATGGATGGGTTCTCTGGGTATCATCAGGTTTGGATTTCCTAGGAGGATCAAGGAAAAGACTATGTTTACTACTGAATGGGGTAGCTTCACCTATATTGTAATGCCTTTTGGTCCGAAAAAATGCTTGTTGTATTTTTGTGCATAGTTGTTCAAGCATTCAAGGAATTTATTCACAACTTCTTACATGTCTATTTAGATGATTGGATGGTGTATGGATTAGTTAAGGATCATTGTGACAATCTATGCTTAATGTTTGAAAGATGTAGATAGTTGAGTATCTCATTAAACATCAAGAAGTGCATATTTTCTACACCGTTTGGGATATTGTTAGGACACATAATCTACAAGGAAGGTTTGTTGGTTGATCAGCCAAGGTTGCAAGTCATTATAGGCCTAAGAGAGCCTACCAGTTAGAGTGAGGTGCATGGATTTTTGGGTCATATAGGATATTATAGGAAGTTTATCAAAGGATATGCCAAAGTTTTCACACTGTTGGAAGAGTTATTGAAAGGGAAAGGTACATTCTACTGGGGAGAACCATGTAGTAGCGCGCATTTGAGACATTAAAGGAAAAACTTACTACCTGCCTATTCTACATTTTCCTTCATGGGACCAACCATTTCATGTACATGTTGATCCTCTAGCATGACCATTGGCATGGTGTTGGCTCAACCTGGAGAAGGTATTATAGATCATCCTATTTGTTTTGCTAGTAGAAAATTGACTCTACATAACATAATTACACAACTATAGAGTGTGAAAGCTTTTTGTCAATGATCTATGCGCTACATAAATTTACCGAGTGTACCTACTAGCTACACCATTCATCTTTTATACATATCACATGGCATTGAAGTATTTGGTAAATAAGCCCATTCTACAAGGGTGCATATGTCGATGGGTGCTCTTATTTCAGAATTTGATTTCAGTTGTGGTAAAACCAGGGAAAAGTAATTCTGGACTAGACCATCTATCAAGAATATAGTCAGGAGAAGAAGCACAGGAAATTGAAGATACCATGTCAGATGCATAGTTATACAAGTTATGAGTGCCATAGAACTAGAGGACATTTTTGTCTTTCTATGAACAAGGATGACACCAGAAGGAATGAAATCCTTGGAGAAGAAACAAACTTTCTATATATATGACCCCTATATGTTAATTAGTGGTGACCTATACAAATTAGGTCAAGATGAAGTATTTGCATCATTGTGTATTGGAACATGAGCGTACGGGTATTATGGAAGAAGCTCATGGTGGTATTGCAGGTGGCCACTATGCGGTGATGCCACTACATGCAAGATTCTACTCATTTGGATTATGGTGGGAGACCTGTATAAAGATTGTAAGGAATTTTGTAAGGCTTGTGATCATTGTCAACATCTTGGAAAACTAGGTCAATGAGATGAAATGCCTCTAAGACCCATTACTAGTACAGAACCATTTGAGAAATGGGCTATAGATTTTTGGGTCCTATTTCACCAATTTGCGTAGAACTAGATCACACTACATCATAACTTGCACAGACTATCTGATAAGGTGGGTAGAAGCAAGCACCTACAAAGGATTGTATAATGGCCACAACAGCCAAGTTTCTTTGGGAAAATATTATTACAAGGTATGGATGTCCTTTAAGTTTGACTAGTGATAGGGGCACACATTTTCTTAATGAGACAATCAAAATTTTATTGGATGAATTCATGATCACACACCATAAGACTACACCCTATCATCCTTAGGAAAATGGGACTGTTGAGGCTTTCAACAAAATTTTGAGCCAGACATTGACAAAAATTTGTGATGTTGGAAGAAAGGATTGGGATGATAAAGTATCTACAGTACTTTGGGCATATCGGACAACATATAAAAGGTTGAACAAAGCCACACCATTTCAGTTAGTGTTTGGCAAAAGTCATTCTTCTATGGAATTTATGTTACCTTCTTTTGTATGTATTATGCATGTTGGAGGTCTTGTTGATGAGAAAGCATTAGAAGAATGCATTGAAAATTTAATCAAGTTGGATGAGTGATGAGCCATAACACGTTGGAGTCAAAAACAAGAGAAGGCTAGGTAGAAAGCATGGCATGATAGGCACATCAGGGATAAAAAGTTGGAGATAGGACAAGATGGTGCTCCTTTATGATTCTAAGTTTTTGTGCCATCCAGGTAAACTCAAGGTACATTGGTTGGGGCCATATGTTATCACTCACATACTCAAATCAGGTGCTTGTCAATTAGAGGCACTTGATGGAATATGGTTACCCGGTTACTTCAATGGGAGTAGGATAAAGCCCTACTATAAATAAGTCTTCTTGGTGTTTGTAATAAGGTAGTATTGCCATTTAGATTAGGTTTTCAATTTTGCATTCCCTTAATGTGTTTCCTTCTTTGTCGTTATGTTTTGTCAATTTAGTTGGTGTGTTTGTGTAATAAGTGTGTTTACGCGCTAGAAGCTAATTCCTATTTGAAGAATTTTTATGTGCAAGGGACTGCACATACCCTTAGTGTGGGGTAGGTTGTTGATATCTAGGTACATGAATATTGAAAATAAGTACACATGAAAGGAACTATCTACGGGTGTTATTCAAGGGTGGAGAATTAAAAAAAACAAGAGAGATTGCTTCTAGACATAGGGGCCATAGAGAGAGGAATGAAGAAACAAGTATAACATGAGGTAAGAAGGGGCTGGAAAGACTACCAATGGAAGGCACAGTGATGAGGTACTCAGGTGTATGGAAGTGCGCTGAAGAGAATTCTATAGCTAAAAGGTAGAAGGGCATGCTAGAAGGTTATAGCTTGGGTGTGAAGATGTACATGCGTGGAAATAATGAAAATGGTCACTTAATGAGAGGATTGTTGGTAGGTGGAGGAGCAATAAATGCACTAAATTTTTGAAATTCTATATAAGGATGGGATGTGAGTTCATTTTTACCATTGCAATTGAGAGAATTTGAAAAGGGTTAAGTGAATGAGCGAGATGAGAAATCATGTTGAGGTGTGAAGAGTGTGAAACTAGATGTGGAGAGAAGGGTTGTGTCGCAGGAGAAGCTTGTGTTCCCATAGGAGAAGGGTTTGAGTGAAAGAGAGATGCATTACAAATGAGCTAGGGCACGTGATTTCCACTAGGGCATGGAGATTTAAACTAGGGTTTTGACTTGCTCGATTATAGAGGGAAGAAAAAGAGATTTTTTTCAAATGGCACCAAAGAAAGCACCCACAATAGGAGATAAAGGGAAGAAGAAGGTTGAAGTGGAAGAAGAAATTACTCCCGAGAGTAATTTCTCAGAAATGCAATATCAGAGGGCATGATTGTGGGACAAGAATGGGATTCCCATATCCGCCAATGTAAAATCAACAACTATAACCATCAAACATCAGATAATAAGAAGGAGCTCGATGCATTGTTGAGCACGAAAAAAACAAACAAGCACATGAAAGAGGATATGCCAGTATATGATGACATTGGTGAGAAGTTCTTTGAAGAAGAATGGAGTCTACCAGTTATATGAGCTTACCATACTTTGGAAAGTATGAACCATTGTATCGGTGGTTGATGAGAAGAGTCCATGAGGACTTCTTTTACTTTTCTAGATGGAGGGTAAGAATCACAACTGCTTTGATTTCAATGGTGATAGGACTAAGGGCCTCAGGGTTGGATCTGGATAGTGATTTAACTGATAAAGCCACAATCTGGAGATGAGGAAGGAGCTAGGGTATACAAGGGTCCACATGGCATGGACATTGACAAATTGAAAAAAGTACCCAGTAGTAGGTAGTTACACATCTTGTAACAAAGTTGAATGACCAAGGAAGGTGGTCAGTAAAACACAATGTGGTTGCACGTCACAAAGAAAATGTCTCAAGGAGTGGTCTATAATATTGTAGATCACATAGTAAAGACAATCATTGAAGAAGTGTGGACAGGTGATATAATAAGTTTTGGCACTATATTATTGTCTTTAGTATTCATGGAAATTGGGGTACCTGATGGGCCAAAGGAGAAGATTTGGGAATACCCCACGGAACACAAGTCACCTACGGAAAGATTTGGAAAGTACTTGTGTGATGGATCAATGAGTGGACCATTCAAGAATAGAGGGTAGAGATGTGGTATGATAGACTCCATGGCATTTGAGGAAGAGTGGCACATACCCAAGGATTTTCCTTTGGTGGTGGGTAAGGTAGTTCAGTTTTCCATATACCAACATTTTTGCATCACGTGTGATTTACGATGAAGGATGGGGCTTGGAGCCCATGGTGCAAACTATTGTATGCCTTCATAGTGAGATATTTCTAGGCATCAGTTCACCGGTTCTCAGATGCACTTTGCCTAACCTTCAATGCAGACAAGGTAGATTGACTACCACACTCTGAGGAAAAAGTATGTATATCAGGGCATAATGCATACATTGAAAGACTTATTTCAGATATTATAAGCATGAAACTGTAAGCTTGGTAGTTGGGGACACTAGAGTAGTGCTTGTGTACCTGTAACTCAAACCCAAGCTAGAGAACACTAAGTATGTGGAGAATGAGTTCACGCTCTCCTAGGGCCATGCCAAAAGGTAAGCATATAATGGAAAATATTCCAGTGCCCAAGCCCACAGAAACAATTCGGGTTGATGATGAAGAGGAAGAGCATGAAGATAGTGGTGGTTTGGAACATAGAGGTAGAAGAAAACCTCAAATAAGGATGAAGCTAAGCACGTAACTACTCCACCTCAGCCACAAGAGGAAGATGATGAGGACTTGGATGTAGTCCAAGGAGAGCATGATTCAAGAGAGTATTAGGAGAACAAGGACCCAAGGTGCTACTCCACAAACAGTGTGCAGATCACCTCGACTCTCTCCACATAGAAGGAGATAACCAAGAAAAGGAGAAGGAAATTAAAGTTGAATGAGGAAGTGGAAGAGTGGAGAGAAAGCGTGCCCAATTCTCCTACACCTCAGAGAACATGGAAGAACAAAAAGATGAGGAAATGAAGGATGGAGAAGAGGGAGAAAAAGGAACATAAAAGATGAGACAACAACTGAGACTTCTCAGGACATAACAACACAAGTTCCAAATCTTGAAGCCCAAGTTCCTAAGCATCCTAGATCAAGAAGAACAAGTGGGGAGTATATTCCACCAGCCATGGGCTATGCTTGAGGACACAGTAAAATTTTCCATGCCCGTTTCTAGAGAACAATGACACAAAAGGAGTTGTATGGCTGGGAGTTAATGGATGAAGATATGGAAACAGTGTGCACAAGGAAGCAATTGTCATGGTCGATGCACACACACATGGATGAACCAGACTTTGATGTGTGTGAGGAGTCATGCATGTCAAGGAGGTTGAAAAAGACACCTCAGGCTAGACACATAACAATAAAGCCTATTGTTATGTCGATGAGAAAATAAGCAATGCTTTGGTGAAGGTCTCGAACAGAGGTGCACATGATGGAATATGGATAAAGCTGCAACAATTAGGGTCACTAAGGGAGATCAAGACTAAGGATGAGGAAATAACACCTAAAGAAGGAAAGAGACTTGGCTAGAAGAAGAATGTTGTGTTTATCAGCATGGTAGAGGAGATTGGTGACAATGTCATGAAGGCTAGGCCACACCTAGAGCCAAAGGTACCCAAGACGTTTCCTTGGAAATACATTATGTAAGTACATTGGTGGACTTAGTGCTTGAAGATGAACCTCTACGCATGCAGAACCAAAGGATCCAACACAGGAAGAAGAGAGTGAGAAAAGGCTTTAGTGATGTGGAAGATTACATCATATGAAGGATTACTTTAGAGCTTGTAGGAGGAACTCAAGAAGGCGGATCAAGCATTGAATATTTGTACAATGCCAGAGGTTGTTATAAGGACAAGACTATTTTGGAAGACAATGAAGTCTCTGAAGGCCATGAAGGATGAGACATTGGGCCATGTAGAATGATTAGCACTTGTTAAGAAAAAGCACGAGGCCCTTACAGTAGCTTAGGAACCACACAGGGAAAGGCTGGATGAGCTTGGAAAACTCATCACTCAAAATATGGACTTGTTGGAAGGGAGAATGATTGGCATGTCCAAAGCATTGTGTTGGTCTTACAGAATGAAAAAGGAGAGATTGCAAGGGATGAATTAGAGTCAATTGCAGTGGATATTCTAGAGAAAGTAGAGGCCGCACTCAATGACTGGTAGACCTTAGAGGTGGAGATAAAAGAAGAATATCTGAATTGATTATTCAGGTTGTAGTAGAAGATATTGTAGGGTAAAAACATTCTTTCATTCATCAAAATTCTTTATATTCTTCTATTCATATTCTTTGATTCGTTTTGGAGACAACCATTTGGGGTGGAAATACAACTAGTGTGGGGTAATGTTGATCAGTTAGAATCTGGCACTTAGTGAAGAAAATACAAAAGGTTTCACACGTGGGAGAGAAGAGTGCATTCAAAGGTGCGGAAGCATCGAGAGGATCACGCGTGAGAGAAGAGACAAATTCGAGACTTAGCCATTTTCATGATGAGGATCTATTTTTGGAGATAGCATGTGGAGCACTCAAACCGATTGGAGACTTGCACATCACGCATTGGCTATTTTTGGATGATCAGCTACAAAGCACTTTGCATGGATGTAGGCTAAAGATAGAATTGTGAATTGATAGTTGACTAAGAGAGATCTATTGTTAGCATTCTTGCATGTAAGCCTATTTTTTTGTAATGATGTGTGGCTAATAATAGCATGTGACCTATTTTGGGATTAGATAAGTGGTGAAGGAAATTCCCCACCCTTATAAATATATATTGAAATGTGTAGTAGAGAGAGAGCATAGATATAGGTGTGAGAACTAGGTTATAGTGAGATTATGTTGTCAAATCTGTTACATGCATGAGCGTATACTACTATGATTGTAAGGAAGCTTATGTGTATTTACTGCAATTAATATAATGGAGATTATGGACTGAAACAAGGTGTTATCATGGTTATATTTCAGTATTGCATGCTTGATTCCATTATGGTTATCTGTTAAGTCTGTTATGTTCTAGATCTAGATTTGAATATGCACTGTAGGAAGATATATTAGCCATAGATCTAAATGATTAAAGTCTTCATCATTTGTAATAAAAATCCTAAAGATTAGCACTTTGGGTGAGTTCTTTAAATGTGCCACTTTGGGCTTGTATTGTTGAATTCTAGGATGATGTTTTGTCTTGATTTACATTGTTTGGGATATATTACCTATGCTTGATTATTAGTTTTCTTAAATGGCCTTAAGGGATTTGAGTTTCTTTTGACATCCTAAGTGGTTTCCCATGTTTTCCATCCGATATTATGCTAATCTCTTATTGTACTACTTGTGTGTTTTGACTAGTTTCTATTACATCATGCCATGATTTTTTTTACTAATATTTTTTCCTATCTTTTCTCATTATTTTGCATGTGGCATGGTTATTACCATGCACATTCTCTATTCATCTTGTAGGTGTTATATTTCATATTTGCACATCATTTTTAGCTTTCCTCATTCGAGCCACACTCACATCGAGTTCATCTCATCCACCCCAAACGAGTGGGAGAAATCATCGGGTTATTATTTCACCCTCTCAGTAGTCCATAAACTAGAGATGACATGGTGCACAAAAAAATTAGACCAAATACTAATTAATAAAAAGGTTCAAAATTAGAATTTGGTGAAAATCAATGCAAGGATAGAAACGCTCAGTAGAGACAAAAACGATGGGCACTATTGTTCCACCTAGGTGGTTCCATCCTGTGAGTAGAAATAGGTACAATATAGGCTCAACGGGTTTTTTTAGAGACATTATTTTCCAAAATCCGAAACATATACTCGATTACAAGTTACTATCTAGTACAACAAGAATAAAATCAGTGGCAAAATTCATACTTTGAGAAAGGAAAATTTCTTGTTTTGCATATTTTCTATTGGTATCAAATAAGAAATGACATCTAGGGAATATGTAGGATAATGATATGTCTAGAATAATGTTTCATCCATGGCTAGTTTCTATTGGGTTTGTGACCATTTGCAGTGGCACTTATCCATGGGAAACATCAAGTGGTGGAGGTAAATTCCTATAACTCTCCCAACACTCTCCCATTGGCAATAAGATTCCTAAATCCTTAGTAAGGAAATAATATGGGTAAATCCTCGTACATTCAAACCAATGCGGGAATTAAAAACTCTTGAATCTTCAAACCATCTCAAAGGAAACAAACATATAGGAACAATTATATCTCTTTTCTCATGACATTTAGGTGTATTATATCCTTAACTCACTTGTTTTTCATACATAATTCTATACTAATTTCTCTAAGTTAAAGTTCAATTTCATATACCATGAGAATTGAATACACTTTTATTCTTTTATAGGTCTGTCCTTATCCAAAAAATGAAACATAAATGGAACAAGGAGAAATATCAAGCATAAATTTCTCAAGAAAAGGCAATATCCAAGATAAAATGTAGGAATTATTTCTACTACACACACAAGGTCACCCCTAGGGTCCTCATCCCCTCATATTCTATTATATACATCTTAACGTATCCAATTGTAATGTTATCAATTACAATCTTCATTCGACATGCTATCGATTATAACCTCTTCTGCTCTCCACAAGGTATGTTCTTTCTATCTACTTCATGCTACAAAATATTCGAGTGACCAACATAGAGTGGGGACAAATGTTGACATGAAATCACACACTTAGTATTATTACATCACGCCTCTAGTATGTCATTATATGCATTATTTACTGAGCAATAAAAATATACATTAAAAACATTTTTTTGCTTCACATTTACATTGTTTTATCTCTCTTTACTTTTGTCCTTTGCTTTTAAGAACTACACCTCTAATTTTGGACATTACATAACATGTGACCCAAGTCAGTTTTTTTCTTTAAATTATTCTTTGGATCCTCTCATAATTTAGCATTGAGGCTCTAATTTCCCCTTTGGGTGCTTCTTTCCTCCCCCCTTTTCTCATGTTTAAAAGGCCACATCATCCATTACCTTTTCTACAACTCTTATTACCACTTTAGGTTAGATTTTTAGTTGTTAATGTATAAATTCAAACAAGGAAATCATATATATACATGAATTACTAACTATTTTAAGGGGATATGCAATTTGGGCTCTTACTTCCTATCTACTACTTAAGAAAGGAGTGAAGTTCAAGGAATACATTTTAGCTATATCATTCATTGCATAAGAAGAGAGAATTCTATATTCCATCTCACACATTCATCTTAGGGGAAAATTAGTTGTATCTTGGTGTGACTAGCACAAGGAAACCTAGATTCAAGGGATATGATTTTATCACATGCACACACACACACACACACAAACTATATTGAATATAAAATGTAGTGCAATTCTCAATGACACTCACATTAGGGTGACCTCCGAGTCGGTCACGAATCAAGTCTATGCATAATTTATTCCATCTAATGAGTTCTTGAGCCTTGTGTAGGTAGTTAGGGTTTTTTTAGGTACATGTGTGATATTGAAACCCTTCAAAAATTCAGAGTGATAAATATTAAAGTGAAGATGAGATTTTTAAACCCCAAAAAGATCAAATACATACTCACAACTAAGACACTAGTACCTAGTTTAGACACTAGCTCCCAAGGAAGTCTTGTCCTCCTTTGGGTGGTCTTGTCCAAAATACTTTTAGACATCTATTCTCTAGATGAATCTTATTCGATTCGAGATCCACTGTTCCACCCGTTATATAGTCTAAAATCAGTCTAGATGGCAATATAAAAGCTTACTCACTCTCATCTTCTCATTACCTACACTTATTTTCCATTACATGTCATATATTTATTATTTCATATATATATATATATATGATCTCAGATCCTCGATAAAGATTTAAATCCCTTAAAATGAGTTGGATGTACACTAAGTGCCATGACATAGAAAATAATGTGTATATAGGCTATTCTAACTTGAGACCCTATAGTACTATTCAATTGTTTGTAGTATTTGTATTAATATTTAGTACCCTCTAACTTTAAAGTATAATAAAATTTGTGTTGATGAATACAATTTACACATCAAAGGGAGGAATGATAGGATAATATGTCCTACTAGTTTTAGGACCACAAAATGTGATTCAATACACAAGTTATAGGGTATTGGTTTTTTATACCAATAAAGGGGTGTTTGTTGGACTAAATGGATCATTCAAGCAACAATCCTTATACCTTCTTAATTTGATTTAACTTTGAAACCCTCTTAAACTAATCTAATCTAAGGGTGTTGCTCAAAGAAACAAAATAAGGAAATGAAGGGTAGAGAAAAAGAGAAAACTCCTAAAATAGACATGTTTTAAATACTTGATTCCTGATTTTCAAAAATAACATGTTTTCCTTATTAACAAGAAGCATGAAATATAAATTAGACTCAAATTTGAATGGTAATGATGCCCATTTTCAAAAGAAATTTAAAACTTAGCTAAACTAAAACTTAGATTTACCAATTAAATTACTAAATCACACATCTATCTTATTAATCTAGGATACAACATGTTATGGTGATTTAAATTCAAATTTACATAGCATAATATAAATACCAACTAGGAAATGAAGCATGTGGTAACAATGCTTTACTGAGAACTCACGCATTTTAGGTCTCGTACTAAAGCGCCACTCTTGCCGTCTGCTGTCCCTGGTGCTGGCTCGGATGCCGGACCCCTCTGGTCCGGATCAGGGGTCCCTCTTGTCAGGGTCCCTCTCTCCAAAGCCGCCTGATGCTTGGACTAAAATAGTGGAGGGTTCCACATCCGCTCCTAGCTCGGAAAAGCTATCCCCTTCGCTGTCAGATGGGTCCTTCTCTCTGCGCATCCCCTCTCACATCACGGAGGCTGCTGCTGCTTCTCGTGATCTGTCCTTGGTGGGTACACTGATGGGCCCTAGACCCCCATTGGAAGATATCAAAAAATGGGCTCGGTTAAAATGGCAACCATGTGGAGCGCTTGAAATAGCGGCTATGCCTAATGGTTTCATATTATTCTCCTTCAGCATGAAAGAAGACTTTGCTAGAGCTCTGTTAGGTGGTCCATGGTTCTTTGGTAGGTGGGGCTTCTACCTCAGGAAATGGTCTCCTGGTTTCAACCCTCACACGGAATCCATGACCCAAGCCCCAATTTGGGTTCACCTCCTGGGGCTCCCTCTGGAGTTCTGGCATCCGGTGGTTATTGAAGGTATTGCTCTCTCAATAGGATCTTTAATTGCTATAGATCAAGCAACAAAAGCTAAAACTAGATTCATCCATGCTCGATTCTGTGTAAATGCTGACGTCAGTTGTCCCCTCCCAAAAGAGATAGAGCTTCTATCGGACTTGGGGAACTGGAAACAACCCATTGACTATGAATATATTCCACAAGCATGCTCCTTCTACAAAAACATTGGTCATCGGGCCTCTAGTTGCCCATCTAAACCTCAACCAAAACCCAAGACCCAAATCCTCTCCCCAAAAATAAAAAAACTTTATTCCTAAAACGTCTTCTATTGAGATCCCGATCATCCCCACATCAAATTCCTTTTCTCTCCTAGAAGATGGAGAAATCAACACTTCTTCTGATCCTGTTTCCGAGGTCGTCCCCCTCCATGTCCATTCAATCTCTCATTACCCCTATATCTCCTCGGCTCTCCCCCTCTTCCTCTAAAGGAGTTAACCTCTCCTTGGCTGCCTCTTCCCCTCCCCTTCTCCACTATCTTCTCCTCTTCCCTTCCCACCCCTTCCCTCGATCCCTCTTCCTTGACTCTTTCCCCCTGCCTCCCCTCTTTCCCCTATTTTAGACTCTTTTCTCCCCTCGGGTCATTTCTTGATGATATCTTCAACCATCATTTTACTAGAAGTAGCAGCAAAGAAACCCGATATTGGCACGGAAAAAGTTAGGGGAGGATTTCGAGCAATATCAAACTCCAGCAAGAAGCAGCTCTTAATGTCACTCAAGGAACCCAGAGCACAATCCCCATGGTGGTGGGGAGAAAATCCAAACCAAAGAAATGAAGATCATCTCTTGGAATATAAGAGGGCTCAACTCTCTTCAAAAGCAAAGAGTTATCAAAGACATCAAATTCTAGAACTCTCCTGATATCATAATGCTGCAGGAAACTAAACTAAAAAAGACGATCGTCTCCTAAAAATCTGGCCAGCGGCTTCTTTTGAATCTCAACCTTCAACAGGGAACTCAGGGGGACTTTGTACCTTTTGGGATCCCAGAAGTCTCAAAGGGGATTGTTTGTTCAAGCATCCCAACTTTTTATGCATGCTCTTCCAAGAGATTGGAGCGGACTCCACTTGGATTGCTATCAATGTTTATGCCCCCAACTTGGAGACTCATCGTGGTAAATTATGGAAAGATATCACTAACTTCATCATCACTTGTGGTAAAATTCCCATTCTAATAATGGGAGATTTTAATTGTCCACTTTATCCTTCGGAAAAATAGGGAGGTATTCCTGCCATGACCACCAGCATGGATGCTCTGGCTGACTTCATCAGGGAGAATTCACTTCTGGATATGGATCTCCACGGCTCATCTTATACATGGTCAAACCACAGATTGGGCAGGAACCATATTCAAAGTAGATTGGATAGATCTCTAGGCTCTCTGGACTGGATTTCTCTCTTTCCTGACTTCTACCTCAACTCCCTCCCCGGGCTGCCTCTGACCACAGCCCTCTTCTGTTGAGTGCAAATCACAAGCTGAATACCAAGAATCCTCCCTTCAGGTTTGAGCTTGCATGGCTTGAAAACAACCACCTGAACCCCCTTGTTGCTAATTGGTGGAATATCAATATTGAGGGCTCTAGTATGTTTAGATTTTCCAGCAAGCTCAAAGAAATTAAAAAACAACTCAAGATATGGAAGTCGACGGTCTTTGGCAACATCAAGCTCCGCAAACAGGAGCTAATTCAGAGTTTGGCTAAAGTCTCTGCACAAATAGAGATTGATGGAAGATTGGATCATCTTCACCAACATGAAACCTCCCTCCTCAGTGATTATCACAATACACTTCAAGAAGAGGAGACCTATTGGAGGCAACACTCTCTCAAGCCCTTTGGCTCTTGAAAGCAAGGGATCATAACACCAAATTCTTTCACATCACTACTTGCAAGCATAAAGCTAGAGATAAGATCCGAGAGATGGTTTCGTCCTCGGGTACCTTGTTAACTGCTAAGGCTGATATCTCCAACGAGCTTGTCTCCTTCTATTCAAACCTTCTCCAGGCTGACCTGCCCCCTCCGGAGCAATCAATGACTACCATGCTCCAACATATTCCACATCTAGTGTCTACTGAGATGAACAACAATCTAACCAAGCCTTTTGCTATGGAGGAAATTCATAAAGCGGTCTTTGCAATGAAGAGGGACAAAGCTCTCAGGCCGGATGGTTTTCTTGTTTCTTTCTTCCGGTGTGTTCAGGAAGTCATCAAGCAGGATCTCGTCAAAGTAGTGAATGAGTTTCAGGTTAACAACAATCTGCTAAAGGAATGGAATACCACCTTCGTTTCCCTTTCCCCAAAAGTGCATAGTTATAAATATGTCTCCAATTTTAGGCCAATCAGTTTATGCAACACGGCTTATAAGATTATCACTAAGATGTTGGCCTCCAGACTAAAACCTCTAATGAAGGATCTCATCTTGCAAAATCAGAACGGCTTCATAAAAGGATGGCTCATCCAAGGTGGTATCATTATAGTTCATAAAGCCATTCCCTCATCCTTTCACTCGAAGTCCCTAGGAATGATCTTAAAATTGGATATGCAAAAAGCATTTGACTGAGTCGGCTGGCCTTTCTTAATTAGGGTCCTTGAAAAATTTGGTTTCGACAAAAAATAGTGTATCGGGTCTTCTCTTGCGTCGTGACCCCTTGCTTCTTTATTCTTATCAATGGAATTCTAGCAGGTTTCTTCAAAAGCAGCTAGAGGTATCAGGCAAGGTGACCTCCTGTCACCCTTCCTTTTTGTCCTTATGGCGGACTCCTTAGCGAGCTGCAGAGCGGCTAAAAGTCAATCTATCATTTCTGGTCTGAAAATCACCTCAAGCTGCCCTTACGCACACACATAGCCGGTTCTTGTGACAATATTCTACTAAGTTTAGCCTCTGTGATTGAGGCCGGGCTATAATGGATATCCTTTCTCTTTACCAATCAGCTTCTTAGCAAACTGTCAATTTCAACAAGAGTAGCATCACCTTCATCAACACGGCCCCTAGGACTCGGAGAAAGATTGTTGATATCTTTGGATGCAATATTGTGGATCTCCCGCCTCATATCTCGGCATCCCCCTCTTCCATGGTAAGAAATCTAAAATTCTATGGAATCCTGTCATTGAAAGGTATCAAAAAAAAATTTGTTCGCGCTAGAAAGGGGTTCTCGCTCGGTCAAAGCTAGCAAGCTCTCCAACTAGTTAAAGCCACCCTTCAAAGCCTTCTTACTTACTTCATGTCCCTTCTCAAAGTCCCCAATTCGGTGAGGAGGTTGTGGAAAAAATCCAAAGGAACTTTCTATGGTGCTCGGGGACTGATGTAAGGAAGAGGATCCATCTTGTGGCATGGAAGGAAGTGTGTAAGCCAACTTCTCATGGAGGGCTTGGTCTTGAAAAATGGCTGACACGAATGGGGCCCTCCTAGCCAAACTTGCTTGGGAAGTGGCTAAAGGTGACTCTAATTGGGCTCATCTGCTCAGAGCTAAATATCTTGCAAATAACAAAGATCTTCTCACGGTTACGCCATCTGGAATTATATTATTAGCTCCCTCCCCATTATCCGGGCTGGCACTAAATGGAGATTTGGGAATGGTCGTCTTATTGACTTCTAGAGGATTTTTGGATAGGGGACGAGCCTCTTGATCTTAATCCTGCTTGGGACCCTGTGAAAAGAAACATCATTAATAAGCAAGGAAGATTAGCTTCGGGCTATTGGAAGATTGTGAATTCCATTCCCTCATGGGATATAAACATCTAGGATGATATCAGTGATCTGCGAGTAGGCTCCGACTTCACTCGAGCTATGCTCGCTTCCATATACATCCCATTCTCCCAAAACGAGGACGAGCTAATTTGGCCCCTCTCCCCATCTGGTTCTTTCTTGGTTAAGGCTGCTTATCTTTTGATGCATAGTGCTGACTCTGGTCCCCCTTTCCAGTGCGGCCAAACGAGATCATTCCCAAAATTGGTTTTTCTCTTGCTCTCTTTTAAGAATGCTTTCCTCTCTGGGGAAAATCTGAAAAGGAGGGGTTTCTCTCTCCCCACTAGATGTGTGCTATGTACTAAGGAGGTGGAATCCTCTGCCCATCTTTTGATCCACTGTTCTTTTCGCAAGTTATATGGCAGTGGCTTTTATCGAGGATGGGAGTGTTTTGGACCTTCCCTGAGTCCATTCAGGACACCCTCTCTCAATGGAGCTCTCCTTTCACTCATCGAATCTGAATTTGGCTTGGAAACTCCTCCTCCCACACGGAATATGGGGCATCTGGAAAGAAAGGAACAGAAGAATATTCAAAGAAAAAAGTCTTGAACCTGATCAGGTGGCTACTCAGATTGCTCTTGCTTTCCAAGAAAATCTCAACTCACTCATGTGGACCAAATATCAGCAAAAAATCCAAATCTGTAACTCCCAGGAGTGGCAGAAGTTGTTGGCCATTCAAAGTAAAGGCACTTCCATTGCTCGAGATTTAGTTCGTTGGCTTCCCCCTCCCAGGGGCTGGAAAAAACTTAACATGGATGGGGCCTCAAAAGGCAATCCTGGTAATTCTGGTGGAGGAGCCATTCTTATGATATCGGGAATTATTCAAAGATCTTTCCAGTAAATCTAGTTCCAAAGCCATGTCTCTGGGCTGGAAAGGATGAAATGACTCCCTGACCACCTTGCTAATATTGGTGTTCTCTCTTGATGAGAATCAACAAAGTTGGACAAACAACTTCTCGGATGATATCTTCCAAATCACTCAAAATGATATATCCCATTATTGATTGGTGGAATGGAGGGCTGATTTGGGTTTCGCAAATTCTCAAATTCTCAAAGGCGGCGGCATTCATGTCAAATTTAATTGATTTGACACTTGACGAAAGAATTTTGATGAAGGTGATGTGTAATGATGCGGAGGATCTCCACACGAATGGGACATATCCTCATAGTAATCATTGATGATGATACGGGGGCGGGAGGGCAATGATAACTTGGTCGACGACTCCCCCCCCTAATTGGGTTGTTAAATGACCCTTATTTCTCTCACTTCTGCATTTTTCAAACATTCATACTATGGGGGTTAGTTGAAGCATCTTGAGCACGATAAGCGTGATTCGGTTAAAAATGATGGGGAGGTTTGGAACATAATGTTGGAGAATGGAATTGCTACCTTCTGGAGAGAATGGTGGGTTACTCGGCTCTTGTTTCGTATGTGGTTACGGCTTCTGGTGAAGGGTCAGTTTAGATTGGCAACACCCGCTTTACCATCTCCACCAATCTGATCGCTGATGCCCTTTGGTCTTCTGTCTCTGGAGACATCTACTTTAAGCACTCGTTGCATGCGGAAATTCGGGATTTTAATGCTCCGGGGACGAGACCGGTTAAATACCTTTCTGGTTACACTAGGGACTCCCCTGCCTCCTCCATGGGGACGAGTCACGGAGGTCATAATGCGTTATTTTACCATTGACGGTAGATATTGGCTTGTTTACGGCCCTCACTTCTTCATCCTTTCTCATCTTCGATGGGGAAGAAAATTAATGGCGGCTTTCTGTTTGAGTCCTTAGAGCATTTTTTCCAGTTGGCTCGTGGGACAAGGAAGGTGTCATTCTTCACCGAGTGTTTGTTGTACTGCTCTTCTCTGTTCTTCGCTTCTCATTATGACCTTCTTCGCTTCCCCCAAAGCTGGTCATCGCCGCTGCTCTCCCTCGCCTTCCCTCGCCCCTCCTCCACCTCCCTCCGCTCTTCTCAATGCCAACTTTGTCTCGCATCTTTCATCGATTCGAATCGATGTGGCAGTCGAGTCCTCCCCTTGCTGCCTCTCGGTCCCCTTGCCACCCCCACTTTCCCCACGCCCCTCTCTTTCTTGTTTTTAGAAGGCACCGATGCCGGCTTTCAAGCTGCTTCCCCCGATATCTACCCCTAATTCCTCTCTAGCTGCGACATTACAGGCCTCACTAAGCTCTACCAGACTCCCGGACTCGGGCAGGTTAGAGAACAACCAACCGGTGGATGATCCCATCACTCGGTCGTGGGAAACAATACTCTCTCAACGAAAAGTTCCTCCTGTTGACACTTTTCAATCCTTGTTGATTCTGAATTCAACCCCCATTGCACTGGGTGCTGTGACACTCAGGGATGATTGCGAGTTGACATGGTTTCTTCTATTTTAAACAAGCTTCAGCGCTCCTTCAAGGCTTTGAAAGCATGGGAGGCTTTCACTGATTCTACCAAGACTTCCATTGTCAATGATTGCTCAGAGCTCACCAATCTTCTTTGAACAACTTACAATTGAGTCGGGCTCTCCTAGAGCTAGAAGCTCTGATCTATGAGCTGAAAAAGCTCTTATGATGTTTTTCTTCTTTCCTTTTGTTTGTCTTTTTGTCCTCCTTTTTTGGAATCTTCATGGGTTATTTTTTGCTTTGCTACTTTTATTGCTAAATCTGGCCTAATGGGCTCTATTGTATAAGGTTGTGGGACCTTCTAAAACCCTCCTTTTACCCTATATATTCCAAAAAATAAATACCAAATAGGAAAGAAATGAAAGATATGTCAAGAATCAAGAACTCTCAACACATAAATTTGTAGTAGAAGAGGGAAATGAGATCATGGAAATATCAACTCACATGAGTTAATGATCGACAGATTGCATCTATTGATCAAAATGCCATCTCCCCCTTTTACAAGTGAGGCATACATATTTATACAAATTGTAACTACATTTAACTTCCTTCATTAGGTAATGATCGATTCCTTTCCTAATAGTGGCTATCTGAGAACAAACATCTCAAACCGATTCAACATGAGAAATACCTTGTGAAAATAACATTTTTATCTTGAGTGTAAAATATTCCAAAGGTTAGCTCAATTTATTTGTTCCAAGCATGAAAATTGCATGGAAAACACGATCTAATTGAAGATATGATATTTTGATACTCCATGATGATGAAAACGTGAGGAGAATGGATAAAACCCATTTCTGGGCTAATAAAATATTTTGTCTCTTCTGCAATCATCATCATTCTATTTTTCAAGTGAGAAATGGTTGACTATGCACACTAAAATCATTTAATCCTTTTTGGAGAAGAAAAATCCAAAATGTAGAGTGAGAAATGTAAAGAGATCCACTTATTCTTCCTTTAAACTCATGCTCTATGTTTTCCTTTGTTTTGTGGGCTACATGAACCCATGCAAAACACTAATTCCTTATAAACTCTTAGGAGTGTCGGGGTTTGAAAAGTCCATGGAGCACTATAATTTGAAAATTCCATAGAGTCTTGATGGCTGAAAAATACACAGAGCACTAGAATTTGAATAGTCCATGGAGTACTAGCATTTGAAAAATACACACAACACTAGAATTTGAAAATTGCAGCAGAGTATTGGCATTTGAAAATTCCACGAAGCATTGGAATTTGAAAATTCCATGAAGCATTGAAATTTGAAAAGTCTGCAGAGTCTTGATATTTGAAAAGTTCTGAAGCTTTGGAATTTCTTTGATCTATGGATTTCTAACTTGTACGAACTTATTCTTTTAATGCTTAACACTTATCCTTTTTTATGTTATACCATGAAGGTCATATTCCTTTTTTAAATCCATGGTCATGATTCCTTTGTTCTATGGGCTAGGTGAATCTATAAAACACCAAGTCCCTGAAATACCTACGAGAACACTAAGATCTTTGAAAACCTACAAAACACCAAATTCTTTGTCATGTAGCTTCAAAACTTAGTTGTATCTAAATCCTCTTTGTTTTCCTCTTTGTACCACATGGTAAATGTTTCTTGCATTGCAGATTCCATTGAGTATACTACATCCTTTACTTGTGTAATTAACCAATTCCATGGAATTCCATTTTCTCCAGGTGTGTGCAACACTATTTTTGGCTTTTCATGTTACTTCATGGTTTCCATTGATTTTCCATAGAAGACTAGGGTTTTTACAATTCTACCAAAGAATAGGTTTTGAATTTTACGTATGTTGTATAAAACAAACTTATATTGAGGGGGTGAATCATTATTATCCAATTTTTAAAAATTTAAACTTTATCATTCAGAACATCAACAATTACATAAGATGTAATAGTTGCACAATATAGTAATTATGTGGAAACCCTTTTGGGAGAAAAACCACGAGATAAAAGTTTTCTTGGAGTTCTATCCAAATCCAGCCACAAAATTAAATAATTTACAAATTTTTATAGGAGCCAACCTACTAGAGACACAAATTCATAATGTTGAGAACCAACTTAGCTTAATTCATGAGCATAAACTCATTGGAGACACCAATTCCAAAGGCCAAGAATCAACTCATCTTGATTCATGAGTATCAACTCACTGGAGACACCAATCCCCAAGGCCGAGCACCAACTCGAAATGTAAAGATCCACCTACTTTAGTTACTTCTTCAACTTGATGATGGCATTTATATTATTCTTCACTTCTTCCTACTATTTCGCATCTTGCACTTTACAATTTTCTCAAGCGCTACTCGCTCTTCATTCTTCTTCAACAACTTGACATTCTAATCTTTCGATTTTTATCTTCCTCTTTCTTCATAGATCCCCTTGACATAGCTTCATTAATAACTCCTATCTTCTCACTCTCTTATTTTTATTTTCAAGATGGCATTATAATATCATGATCACTCACTTGATTTTGTAATTCAATCGATTTATATATCATGTTCATTTCATGAGTAAATATGAATTTTCAATTAGTCAATAGCATTTTGAATATTTTTGTTGGGCTAACTTTAGTATACTTTGAAATTTAAATATTTGAATTTTTCATACACTCTAGCGGACTTCCCCTATTTTCTCTTGGTACCATGGAATTTCATGACCATTACGAACAATTCTAGAAATTTTGAACTTTTTCCTTCATTAAACGGCTATCCTCCTTTGTATCACAAAGCACTTGTTGACTTCTGTGGATTTCTCTTCATTACTTGACATATATCCTTTGTTGAGCGGTATTATTGTAGACCAAAAAAATACTTTAGTCTATTTCATCATTATGTGAAGAACTACTATGACCCACAATACACCATAGATAATTGAAGAGAAATTTAAAACCCGTGAAGCTTTACAAACACCCGCGGATCACTTCAAAATATATGAAACACTACAAACATCCATGGAAAATTACAGAACCCACAGAACACAATGAAAACCCTCAAAACACTATGAAATAGTTTTCTTTGGCATGCGGAATATAGAATTAAAACTAAATTATCTTTTTCATAAGGGTCACACATCTGTAATCATCAATGAAAATATTTATAATGTAAGAGATACTTATCAATATTCCTTTGACATCAATGAAAATATTTCAACAATCTACCCTTTATAATTGATGGCAACTAACCATCTTACAACCCCTTCCATCTTGATCTATTAGCCCCTAGCTTTAACTCTCTTATTTCTCCCTCTTGATTTATTAATTCTCGACATTAAATTATCCCCATTTGACATCAATGGCAAAGGAAAACTTCAAAGCACACTCTCCTCTTGAAAATATGCTTCCATTTTAGTGACACATTGAAAAGGATATCACTCCCATATTTTTATGAGATATTAAAATGATTATTTTGGAAGAGGTTTTATAAAATATCATGAATCTATTATTTTGTGGCAATGTATTCTCGACATAACTTGTTGATCTGTAATTTTCTCTCTCATAAAATGATATTTAATGGGAATTTTTTTTTTCTAGAGTACATAACTAATTTTTGATAGGTTAATTACACTAGTATTGTTACAAAGTATAGAAATTAGAGACACAAATTCTACCTTGACATATTTTAGTGTATGTTTCATCTAGAAAACTTGTGTGCAACATGATGCTATAACAATGTATTATGCTTCAGCTATGGATAGAGAAACATCTTGCTTCTGTCTTAACCAAGATACTAAATTCTTACCTAAAAAAAGAACTTTCATTTGTACTCTTTCTATCATCAATACAACCAGCCCAATCTGCATTTGTATATGTTGTTAAAGTAAAATCTTATCTTATTTGATACCACAAACCATAATCCACCGTACCTTTAAGATAAATGAATATTTTTTTGGCAGCTTGCACATAAGTTTTTTTAGCATTTTGAAATCATGCTACCATTCCTACTTCTTGCATCACATATAGTCTTGATGCAGTTACATATAATAAACTTCCAATCATTGATCTATAGAGAGTCTAATTAGCTTCGGGAGACTCATCATCCTTTCTCAACTTACAACTTGTGATCATTTGTGTACTTACTAGATTGCAATATTCCATTCTAAAATTTTTCAACATCTCCTTGATATACTTGGTTTGTGAAATGAATAGGTCTTTTCTGATTGAGAAATTTGTAATCCAAGGAAAAATGATAACTAATGAAGCATGGAAATTTCAAATTATTTTTTCATTTCCTCATAAAACTCTTGACACATCTCATCCTTACTTCCTCCAAAAATGATGTCATCAACATAAACAAAAATAATTAGTTGATTCACACCTTCAGTTTTGATGTACAAATTACTATTAGCAATACCTTTCTTGAACCCTTTCTATTGTAGATAATTTTCTAGTCTTGAGTATTAGGCTTCGAGGGCTTGTTTTATTCTATAAAGACCTTTCTTTATCTTGCATACATAGTCTTTATATCGATAATAAGAATCCTTCTGGTTTTTCAATGTAAACTTCTTCTTCCAAATTCTCGTTGAAAAGGATGGTTTGACATCCATTTGATATACTTTATAGGATTTAAAACAAGAAAATTCTAAAAGCATTCTAATGGATTCTAAACATGCAATAAGAGAAAAAAATTATTCAAAATCAATACCTTCAACTTGTGCATAACCTTTGCATACTAACCTTTCTTTATTTCTTACTACTTTTCCATCTTCATTCAGCTTGTTTTTGAATACCCACTTGGTGCCAATCATATTTTTGTCCTTAGGTATTGGGACAAGCTCCCAAGTTTCATTCTTCTCTATCTAATAAATTTCTTCTTCCATAGCTCTAATCTAGTGCTTATTGTTTATTACTTCAACAAAAATTTGAGGCTTTATTTTGGACAACAAAGACAAATTTACATGCTCTATTGCATTTTCTAGTCTTCTTTTGGTTTGTATTGCAATTTTTTTCACCTATGATATGATTTTTTGAATCATTTTTTTATTGATTTGGATGGTGTTTTTGTTTACTTTATTTTAAAAAATTCCTTATCATCTTCATCTTCCTTTTCATATTTTTTGTTGGCTTCTTCAGAATAATCAATTTCTTGTATCCTTCTCTTTTTATACTTGATATCATCTACCTTCACATTTTCACTTTCAAAATTTTTGAATGTTCTCAAATTGTAACATCTATAGGCCTTATTCATTGAAGAGTAACCAAGAAAAATAACTTCATCAAATCTAGATTCAAACTTACCCAAGTCTTCATCTTCTTTCTTGATATAGCATTTTCTTCCAAATACTTTGAAATGTTTGATAATTGTTGGCCTGCCCTTCCAAAGTTCATAAGGTGTCTATACGCACCCAAAATTACATGTGCTACATTATCAGAAAACGGTTACAAAAGTCCCCAATGATGATTCAGTTCCTTTTAAGAAGGTGTTCAAGCTCCAATTTCCATTCATAGTGTATATTTGTTGCCTAGACATCTTTACTTAGCTTTCTGCACTTTCTTCCACTTCCCACTCTTTCTGTGCATGTTTTGGCCTTGATGCTAGGACTGCCACCCTCCTGGTGGCGGTTAAAGCACCACCTGCTAGCAGGCGGCATTCCTAATCATTTTTTCTAGATTCTTCACATGTGTTTTAAACATGCGATGGTTCACTTAACTTTACTTTTTGCATGCATCTGTGATCCGAATTGTCTAAAATTAGCTTTGATTTCTTGGTTCTCCCTCCTTTTATTTTGGTAAATAGATTTAATGGGTCAGAATTTCTCCTTCATTCCTTGTGCATGAAGGAACCTCCCATCCTCCATTCCTATATATTTCATTCTTGTATTCAAGAAAAAGGGCCTAAGAATTTTGTGTATCTTGCATTATATTTCTACTACGATCTTTCTAGGAATTGCATAGCCAAGCTCTAATCTCTTGTGCTATCTCTCTTCTACTTGCATTGCATTCGAGACTGCCATCAAGCTATCATTGCTCAAGCATCATCCTCCTACTATTGTTATTGCATTCCCAATCTCTTGGACTCACATGAACACTCAGAGAAAGAAAGGAACATACTGAGGGGACAGATACAAACACAACTAGATTTTCCAAAGCTCTTACTTATCTAGGTTGGAATTGTGTGTTTGTTTTCCTTGTGTGTTGAATTGTCAATTTCATATCAAATAGAGTAGAAAATCATTCATTTCAAATAGAGTAGAGAATCATTCATTTCAGTAAGTTTTCCTTTCAACATTACCAGGGAAGTTGTGAGGGCAATAGCCCCTTTTAGGGTCATGATTTGTTCTTCACCTCTGAGGTAGGGTTTGGAGGATTTTTATCATATTAGGTTGTTTGATTTAGATTAGATTCATACATTTTCACAAGTAACTAGCTACATCTGGTTGAATACTTGTCTTTAGTTTATTTATTAGATTAGAACACATTGCTTAAATATTAGAAAAGAACAAAAAGATTTCCTTTGATAGATTAGCTTGTTTTTATTGCTTTGATCCAAAATATTGTGAAAACCCAAAAACATAGATTAGATCTCTTTTAGTAATTAGTTTGCTTATTAAAAGTCATTTTATTTCATTTTTTATGACCATCAACGGTCCACAATAGGAAAAGACATACAGTTGTGATCCATTGGTCCCATAACCCAATGGGCCATAATTGATAACTAACATTGATACCAACTTACATTTGACAGTCTTACATACACATGTAACTTTTGCTGAGAAGATAGAACAACTCAATACACTAAACATAGTTGCTAATCAAGCCTATGATTATTGGATTGCCCCTAGCAACAGGGTTTGATTACGTGCATGACCATCTAAGGGCCATAGCCCCCATGAGTCTTTGGTTGTGATCCTTAGGTCCCATAACCCAACAAGCCTGCCGATCAGTTAGACATTGACACTAGTTTGTGTACATTAGTATTCAGATCTTCACCACTTCCACTAGATATTATTACACAACTTTCCTTACTAAACATAACGGTGATCGATCAAAGCTAAGAATTTCGAGCGAGACTAGAAAATCACCCGTAAATACCTATGGCTTCATCATGCCTCTCGTTCTTACTTTCAAGACCTTGTCTGGAAATTTATACGAATCACCTGTAGGTCACTTTCCGTGTGTTCAACAACTAGTGAACAGAATCTCAATCAAGATCAACATTGGTTGGATTCTATGAGCAGCTATTATCTAAGACCAAACCATCACACAACTTCAAGTTAGGAGAGCACTCTTTGCTTTAGACTTGCAAATCCCAACCTTGCATGTTGAAGATATAAGATTTCCCAATTAGGTTGATCCCCATCACCACACTCATTCACAATCATTGTACACAGATATCTTGGCATGACCTCGGGAGGTCAAAGTGCGAAAAGAAGGTCATGTGTTGATTTTCTCGTACATTGTCTTATTGTTATTTACTTTGATTTGTCCTCTATTTACAATATAGACTACCCTATTCAATTCCTCTCTCCAAAAATGTTTAGATACTTTAGATTCATCTAGCATGGTTCTAGCCATCTCTTACACAGTTCTATTTTTCATTTCAACAACTCCATTTTATTATGGAGTTCTTACAACTAAATAATGTGACATTCTAAATACTCTATTATTTCATTTAAAGTGAATTCTCCTCCTTGGTCATATCTTAAACACTTGATTTTCAAATTTGTTTCATTTTCAACCACTTTTTAAAATACCTTAAATATTTCAAATGCTTCATAATTTTCTCTTAGAAAAGTAACCCATGTCATCCTATAATAATCATCAATAAATAACATGAAATATATCTCACTTTACATGCTTTTAGTTCTCATGGGCCCATAGAGATCAGTATGCACAAGTTTAAATAACCATTTAGTTGAGTACTCTCCTTTGTCTTGAATGAGGCTCTTGTTTTCTTTCCAAATTGACATTATTTGCAAATGCTATCTATTGGTTTAGAAATATTTGACATGTCTCTAAAAACTCATTTGGAAATAAAATTTACTAGACTATCAATTTTCATATGACCCATTCTTCTATGTCATAGCCAACTCTCATCAACTTTTGCCATGCATCAATTTTCACCTTTAATCTCACTAAGAATGTAAAGATTATTTGTTTTCCTGCATGTATCAACAAAAACCTTCAATATACTTACTTTCCCAATTTCAAATCCTCTAGCATAAAATGTAACTATGTGTCCCTTATCACTCATTTGAATCACACTCAAAATATTATGCTTTATTAATTCAACATACAAGAAATTTCAATTGTTGATTTACCATTGTTTAAGTTAATAGTGCCTTTACCTAAAATTATTACAATGGCATTGCCTCCAAATTTTCAAGTACCTCTATTTACAATTTTTAAATTGAGAAACTTACTGTCTCCAATTATGTGGCTTGAGCAACCACTATCAATGTACCACTAATTTTCTTCATTTTGTACATGAAATGTTATCTGAACAATCATGGATTTTTCTTTGTTTATTTATTTCTCTTGTTTTTCCTTCCAATTTTTTTGACTCATCCTTATGATTGACTTTGGCTTCCTCATTCTTAGAGTACTTAGAGGATTCCACAAACCAACTTCTACAAAAGTGATCTTTATGCCCAAAGTTTTGGCACTTATAACATTCAATATTAAAATTCATCAAAGGTGCAAATGAGTTGTAATTTCTATTTGAGGACACATGAATTTGCATTTTTCTTCCTATCAAAACTTATTACATGAGATCTAAAATTTTCTTCCCTATGACCAAATTGATTACATGAAAATCAATAGCCATGAAAGAAATTTTGTAATGCCTCCTTAGAGGAAATTGTATTCTTTTTGTGCATGTGTTTCTCTTTTGTGGAACGTGACTTTATTTCCGTATATTGCTTTCATTTGAAGTGATTTGATATTGAGGACCATGAAATTCTTCCTTATTTTCATTATAATCTATGGAAATTTTTGTAAGAGAATCTACATAACTTCTTATTTTTGTAGATTGGTCATATTGGGAGAATCTTTGGGATTTTCTCTCATAGATTTCTCGTTGTATCCAAGACTTGTTTTGATAAATGGTGAAATCTTATTATTAAGAATGTATTATTAAATTTAAGACATATTTTCAAATTTGAGACAAATGTTTAACTTGGTAATTGATTTCTTGAGATCCTTTCTTAAGAGAACAACTTCACATTCAAGTTTATCCCAGTCCACTTCTTTCTATTTCAACTACGTTCTCACATTTGCATCTATATTCTTCATCTATTCTAGTTGAATATTTAGATCATTGATGATTTTATTGGAATTTTCAAGATCATGTGTTAGCTTTGATTTTAAGGTACCATACTCATCTTCTAGTTTCTGAAATTGTTGTTTTCATTTATGATTTTTCTTTCTTAGACTCTTGAGTTCTTCTAGGAAGAAATGAGCTTTCCTTCAAGATACACTTTAGATTCAAATTTAGTATCTTCTTCATATTCTTAATACATATATTATTTAAATTATTTAATCTCGAAGTCTATGAGTAGTGATTCATCTTTATCACTTGGTAGAGATGCTTTCATCACTTTCTTCAAATGAGTTACTTTTGTCCTTGGTATAGATTTTTTTCTTGTGCTTTTAGAGATTCTATTTACTTTGAAATATTCTTTACTTGTGATTCTTATTGGATTGATAGTACATGTTGCTCTCCTTCAATTTTTGTTTTTATTTATCATCCTTATTTTTATATGGGCATTTTTTTCATAATGTCCTATTTCACCACAATCAAAACATTTGAATGGTAACTTACCTTTATATTTCCCCAGACCCCTTCTTCAACCTTCTGACAAAGTGAGCTTCTTATTTATCTCGATTCATTACTAGAATAATCATGTGGTTCCAGTTTCATGATTTTTTCCTCTTTGATGCATTGAATGAAGCTTCTCACTTTGATGATTTATCACCTTCAGTTCTCATCTCATATGCTATGAGAATCCCATGTAGTTCATCCATTATTAGGATGATTAAATATTTCAACTCTTAAATGACAAATACTTTGGCATGAACTCTCGAGAGGATGTCTTAGCACTTTTTTCACAATATTTTCATCCTTAATTTCTTCACCAAGTCCTCTAATAGTATTGACAATTGCATCCACGTGAAAAGGTATGATGTAATGTATTTATCCTCCTTCATATTCAAATTCTCAAATTTACCTCTATGTTTTTGGGTATTTTATTTCTTCACTTTCATCTCATTCAAAGATGTTCTTGAGCTTATTCTAAATTTCCTTACCTAAACTACCATGCATTAATTTGATAGATTATGGTTCACACAATCCACTCAAGATGGCATTCATATCCTTTCCATTGCTCTCTATTTCTTTCTTTTCAAATTGATCTATGAAGGAGTTCCTAGAACTATATAACCATTACCAACATATTACCATATATCAAAACCAAGATCCATTATATAGGTGTGCATTTTTATACTCCAAAAGGAAATATTAGTTCCATCAAACAATGGTGCCTTTGTGTTGGTGAGAAAAAAATTTTAGGTGGAAATTTTTGTGGGTTTCTTTCCAATGTTATGGGAGACGAAGTCCCTCTACTTAAACGGTGCAACTTCCATATTTTCATGCATGAGTAAAGTGATTTTTATCTGTGGTGGCCTTGTAGCTGGGGATCTAACAAGGGCACTCCACTAACCCTGCAGTAAAGCTAGCAATTGCTTGCTAGAGAGGAATTTTTCAAGAGAGTGGGAAAGGGAGTGATAATATGAAGTAGGGGAAACTAATGTTGTAAGTAGAAAATTAGATTCTTACATACACTAGTTAGAAATTTCATCACATGCATTAAAGAGAAGAAAACCACAATATTTTAATGCTACTGGATAGAGGAAACCATGCATACAAATATGCACACATTCATATGCCATGGAAAATAGAAACTTATTCCTTAATTAACATTGAAAATACTGAGAGTTGTACGTAGTACAAGAATGGAAGAAATTAGAGAGTGGGTGGATGGAAGAATTATCTATCTCTTTTCTTCTTCACAAGGATCTCTCTCTCATAAATTCACAAAATGATCAACTAAGAAATTTTAGAAGTTCGAGAAGATTCGAAGCTAAGAAGATCCTAAAATGAGGAGTTAATTATAATTTATAGAAGAGGAAAAACTCTTCATCTTCCTGGTGACCTTTCATATGTCCTACTATTGATTTTAGACTATTCACATTCTTGTCAATTATTAAGAACCTTTTATAAAAACAAGGAAACTTAATTTTTACATCATGTTTTTAAAGTCACTTTTAATTGTCTTAATGACATATTAAAAAGTGTAAACCCTAACGTGAAATTAGATCATTTGATAGAGAGAAAGTTGGGGGAAGAAAGAGAGACAACGAAGGAAGAAGAAGAAGAAAGAATCATGTAGAAGAATGAGGTGCTCTAATGGAATTGATCTCATTTCCTAACCGGTCTCGATCTTGTGCTACTCTTGAGAAGACCTTTGTTTCTCCAAATTCCTTACTGAAATGAGCCAATACATGTTCCACTCTATCGGCATGGGAATACATACATAGCTTAAAGTCTCGGTCTAGCCATCATAAACACCGTTGACATATTTTCACTTTTTGAACCATGATGGATGATTTTTTGTAATGAGTGCAATGGTAGCACAAATATCTATGAGGAATTCTAGGGTATCCTTATTGAAGGATAATGGAGCACCCGCTTCTTTTTGAACATATTCTTGAATGGCCTCATCAAATCATCAAATTTTGTGTCTTATCCCATTACATGCACTCCAAGTTTTTTAATTTGGTAATTAATACTATCCTATAACTTGTATGCTTGTTCCTCTTTATCATCCAACTCAGAAATGGCTTGGTTGATTACTTCAAACTTGATTTATAAGGCCCTTTCCCATACACATGACAAGTCTTTAGAAGGGGTGCTAAAAACCCTCTTATTAACCAACTCATGAGAGTGAGTTTTTCTCATTTCATTCACTAGTGGACATAGAGGATCCCAGTGATCCCTTTATTTCTCCAAATCTTCTCTAAGCACCTACATCCTATTTGTAGTTGCACACATGTAGGCGAAGAGTTTGACTACCTCTTGGAGCATTGAATTTCCCTTTTCAAAATTGTGTTGATCCATTCATTATTAGCTCATCCTTACACCAAGAGCTCTTGTCCCTTCTTTAAATATTCTAGGTTAAAGCTACTAATGGGTGCAACTTATTTGATAGGAATCACCAAAGCACTCGAGATCCACTAGGTGTTGTACATAGGATGAAAGGGTTTGCACATGCTCTTTTATCTCATCAATATTTTTCTTATATTATTTTTTCCTCACCACCAAGTGAGCAGAAGACTACTTGGTACATATGCAAATCCCCTTCATGAGTAGCCAACCCTAGTTAGATTGTGTTCATTTCATAATTAGTTGGTTTCATTTCATCCACTGTATTGATCACCTTAGGTTGGGATACCTTAATATATTAGTTACCTATTTCTCCACTATATAACCATGAGACCGTGTGCATGAAATTTATTTTTCTTCCCTTGGCCAATGAGGCAATTTCGATAAATCGGGCACCGTGACCTATTGAAAATGCATATATTAGGTGTTATTGTCTCCTGCATCCATGGGAACATTTCATCAGAATTAGGCTCTATGAGAGGCATATAAACCATTCCCTACTCGGTTGGATGAGGCATATCTTGGATGGAGAGGTAGTAATATGGATAAGTAGTGAGGCCTCTTATGACGGTTCATTTATTGGGTCTTGAACTATGTACTCTTCTTCTACTAGTGTTTTTCGCCACTTTGGGTGTTCCTCTTGCATTTTAGAAGCTGGGTCTTCCTTTATCTTGGCTCTCTTTGGTGACTTTTTGTGAGAATAAGTCTCTAATTTTGTGTATTTTCACTTTGAAATTTCTCCAAAGTGTCTTGAACTTGAAGTAATTTCCACCTCTTTAGATGATGATCGTTGAAAATTTTATTTCTAACTCGTAGGGATACCTCGTGATTGAATGACTATGGCTCTTTTCCTTTAAAACAAATCCCTCATCCTCCGACCACTTTTTCAGTTCATTCCTTAATGTCTCCTGACTCGTGAGTGTGCCAATTGACTTGAGGTAATGGGGAAACCTTGATTACCACATATTCAGGATCATACATTTCTATTCCATCATCTTGCAAAATATTCTCATACCAAGAGAACTAAAATTTCCTCATCTCATCAATTTTCATCCTTCTCTTGTACTTTGAATTCATTGACACAAGATTATCATAATAGTCCTCAATTTGTGGATCATGGTGTAACTCTGGGATATGAAATTTATTCGGATCAACTCGTATATCAAATTTGGGTCTAGTGGTGTAGGAATGTAGAGTCAAATGTGTGAAGGAAACCTCTAGATGAGATGCATCATTTGTATTATTACACATGAACACCCGAGAGAAATGGGAAATGAGATCAACTTATTGTTTCAACTTATGAGTTTGTTGTTCACCTATGTGAATTGTCTACTGAGAGCTTAAATAGCACAATTTGGTCACTAAGGTGCTTGGGAAACCTTAGAGGATCTTGGTGAAAGCCGACAACTTACAAGTAGGAGAAAATCAAGAATTATATGAAATAGGAACCATATTTTTTATTAAGGATGCCACTTGTGGTGACATCATTTCTAAAGTTTGGACCATGTACATTATGAATGCATCATTCACACGGGTGAAGTGTTTGTGACTTTCTTCCATTACTAACTGAGGAAGTTTCTCAAACACTGGGACTTTGGCAATAATGTTCGGGGGTAAGAGACAATCTCTTGAATGACCTTGAGCTAGCGAGAAAATATACCAAGTAAGTAGTTACAGTGTAAGTTGTCATTTATTATCTTCCCCAATCAATCTGTCATTTTCCTTGATCACCATTAGGAGGAAAAGGGCCATCCAATCTTGAAATCCCCTCGTACTTGCTTCTTCCACCCTACTCTTGAGAAGATTGATTGCATCAAATAACCTTCACAAAACTTGCATCTCGAAAGTGTTTTGGGTATCCTTAACGGATTTCTTCCTATCTTAATCCATGACCCTAATGAAAATCCTTGTAGGTATGTGTCCATTTTCTCCCACTTGTGCACAACCTTCTCCTTTGTGATGACCAACATGTTAGGTGATGTTGGGATTTGTAAGGTGAGTGAGATGGTTCTGGGGCTATGAATGTCATTTTCATGCCATTGTTAGCTTGAAATTTTCATGTGTGAGGCCCATAGTGATGTGAGAAAGCTAAGACTAGCTGAGTGATTTGTACGGACACGGGGTGTCCCGCAGCTGCGAACAACCCACTTGTGAATACTTGATCTTTGATCTTCCCTCTTTCCTTTTCCTTAATGCAATATTTTAGATTATTGAAATCCATATAGGAGACATCATTGTCATTTATCTCGTACTCAGAAGAGAAAGGTTGTACTAGTTTTGTTCCTAAAATCTTAAACTTCATGATTACTCAACACTTACTATGTCTAGGAAGGGTGACTTACTATTTTTAGTAAGTGATAGAAAATGCTTCTCTAAACTCCAACTCGTATCTACCAACTTGAATGCCTAACTCCTAGTACATTCCTTTTGTGAAATCTTCCTTCTTGAGTAGCTTACTATTTTTAGTAAGTGCCTATGAGATAACTTACTATTTTTAGTAAGTGTGAAAATTCATCTCTTTCGAACCTCAAGTGGATATGACAACTTAAATTCCTTCTTTTCCCTATGTTCCTCTCACCTTCTGGACCAGATTGCTATTTTTAGTAGGTTCTTATGAGACCACTTACTATTTTTAGTAAGTTTCAATTTTAGACCAAGTTGATATTTCGATGATTTTCTCCTTTGATACTTCTTTTGTGTTCACCACCTCCTTCAAAGATTCTTTAGATGGTGGATTACTCAAAATAGCGGTCTCCCATGTAGAAAGCTTGTTATTTTTAGTAAGTATGCTTTAGGTGATTAGATCACTTTGTGGGACAAAGATTTTGATATGATTTTTTCACCCAATGTCACCCCTCTAAAATTTTGGACATACCCACTTGCTAGTTTGTGAGATTTTAAAACTTGAAAATTTTACTGGCATTGACTACGGGCACAACAACCATCAATGGTGCTTGAAAATTATAAGCCCATTTCTCTACCTAAAATCATGATGGAAATTATATTTTTGATTTGGTTTTTTTCTTCTTGTTTCACCGGTGAATTTTCTTTGTAAATCAATTACTAGTTGATCAAGAAATGATCTTTTCATTTTCATTACATGGAAAAGAGGATTTCATTGTTGAGAAAAATCCTCTTTGTGAATGGTGAGTTTTTCTTTGAGATTTTTACTGACCTCCGAATGGTGAAGACAACCAAAAACCTTGTCTCGAATCGCGTGCCCTGGTTTAAAAATTACATAAATGTCTTCGTTTGGCATCTACAAGGGTTTTCAAGTAAAATTTTTTTTCTCCTCCATTATTCATTTCTTCAATCTTCTTTCTCCTCGATATTTTGTATTTTCAATGTGTGAGGAAGTTTTTGTGGAGTTATGGGGAGATGAAACAAAGATGCAAAAATGTGAAGTCTTGGATTTTATGTATTCAAAAAGAAAACACCAGATGTTGGGTGCATTTTTGTGACCCTAATGTCCCTTTAGATAAATTTATAAAAGCAATGTGAAATCCCCCATTATGCCTCATTGTGACACTTGGCAAGATATGACCAGTTGAGCATTTAGGTGAAAAAGCTTGAGGAGAGCACTGGGGCTAAATTTTTGGCATATGGAGAACCGAAGGAAGAGATAGGTTTGGGAACATTTTTGTGTTCCTGATGTACCTTTAGCTAAAGGGATGAAAGGGAAATCAGTTTTCACTTCACACTAGGTTACGACACTTGGCGATCATCTATGTAGTGAGAGGAATGGCTCTCGACTAGCTCCTAGGGGCTAAATTGGCAATGCAAAGGGTCACGTTGGTGACTTGGGGGCCAAAAAGGGCTGGGCACATTTTACCATCCCTTATTTCCCTTTGTTAAAGGGATGAAAGGGACATGAAATCCCGCTAGGATCCTAGAGCTAACACGTGTCCACTTCAAAATTTGGCTAACTACAAGAACTCTTACCTTGAGATCGAACTTGTGAAGGCCGTATCTAGAGTTCTCGACATAATTTTACACAAAAATTTATATGATTATTTGACTGAAATGGCCTTTTGAATCCAATAGAGGGGGTATCAGGTATCCATTCATCCATTTGAGCCCTAAAAATAGGATTTTATTTTTCTAGCTATATGACTGAGCATGAGAAAAACTAGATGTAAACATATTACACCTAGGTGTTGTGAAAAAATGATTCCAAAATATTATCGTGATCTTAATTACTTTTCCATTGATATATTTGTTAGCCCCAAAATCCTTACAAAATCTCGGAGCTGCTTCTCGAAGCTCAAATGTTTTTTTAACACTATGCGATGCTTAGGCTCGATAACTCAATTTTGGTGGACCTGCCCCAAAACTTCCAAACATTTCCTGAATCTTACAAATTATATTCCCTGATGTTCTCAGCACTTTATTGCATCTCCATGTTGAATTATTCTCCTATGGTCTACTCCAAGGGCTGTAGTAGTCCCGGGAAGGCCGGTGGTAGTCCTTCCCAAAGCGCTCAAAACTTGACATTCTTCTCAAACTCCCGAAATCACCTAAGAGGACTGACTTTTATTTCCTAAATCACCCAAGGGACTAAGTTTACATACACCCAGAGGGTCATTAGACCGACTTGAGTAAGGCTGGTGTTGGGGATGGACTAGTCTAGGGGCTTTAGAGGGTATGGATTTGATTTATTTTGACATTGTGGTATCGTTGTCCCCGCCGGATTTATTTTCCTCTTGCAAAAATATTAGACACCAGCTGACTCTAGCTTGAGGAGGTGCTATGGATTGATCATATAAAAGACATTACACAAGAAATTGAAGAATCTCGGTTGACACTAGATTGACAAGTTCCTTATCAATTAAGCCTTGTGGAGTTGTGTACAACTTACAAGAGAGATATGGCAAGGAAAAACACACACAAAAAACAAAAGAAAGGAAACATAAAACACAAGGAAAGGGAAAGAAACACACAATAGGAAGGAAAAAACACCTAAAAAAATCATCTATGGTATAGGGAAGGGGACAACCCACTATCATTGATGATATTGCTTCAGGTATTACCTATGCACCGCAATGATTCTAATAGAATCGATCAATATATGAGAGTAGAAACACTTTTTCACCACAAGCCTTGCAAATATGGAATGGGTCAAGCCACAATGAATCAAAATTTTCATGGCTCCCTTTTAGTTCTCTCATTTTTTTCCCATAGTAGGATAAAGTCTCCAAATTTGAATTCTCGGCCTTATCCTTTTTTTCAAAGATCTTCTTCACTTTAGTTGATGCTCGTGATATGGTCAACAAATTGGAATTTTTTCTCCTCCGATTCTTAAGAAATAAGATCCTCTTTTCAATATAATCCTTGTATTGTTCATCTTCTATTCCCTAGATAAATTTTAGAGCTTACATGTTAATTATAATGGGAATTTATGCTTCAACATCATATAGAAGCTGGAATGGCGACATACTAATTTATTTCTTTGGAGTGATCTTGTCCACACACAATGCATCATACAACTTCTTATGCTAATTCCTCTAGATTTAATCCATGAGATTGTGGAAAATACTCATGATATTCATGTTACTTGATTCATCTTGACCATTTCCCTATGGGTAGTAATATGATGAGTGGGACAGGAGATTCTATAGCTATAGTAGAACTCCATCAACTCCATTGAAGAAAAATAGGTGGCATTATCTACCATTATCTTTGTGGGAATATAAAATGTACTATGATGTTTTCCTTGATGAAATTACATACTATCTCAGTGTTATCTTGCTTGACTAGGATGTCCTCCACCCACTTCATGAAATAATCTGTTGCTTATGAGCATATAGGTGTGCCTCGTGCTTGAGTGAGAATTTAGAGTAGTGATGAAATCAACTCCCCACTATTGAAATAGTTCTTCAATGACAACTGATGTGAGTGGTAGTCTTTGTGAGATGTGATCTCCCAATGAATTGTAGACATGCTTCACACTTGGAAACCCATTCTTGAGTGTCTATGAAGAGGGTAGGCCAATAATATATTCCTCATAGAATCTTATGTGATGTGACCATTGCTAAAAAAATATCACCACACACTTGATTATGATATTCTTTAAGCAACTTTTCTTATTGTTCTTTTCTATGCATCTGAGAAAACATCCATCAAGACCTCTTTTATAGAGTGTGTGGTTCTAGATCACAATTTTTTTCTCTTCATATTGAGTGTTCTCCTTTTCTTGTAGTAAAAAGTAGGGGAGTTCTCCATATGTTAGATAATATGTGATGTCTGTGTACCACTCATCAATAATAGTCATGAAGAGAACTTGTGGACTATCATCAAAACAATTTGAGCAAGGACAATTATCTTCACCATGTTACACCTTGAGAGCCTCATCTTTAGTGATCAATATACATAAGCTATTTCCCTGCACCAAATAGGAGGGTTGGATCTCCGAGTCATACTCTTGAGTCTTTGCAACCCAATTTCCTCTTTTAGCTCCAAGATCTTGTTATGTCAAGATGGACTTGATTGCACTATCGGGGACCATCACTACTGTATGAGAGTTGAGTATGTAAAACCTAAAAAATTTTATAACCTTGACCACCACATAGGCATGTTTCTCTAATTGGTTGTAGTCTAGCTCATGCTTCTTTAATGGGAAGCTCATGAAAATAATGGGTTCTTCACACATTCATCATTCTTTTAGAATAGAATAGCATAGAGAGTATGTTCCAACGCATAATAGTACATGATGAAATCTTTACTAAAATCTAGAGATACAAGAGTTAGAGCTTTAGCAATGGCTTTCTTGATTTCTTCAAAAGCTTTCTTTCCCTCATTATTCCACTTGAAGCTTGCTTGAGGTTTCATCATGGTGGTGATGTGCTTCGTCAATTCTACAAACTCTAGAATGAAGAGACGAAGAAATTTTACTTCTTTGAAGGAGTGAACTCCTTTCTTGCTTGTGCGGAAAGATAGCTCTTGAATGGATCACAATATTTTGGGATCAATGTACTCTTCATGATTGTTCACAATATGTCCCAGCAACTTACATTTTATAACTCCAAAGATGCACTTTTTTTGCTTCAATAAAATGTCGTGCTTTCTACACCTCATGCAGTACTGCTCCAAATGATGAATCTGGTCTCCCCTCTTTTTTTAGAAGACTGTGAGATCATCTTGGTATATGATAATGTAATGCTTCAAATATTTGAATTTCAAATCCATCACCCTTTGAAATGTATCCCCTATATTAATAAGTTCAAAGGGCATTCTATTATATACAAAAGTTCCCAAAGCATGTTGTGAAAGTTGTCTTGGTGTGATCCTCCTCTACCACCTTAATTTTAATTTTGTACCCTAAGAATCCATCGAGAAAGAGCAAGGAGAGAATTTAAAATATAGAGAATACATATAAAATGTGATCCATGATGGGGAGGGGGTAATTATATTATAGTGAATCCTAGTTTGATTGTGGAAATCCATGCATATTCTTATTTCACCATTCTTATTCCACATTGGCATAATGTTTTCCACCCATGTAGAATGATGGATTCGAAAGATGATCCTTGCATTGATAATTTTCATCACTTATTCTTTGATGGTGTTTGCTTATCTTTGGGTTGTATGGCCTCTATTTTTCCGAATGGTTTGGCATCTAACATCAAGGAACTAAATGGTGTGTTTCCTTTGGTTGGAAGGATTCAAGCCCATCATAAGAATAATCCAAAATATATGAATATTTCTTGAGAAATGATATGAACCTTCTCTTTACTTAATTCAAACAACACTTTCAAATGTTGAACATACTTGGGTTCTTTGGGGTGTCAATGTTTTCTTTCTCAATATCAGCTAGGCACCGGAAGATTGCTTCACCTACTCTTGAATGAATCTATCATGCTTATCAAAGAGGTATTCTTGAGACCCTATTCCTTTAGGGATCTTGTTTCCTTTCAGTTTTATCACTCATTCTTCATCAACACCTTCAATTCCTTAAAATAAGATATTATTGAAATTATCTTTGTTCAAGGAAATCTAGGATCTGATTGTCATTGTTGAAGAATTGCTAATGATTTACGTTATCGCACGCTAGGTCTGAAAACCATATCCACAATTACCTTATCTTTTCCAAAATATAGATTGGGAATTACAATAGAAGCATACACTACAAGGTATTTGGCCTTTTCGGTTTATTTTGAGGAATGGATTTAATGGAGAATGCATCAAAAGATTTAATGCAGTCTCACACTTTGTTTCTATAATGTTAAAGTCTTGGATTCTTCACTTGGTACTATTTTAGTACTTTCCTTACTACTACTTCCACGTCACCTTGACATCTCAACTTCTTTATCCTCATATCTTGTGCTACGCCCATGCCCAACAAGAGATATTTATACTTTGTCATGTTATTTGTATTATCAAATTGTAGCTTGTAGGAAAATAAGTACAATTCATTGGAAGGAGAACGTAACACCACACCCGCTCTTGAACCCACGCTAGAATGAAAACCATCAAATTCCATTGTCTATATTTGATCTTCTTCCTCTTTCATAAGCTGTGGAAAATTCTCATCCTTCTCTTATGTGAGGAAGTATTTTCCTATCTTGATGTTTTGAAATAGGATGTTTGCAATTAGATCATCATCTTTCCATACTGTGTACTTCATCTTCCTTATTGGTAGCATTTTCCTCATCTTTAAGAGGATTTGACCTATCCTCACTACTTTAGGCCATGCCTCTTTGACCAAGGTGAGAGGACCCTTAGTGTAACCTCTGTTTGATGAAGGAGATGGAGATATCCTTCTTTTGACAAATTTTATGAAGAAAACCTTGGGAAAATATGATCAATACTCCATAATTTAACTCTTAAGAGTTGTCACTTCTAAAAGATGGAGATACTTTCAACACAAGGCTAAGGTTATTGAAGACATTAAGAAATCTGATTGTTTTGCATATTTTAGTAAGTAGATTTTGTTCCTTTGTTGATATACAAGGAAAACAAGGGTAGTTCAGGGTGGATTCATGGTTTTTGAATAATTTTGGTGGGAGATGAAGTAGGATAAAGTTGATTATACCAGATCTTCAAAGGGACTTCACAACAATGAACAACTCAACAATAGAAAGCTTTAAAATAGTTAAGACGTTCCTTCAACTAGAAGGTGTGCTTCAATGGAGGCCCAGATCAAGCACATTTTCACATAATATTTGAGACTCTAACATGAGGCTCAAATTGAAAGACTCAATTAAACACCAAAAGTCTCTAATCAATCATGCCTAAGGTACACCCAAAGACTTATAGACAATATTTATCAACAAATGACAATGAATTGATTTTAAATTTGTTTATCTCATCCAAGATGAAGGCTCTTCTTGAAATGAAATTGCAAATACCATTAAAATATCACATGGATGAGATCTGTGTGATTTCACAAAGATTTCAATGTAAGATTGCAATAAGAATGAAAGAAACTATTTGAGACATTCTAAAACAAAAGACACAAATTGCTAGAGATTGGACACAAATTAATTTCAAAATTTCTTAGATTCATCAGCAGGGAAAGCTTCCAGAGAAATATCAGTGCTCATCAATGGCTATACATCTGCAACCAACTTGACATGATAGAAAATCTAACACAAAAGAAAATAACAAGTTATCTCGGCTTGGTCTCTCAGGAAGATGGACTTTCTCAAATTTTCTCTTAAGAATTCAACCCCGACCTTTTGCAAGAGTATTCTCATTGCATTTATACATTTTACTCACTCAAATTTTCCCCCAAAAGAGAAGAATATTTGAGGGACCTTTTCTTGTTACCAATTTGTTTAGAAATGACATTTAACAAATTTAGATCCAAAATCTGCCAGGTGGACCAATTGTGAACTGATCATGTTTCTTGGGCCCTCGACTAATGACTAGGATGCCATGCCACAAATTTTTGGGAGTCCTTCTAATCATTTTGATTCTATCATGCGAGAAATCCCTTTTTAATCATTTTTAGAGGCTCTGCACATAGCTGGATATGACAAGTAATCCTTTTCACTCTTGAGGAAACACCTTTTTCATCTTTTGCGCTTGTAACTTTCATCATTTCATCCTTTTCCCTCTCTTTCCTCTCTACAATTTCCCCGCATCCATCTCTCTAGTAATTCCCATTTTTACAAGTGCCTGAGCAATTCCAACTTCAAAATATCGACCTTAACAATCCTTGGACTCACAAATTAAGTTCGAATCCATCAAATGGCACTTTATAGACAGAGATGACAAGGAATTTCATCAAAGAATGATGAAAAATAGTGCGTATTCACATTCAGAGTCTTGGAGAAAAATGGGAGAAAAATAGATGCAATACACAACAACCATTGATTCTTCCCCTTTTCCACTTTATATCATATATTCATCCACGTGTTTCCTTGGTGCAACTGCAAAGGAGAAGTATAGAGGAAAGTTTCCAAACAAGCGCGGGCCTTCCACGTGCCCTGGGCCCAAGAAAAAATGCCTTTTGGCCTTTAAAAAGTCTCAGTGTATAAAAGGAGCCAGTAGAAAGCCTCCACGTGTCTCAATGGTGCATTTTGAGATGGTCCCAAAAGTAGAGACCCCAAACAAGCAGTGGGCTCACCATGTCTCTCGGTCAGAAGAGTTTGTTTAAAAAAATTTGAAAGATCATGTGGAAGGGCCATGTGTCTGCAGGGTCCGAGACATTTTTCTTGGTGTTGAAAAGTCCAAGCAAAGGGAAGAGTGAGTGGAAGCCTCCAAGTGTCCTCTGGTGCTTCTTCAAAATAAAACTTAGGGGCTGGTCCCCAAATAGGCACGTGGTCCCTCCACGTGTCCCAAGCCTTTCAAAATTGCTTTGAAAATTTTAAGTAAAGTGAGAGCCGGCGGAAGCCTCCACATGTCTCTCTATCACAATTGTTAAGGTGGGACCCTGAGGTAGATCCTCAAATGAGTGCTAGCCCTCCACATGTGTCCATGGTCCACAAAAACTATACCGGTTGCATGAAAAATTTGTCTAAGTCTAGGCAAGGCAAGCGGAAATCTCCACGTGTCTCCCTAACGTAACTCAAGGCCAAACCAAAAGGTGAATTTTCAAATGAGCGTTGTTCCTCCACATGGACAAGTTTTGGGTTGAAGTGAGCCTTAGATTTTTAAAGTGCCCCACCAAGCCACATCCAACAGAAAGGGCCACATTTCCATTGATCACTGAGAAGTAAATTTGATGGGGAAAAATACACCCATCAAACCGTAAAATGCAGGAAAATCACCATTTGAGCCAGAAATGAATCTTTCTTCAAGGATAGAGAATTTGGAAATGTTATAAGGCTCAAATATGATCCTCCAAGCTACATCCAATCATGTTTCCATAGATATTTGGGACAAAAATGACAGGGACAAAAAAATGTGACTGTGGAAAATGGAAGGAAAGGAAAAAACTTGAGTTTTACGCCCAAGTTATAAACTCTTTCATATGGACAAGAGGAATGAAAAAACAAATTTAGACTTTTAAGTGATCCTCGACCAAGGAAGGGACTGATCATGGAAACCAAATGGACGGGACATTTTTTATGCATCAATACGGGGAGAGATAAAAAACATGAGAGCCCAAACTAGAGAATTTCAATGAAAATGGGGTGAGACTAATTTGAGCACCAACATCGGCTCGACTTAGGGATGGGCACTCCCTGTGAGTGCCATAAGAACAAATAGTAGACCAAGTGCCAAAAATAGACCATTGGGAAATGGAGTCAAAGAATAAGCTTACAGAGTAGAGAAACCATAACCATCCTCCAAAAAAATGAACCGAGAAACTAGCAAAACCTAGGTCACCAAGGACAGAATGAACAAAAACACAAAAAGAAGAATGAAAACAAAGAACTATACACTATACAAATGGAGTATACCTTGATTATGAGAAATCAATCAAGGAAATGTTTCAAATGCCTACCATTAATAGGAAATTCAAGTAGTTCCCCATCTAAGTCTTTTAGGAAGAAGGTATTTTCACCAATTGAATATCAATTGAATAAGGGCCCATCCACAATGCATCAAATTTACCATGCTTTCCCTTATCTTCATGCCTGTTATCCCATAAAAGCACAAGATCCCCAATGTTGAAAGCTCTTGGAGTCACCTTCTTGTCAAATAACTTCTTCAAACTTTTCTTTGAACTTCACATGCCGTTGATGGGATGCCCTTCTTTCTTCATCCAACTCAATAATCTGATTGATTCAGAGCATCATATGGACTAACTTCTTGATCTTCAATTTTTTGAACAAACTGAAATGAAGACAATTGCAAATGAAGGGGAAGAAAAGCTTGAGTTCCATATACCAACTCAAATGGGCTTTTACTAGTAGCTCTTTTGACAGTGATTATGTCAGCCCAAACAACAAACTTTCAGTTGCTCACCCCACTTCTTTTTGTTCAGCTCCAAGGTTCTTCTAATGATCTTCAACAAGTTTTTATTGTTGGACTCACTTGTCCATTTCCTTGGGGATTGTAGTTAGAAGCATATGTCAAATTGATTCCATACTCTTTGCACATTGCCACCAAAGGTTTGGCTCTGAAACTCATGGCATTATCAACAACAATTTTAGTTGGCACTCCAAATCTGCATATGATTTGATTCAGCATGAAGTCCATGATAACTTGGTGTGTTGCTTTCTTGGTGGGGATTGCTTCCACCCACTTAGTGAAATAATCAGTGGCTACAAGAATCCATTTATGACCAGCACTGGAAGGATCAAAAATTTCCCCAATGAAATCCATTCCCCATTTCTTAAATGGGGCTTCAACTGACACATGATGCAAAGGAAGGGAGCTGAAGCTTTCATTCTTCTAGAAAAATGCTGGAAACTTTCACATTTCCTAACCAATAGAGTTGTATCCTTGAAGAGAGTTGGCCACCAATAACCAACCCTCAAGATTTTATGTGTTGTAACTCTTCTAGCAAAATGTCCCCCACAAACTCCTCCATGGAGATCAGTAATTATTTTGGGGGCTTCATCCTGTAAATGCATCTTAAGAGCACTCCCTTGGGGTTCTTCCAAGCTAACCCAAAATCAGTAATGACATATTTTTGAGAGGCTAACTTAAGAGCTCTTTTCTGATTTTTACTCAAATATTCAGGGCAGCATAGATGTATGAGATAAAATATTATATCCTTGTACCATTCAGAGCTTACCAAATTTTCAAGGACATCCACCCTTTCTCCTTCTACTTCATTCACCTCAATAGTTTGCAAGTTTCTCTCAGCCATAAGCTTAGCTAGGCCTAAACCTCTTACCAATTTCATGGTTTGGATATCCATGTCATATTCCTACAACTTGTTCACCCATTTGCATATTTTTCTTGAGACCTCCATCTCTGATAAGATGTCTTTCACCATGGTGTGGGGAACATAAGAAACAAATTTAGAGCTCAAGATGTAGGGTCTGAAAACCTTTTTGCTTTCACCAAGGAAAATGCTTGCTTCTCCATGATGGTGTACTTCAACTCAAGCTCCTTGTAATGCCTTACTAAAAAAGGCAATTGGTCTCTCAGCCCCTTCATCATCCTTCTACAAAAAAAATAGATGCAATGGTGTTTTTTGAAGAAAAAGAAAACACTTGAAAAGGCTTCTTGTAATTTGGAGCTGCCAAAATAGGGGCATGCTTTAGTGCTTCCTTGATCCCATTGAAAGCTTGAATGGAAGCTTCTTCCCATTTGATAACTTGGTCCTTTTCAGCATGCTAGTAATGGGGATGGTCAGCTCAACAAAGTTAGACACAAAATCTTTGATAAAGTTTATTTGTCCAAAGAAGGATTGAATTCCCTTCTTAGTTCTTGGAATTGGAACCTTGTTGATGGCTTCCACTCTCTCGGGATCAATCATGACCCCTTCCTTTGATACAATGTGACCAATTAAGCTTTTCCTTTTGCACTCCAAAGTGGCACTTCTTGGGATTCAATGATATGCCATACTCTCTACACCTTATCAAGCATTCTCTCCAAGTGTTGCAAGTGATCATTTCTTTTTCTGGAAAACACAGTTACATCATCTTGATAAACAACAATGAAATCATTAATATAACCAACAAATGCTACATCCATTGCTCTTTGGAAAGTTTCTCCAGCATTCATTAAGCCAAAAGGCATCCTGACATAGACATAAGTTCCCCAAGGAGTAGTAAAGGTAGTCTTTATTCTTTCTGACTCCTTCACAACAACTTGATTATAGCCAAGAGAAACCATCAAAGTGGATAACAATTCAAAACCAGTTACCAATTGTAGCATATTCTCCATGTTTGGAAGAGGGTAATTATCTTTCAATGATGCTTTATTCAAGTTCTGAAGTCTACATAACCTTATATCACCATTATTTTTTCTAACAGGCACTAGGTTTGCAACCCAAGATGAGTACCTTGTGGGCTGAATGATCCCTCCATCCCTCAACTTCTTCAGTTCTTCTTGCATCTTCAAAGAAAGGAGTGGATTGATGGGCCTTTTTTTTCCTAAAAGGCTTGGCATTAGATTCAAGAGGAATTTCATGTTGGAACAAATCTTCCTTGTATGCCTTCAACTCAGAGTAAGACCAAGCTAGGTAGTCTTGATATTTCTTCAACAATTGAACATAGGACTGCTTCTCTTCCTTGCTGAGATTGCTTCCTAACCAGATTTTATGTGGTTTTTCCTTTGTGCCCAGGTTGTGCTCTTCCACATCTCTTGAAACTGACATACTTTTTTAATAATGCAATCAACATTATCAAAGTTTGACTCAAGAGCCACCAAACCTCTGGGAATCATGTTTGTCTTCAGTTGGATGATGTCTTTTGCCAAATAAAGTTTCCTTTCCTTCAAGCAACACACACCATTGGTTCCCAATCTATATTTTGGTCAGAAAACTCACCTTGGTTTTGCAGAAACCATTTCACCTGGGCATCATCATCAAACACTTGCCAATTTTTAATGTTATCAAGGACAAGATGGCCTTGTTAGTATTTCAACATCATACTCACAAAATGGAGACACTGTACAATTCCCAAATCTGGATCCTAGCACTACTAACTTGTCTACAACAACATTAAACTTTCTATCATGGTGCACAATATTAAAAGAGTCAAACATTTCAATCAAATCCCAGACTGCATGCTTGTATTGTTTCATTCTCTGATTTTTAGTAGCATACAATTTTCTAATTTTCTTGACAATCAATTTGAATCCCCTTTGACAATGATATCCTTTATACCATATTTCCATGCAATTCTCAAGCCTAATAAACAATGCTTCATATTCAGCAATGTTGTTAGTGCATTCAAAGTTAAGTTTGAAAGAAAAAACAAACTCTTCTTGGCTGGAGAAATTAGAACAATGCCAACACCATTTCCAAACTTGGAACAAGCTCCATCAAATAACAAGGTCCAAGGTAAACCTACTTGTTCAAGACATTTACATTGATCAATCTTATGCTCTTTTCCATCAAGCAAACCCAAAAAATTATCAGCATCTACATCAGCATACAACACTTCATAAGAAGCATTATTGGGATCTTCAATGAGGTGCAACATCTTTTTTCTCTCCATACTGACTTTACAAGGCTGCCTTCAATTGGAATGGTGGCAAAAGACATATCCATCTGAACACTTCCACCAACACTTGCAGCCCACTTTCTTGATAACAACATGCCCCATTTGGTAGGGAAATCAACAATGACAACATCAAGTTTTAAGTTCTTACCGGATAAGTTGCAAGTTGTACCACCAAACCTTTTACACATCCTACAATAGGAACCTCTCTAGAATCCATTGTAGTACACTTGCCATAAGTTGTTGTCACTTTAATGTTCAATTCATTCATGAATTCTAGAGGCATAACATTGCATGATGCTCTGGAATCAAACATACAATTGTGTGTAGATCTGTCTTTAATAATTAGTGTTGTAAAAATGGATCAACATTTAATTGAGACTCAACCAAAGATGTTCCCAAGTAAACTTCAAGGTGGTTCACCTATCTCCTCCAATGTTGGTGGTTTTTCTAGGTCTACAATGGTTGGAGGAGGAGTGTTTACATTATTTATATTTCTACCTTGGGCACTCCTATCTTCTTCTAATCCCAAATACTCAAAATCCCTCTTCTTGTGCTCAGGAATCCTAAGCAGTTCAACAATTGGGACAGAAATCTTGATCTGACTCAAGACTTGGGAAATGTCATAGGGAATGTATTTGGGAAAAGCAACATTTGGAGAAAGATTGACAAACTCATCGAGATGGCACAAGATTTTTCACATTTTGGGCATGGGTGGGAACACCAGTTCTACTTGAGACAATAAGGCCTTTGCTAGATGCATCTTTCTTTGGAGCCTCTTTTGGGACATTGGTGAGAATTGGGGTCTTTGGTTTGGCTTGAGGCCCTGCCCCTTTGACAACTTTACTTCTTGTGTTATACTCTTTTTCTTGGGCCACAACAACATTCATTTAATTAGTTTGTCTATCCTCTTCGATGGGATTCCTCCATCATACTTCTTAATCATTAGAGCTCTTAGGTACTCAAAATCATTATTAGGAAGTTAAAATGCTTGTACCATATCTATTTCTAAAGCATGAGAGGGAGGAAGAAGAGGTACCCAGTGAATGCAAGTCCCAAAAACTTGCAGCAGTTCTTGCACTTATTACTCTTAGTTGAAGTTTCTCCTTGTTGTGAGCTTGTAGAGTAGTCCACCATGCATGCATCATCATCAGTGTTATCATCATCATCATCTTCTTCAACTTTTGATCTATTTCACATGGAAGGTGGGGTAAGAATCATTTTTCACACCAATCCATTTGATTTGTCTCTTCAACAACAACAACTCTGGCATTTAGAGGATCAAGCACTACTCTATTTTCCCTAGCTTGGGGTTGTCTAGCTCCCATGGGTCCTTTACCTTTGTCATCAGACCTCTGATCATTTCTAGGATGATTTACAAGTCTGTCTTGTCCTTGTTGCCTATGTTGACCTTGAGAACCTTGTCAATTCCTTTCTCTTGCCCTGGCTAGCTTGTAAGAGATTTCTTTGATATCCCCGACCAAAGTCCTTACAACTTCCTCAAGATCCAACCTTACTTGATTGAGGCTTCTAGGGTTGATCAGTTTAACACCCTCCCTCTTAGGAGGTTTTCCAACTACTTTAATGTTGTTCTCAATTTTCAGAGCCATGGTAAAGGCCTGCCTCAAAGTCCTAGGGTTCTTATCCCTCAAATAGTAAGCAACTTTCTTATCAAATGCATCTGAATACTTTATCAGACATGATTCATCACATGGCCTCAAATTAACAAGAAGTCTTCTCAATGTTTTGTTAAATCTAGTATTGAAATCATGCACTGATTCATTAGGATTATTTTTATATTTTCAAACTCTGATAAAAGAAACCTAGGGTCTGTTTTATCACCATACTACATTCTAAAAGCATTCTTCATCTCTATCCAGGAGTCAATGGAATTATCTGGAAGAGATTTATACCAGTCCCTTGCATCTTCTTCTAGAGTATGGATAAATAATTTAATGTATACATCCTCAAATTCTATTTCAAAGTCCTCCATCATATTGAAAAAGTTTCAAGTGTTGATCACTAGTGATTGCATTATTTCCTTGAAACTTAGGCAATCTATTTCTTACATCTTGTGGCACAACATTTGGATAGCTAGCCATACCTCTAAAATTGATGGGACCAAAAGTATTAACAACAAATGGAGGTCTAGGTGGAGGCTGAGCCATATTATTTTGAGGAGGTGATCTTACAGGAGAAACAAAATGATGAGGAGTGAGGGGTCTGTGTGGTATAGGGATGCAATTTTTAGAATGACTTGCCCTCTAAAGGCTCTGTCTCTTGGAAAATCTATTAGATTTGGAAATATAGGGACAAGATTGAGATGTAAATATTTCAAATACAAAAGAAGGACCCTCTCCAGATGGAGAATTCAATTCAACAAAGAGACTACCTGATTAGAAGCACTTGAGGAAGTATTGCAATCTTCAATCATAGGCTGATCAGTTTCACCAATGGAGATCTCTTTTCTTGATGCTTGATCTCCAAAACCTTCCAAATTCTTCTTCCTTCTGAATTAGACTTTCCCAACTCTTGAAACAACCTTCTACTAGGGTCCTTGGTGAAGAAAGATCTTCTTCCTTCCAGCTTTGTAGATATTAATGACAAATCTTACTTGATATATGTTAAGACATTGGTATTTATAAAGAATTTAAACAACATGGAGTCACCACTAAGGATTTTCACCTTAGTTTTTGTGAAAATGCACTATGAAATACCTATCAAATGTTTGTCAATACAGATTCATGCAAAGCTTACAAGATCTACTCTTCTTTTACCCAAATTTATCAATGATGATACAAAATTTAGTGCAATAACTGTATAAGATGGAAATATTGCACTCAGAACTCACAACTTTGAACAATTCTTATAGATCTGAATAGATAATGATGTTTCAACAATGTATTTGCACTTTAAAATATGTAAAAAGTATTACCAGGGTCTGTACGTGTACACCTTTGTTCAAATACTTCAAAGAGTCCCGACAATGGTGCCATGAGTGTTGGTATCCAAATTCATTCTCCTTTTCAAGCTGAGAAGCAAAACACAAGATTGGACATGGAGCTTAGAGATAGATAGATCATAGTGTGTGTCATTTTGTAGCTAGGGATGAGATCTAACTGGCCCTTTGTCACTCAGATTTGTGGAGAGATGGATAGCACCTTTAAGAGGATTTGACCTATCCTCACTACTTTAGGTTGTGCCTCTGACCAGGGTGAGAGGACCCTTAGTGTAACCTTTGTTTGATGAAGGAGATGGAGATATCCTTCTTTTGGACAAATTTTATGAAGAAAACCTTGGGAAAATATGGTCAATACTCCATAATTTAACTCTTAAGAGTTGTCACTTCTAAAAGATGGAGATACTTTCAACACAAGGCTAAGGTTATTAAAGACATTAAGAAATCCTGATTGTTCTACATATTTTAGTAAGTAGATTTTGTTCCTTTGTTGATATATAGGGAAAACAGGGGTAGTTTAGGATGGATTCATGGTTTTGAATAATTTTGGTGGGAGATGAAATAGGATAAAGTTGATTATACCAAGATCTTTAAGGGACTTCACAACAATGAACAACTCAACAACAGAAAGCTTCAGAATAGTTAAGATGTTCCTTCAACCAGAAGGTGTGCTTCAATGGAGGCCCAGATCAACATGTTTTCACATAATATTTGAGACTCTAACATGAAGGCTCGAATTAAAAGACTCAATTAAACACCAAAAGTCTCTGATCAATCATGCCTAAGGTACACCCTGAAGACTTACAAGACAATATTTATCAACAAATGATAGTGAATTGATTTTAAATTTGTTTATCTCATCCAAGATGAAGGCTCTTCTTGAAATGAAATTGCAAATACCATTAAATTGTCATAGGGATGAGATCCTGTGTGATTTCACAAATATTTCAATGTAAGATTGCAATAGGAATGAAAGAAACTATTTGCAGACATTCTAAAACAAAGAAGACACAAATTGCTAGAGATTGGACACAAATTAATTTCAAAATTGCTTAGATTCATCAGTAGGGGAAAGCTTCCAGAGAAATCTTAGTGCTCGTCAATGGCTATACATCTACAACCAACTTGACATGATAGAAAATCTAACACAAGAAGAAAATAACAGGTTATCTCGGCTTGGTCTCTCAGGAAGATGACTTTCTCAAATTTTCTCTTAAGAATTCAACCTCCCGACCTTTTGCAAGAGTATTCTCATTGCATTTATACATTTTTCTCACTCAATTTTCCCCCAAAAAGAGAAGAATATTTGAGGGACCTTTTCTTGTTACCAATTTGTTTCAGAAAGTGATGTTTAACAAATTCACATCAAAAGCTGCCAGGTGGACCAATTGTGAACTGATCACATTTCTTGGGCCCTCGACTAATGACTAGGATGCCATGCCACAAATTTTTGGGATCCTTCTAATCATTCTGATTTTGTCATGTAGAAATCCCCTTTTTAATCATTTTCTAGAGGCTCTGAATATTTAGATATGACGAGGTAATCCTTTTTTTCTCTGAGGAAACACCTTTTTCATTTTTGCTGTAACTTTCATCATTTCATCCTTTTCCCTCTCTTTCCTCTGCAAATTCTCCCCACATCCATCTTCTCTGGTAATTCCCATTTTTACAAGTTCTGAGAAATTCCAACTTCAAAATATCAACCTTAACAATCCTTGGACTCACAAATTAAGTTTAAATCCATCAAATGGCACTTTACGATAGATAGAGAGATGACAAGGAATTTCATCAAAGAATGATGAAAAATAGTGTGTATTCGTGTCTCCAGGAGTCTTGGAGAAAAAATGGTGGAAAAATAGATGTAATACACATCAACCATTGATTTTCCCCTTTTCCACTTTATATCATAGCCATCCATGTGTTTCCTTAGCGTAACTACAAAGGAAGTATAGGGGAAATTTTTCCCAAACAAGCGCGGGCCTTCCATGTGCCCTGGGCCCAAGAAAAATGCCTTTTGGCCTTTAAAAGTCTCAATATAAAAGGAGCCAGTGGAAACCTCCATGTGTCTTCAATGGTGCATTTTGAGATGGTCCCCAAAAAGTAGAGACCCCCCAAACAAGTGCAAGCTCACCACATGTCTCTAAGTCAGAAGAGATTTGTTAAAAAAGTTGAAAGATCAGTGGAAGGCACCATGTGTTTAGGGTCGAGACATTTTTCTTTGGCCATTGAAAAGTCCAAGCAAAGGGAAGAGTGAGTGGAAGCCTCCAAGTGTCCTCTGGTGCTTCTTCAAAATAAAACTTAGGGCCGGTCCCCTAAATAGGCACGGTCCCTCCATGTGTCCCAAGCCTTTCAAAATTACTTTGAAAAGTTTAAGTACAAAAGCGGAGCGGTGGAAGCCTCCACATGTCTCTCTGTCACAATTGTTAAGGTGGGACCCTGAGGTGGATCCTCAAATGAGCACTAGCCCTCCACATGTCCATGGTTTGCCAAAACTATATCGGCTGCATGAAAAAAATTCTAAGTCTAAGTGCGGGCAAGGTAGGTGGAAACCTCCACGTGTCTCCCAGTGACACAACTCGAGGCCAAACCAAAAGGTGAATTTTCAAATGAGCGTCGTTCCTCCATGTGGACAAGTTTTGGGTTGAAGTGAGCCTTAGAGTTTTTAAAGTGCCCCACCAAGCCGCATCCAACCAGAAAGGGCCACATTTCCATTGATGCTGAGAAGTAAATTTGATGGGAAAAATACACCCATCAAACCGTAAAATGTAGGAAAATCACCATTTGAGCCCGGAAATGAATCTTTCTTCAAGGACAGAGAATTTGGAAATGTTATAAGGATCAAAAATGATCCTCCAAGATACATCCAATCATGTTTCCACATAGATATTTGGGACAAAAATGATAGGGACAAACAAAACGTGACTGTGGAAAATGGAAGGAAAGGAAAAACCGAGTTTTATGCCCAAGTTACAAATTCTTTCACATGGATAGAGGAAGAAAAAAAAATTCTAGACTTTTAAGTGATCCTCGACCAAGGAAGGGAATGATCATGGCAACCAAATGGAGGACAAATTTTTTATGCAACAATATGGGAGATAGAGAAAATGACAGAGCCCGCAAACTGGAGATGAGAAAAAAAGGCGAGACTAATTTGAGCACCAACTAGGCCTTTATAATTTTAGTTTTATTCTATAGAACTACCACCACAGACTAATTTCAAATTGGGTAGGGTGTGTTTTTAAATATTCTAGCTATGTGCTCTAGAATTTGGTTGTACTTGAGACTAATTTGAGGTAATTTTCTTGGAAGAAGATGGGGACGTGGGTTTTGATAGTACTTGAGAAGATTTTACAAGTATAGCATTTGAAGAAGAAGAATTTTGAGCAACTTTAGAACTAGGGGGAGGACTAGGAAACTTACTTAGTGTGGTAGTGTGAATCTTGCTAACCTATTGGTCTAGTTTTTAATTTTCTGATTCCATTGAAGGTGGTAGTGGCGATCCTTTCTTTGATAAATTTTTTTGTGGAAATTTTGTATGGAGATCTTCCTTTTTTCTTTTCCTTCACTATGGTTGTTGAGGATGAGGCTCCTTTCTTGGAATGTGCATGAGTGAAAACTACACACAAGAAGCTTGGGGCTTCTTCATCATTATCATCTTCATCTCCATCAACATACTCAATTAGGATATTGTATGTATCACTATCAAATTCCTTGAATTCAAGATAGTTATCATCATCACCTACATCTTCCTCTTCAGGTTCTTCTATCTCCACTTCTTCCTCTGGTTCATCGGTGTCACAAGTGGCATTAACTAGTGGTGCTTTGAGAGTGAGGTGACAAAGATGTGGGGTAATCCTTGGTCTATTTAGAGGATTTGACTTCTTTGGAGAATTTTGTATTGTGATTTGAGACGGGGTTTTCTTCATGGCTACAAATTCATTGGTTATTTTATGGAACATTGGGTCCATGGTAACTGATCTTGAACTCTAACCTTTTTGTTTTCCATTTGGAACTTTCACTTTTCTAAACAATATTGGATCATATTTGATCTTGATCATGAAGTCACGTGCTTCCTTCAAATCCTTGGGTTAAGCTCTTCTAAGGAAGAAACCAACTTCGATGGTAAGGCATTGATGAAGAATCCTTTTAAATTATTTTTAGAAGGCACGACATCTTGAGGATTCTTCTAATTATCCTATTATTTATTTCTTCGTTTGTACTAACTATACCAAGATATCTTGACACTCTTATGTAGTTTTGAACATATGTTCAAATCCTCTCCTTATGTCTTTCCAACAAGTGATAGACATCGGGGGAAACATGTAGAACCATTCAACAATTTTTTCCGAAGTGACTCCACAAAGAGTCGGACTAACACATATTTATGTTCAATGCCCAACACACCACAAGCAATGATGAATGTTATAACATATTCCTTGGGAAGTTGAGAATTTTCCCCTTTGAATTTTGGGAATTTTTTTCTTGATCCTTTTGGTAGCTCATGGAGTGGTTGAGGAAGAGAAATTGGTTCAAGTGTTTCCACCCCATTGTAAGTTCGGTCTATGTTCTTCACAATCACGATCTGCCATTCCATTCCTTATTGTAGAATCCAACCTTTCTAAGGTTGCATCTTCAGCTACTAATCTTGCATCTACTTCGACCTGAGTTCTTTCAAATTCTTCAATTTGAGATCTTATTTCTTCTTCATCTCGTGTTTCTCTTTCTCTAGTTTCTTCTTTGATCTCTACGTCAGTGAAATCTTCAAGATTCTTGTTGATGTATGGAAACTCAACAACTAATGGATTGACAACACTTAGAATCCCAATGGAACCGTTTGTTTTATGAAGGAGAGACCTCGGATTTCTGAGAACCTCTTTTCTTCTTTGAAGTTCTTCAAAGATGGGATCAATTTTTCGTCCTTGCCTTTATTGTCGGGTGTACTTTCTATCCACCAGCTAGAAAATCTATACTCTTATTTTTAGTGCTTGAATCTGTCTTCACATTTCTAATTCAGCATTACATTCTTCTTTGAGGTCAAATACTCTTGTGGAAATGAATTATTGGGTGAAACTTTTCTTGTTATGCCAAATATCCTCTCGCAAATATGAAACAATATCCTCTTGAATATGAAAAAGTAACTCAAGTCTTTCAAGAGGAGGATTTCTATGAATAGCCATGGTTTGAAGACATAAGGATTGGGTGAATTTTTGGATTCCAATGTTTTTGGGGTTTTGAATTTTCTATTTTTTTGTATTTTTCATGTTGTATTTGGGTGCGAGACGCATTACTAAATCTTCCCCAAAGTTGGCACCAAAAACTATTGGCGAGAAAAAATTTTGGGTGGACAAATTTTTTGGTTTCTTTTCAATGTTATGGGAGTTGATGTCCCTTTACTTGCTTCAAACAATGGCACTCCACCGACCTGCGGCAAAGATAGCAATTTTCGCTAGATAGGATTTTGTCAAGAGAGCAGGAAAGGGAGTGAGAGTATGAAGTAGGGAAACTAATGCTACAAGTAGAAAATTTTAGCCATATCATTAATGTAAACATTATTTGTAATTAATATTTGTGTGTGTGAAATTGTTTATTATTATATTATGAGTTGTTGAGAAACAACTCATAATTATAATAATCGTAATATGGTTTGTAAGTGAAGTTGTTAAAACAACTTCATGTATATAGTGAGTTGTTATAGGAGGTTTCCTATTTTATAGAAAAATCTCCCTCTATATATTTTCTTTGTATCAACCAAAATGATAGATTGATACAATAGATTAATACAGTGAGTGAATAATATTATTATGTGTTTATTAATCTCTATTCTCCTTGCATGTGATAAATCTTCATGTAAGATTTTATTGTGTTTATTTTGTGTTATCAAAGTTGGTTTGATCTACATGTGAGTCTCCAAATTATTGGATTTCCCACGACCGCACAATCATATATTTAGAAGTTTGAGCCACATCTTAGACCCAGGCATGTGAATAGTAAAACTATTAAATTTTGTTCTTGATATATACATTCAACATATCTCCATGTCCATGTGTTCATATTAAAGTAGCAATAATATGTCTTGACATTTGTGAAGACATGAAGAGGCGTTGGTCATAAATCTATTACCATTCACAAGTATTGAGGGGTGCCACTCATAGCCTAGTATTTTTATAGTAAAATAAATAGAGATTTTGGTCATTAAATCTATTTAGGATGATAAGAAGAAATATAGAAAAACGTCATTTCCATATCAGAGGAGCATATAGCTAGACATCAACCGATTACCTTCTTTGATTCATGGAGCCATTATTAGATCTGATTTGTGCATGTGGAGACTATTCTAATCTACATCTTCCAAGTCATCCATATTATCTAGTATGCACTCTCCAATATTTGAGAACCTCTTCTTTCATTTGGTATCTACCTTCACCGTCGATTGAGGCACATCCCCGCGTGGTTACTCATGTCTTTTTATATGGTACTGCATATTATTCTTGTTCATCAATATTGCCACATCAATAATTAATGGTCTGTTTGTGTTATTATTCCATCAAGCAACTAACAACATTCCTCCTCCAGGATAAAATTTGTATCACTTTGGTATTAAGAATTTACATTGATAAATAAACTGACACCTCCACACTTGCATTCATGTTTTGCATCGGTTTTAGAGTTCCTATATTTCTAAAAAAATAGACATGCATTAGATATCAAAGGTGAATATAAGAGAAGACCCTTGAAGAATGAAAAATATTTCTTCCAGCTCATTGTGTTCTAAGTGTCCGATAATGTTTTTCAGGAATTCGTAAGTTTTGAGTCTCTAAATGCCAAATCTACTCATATAAATAATTTTTTTCCTTTTTTAATCACATTCTAACATACACTAGCCATACATTTCATCAAATGCATTAAAGAGAAGAAAACCACAAGATTTTAATGTTACCGGCTAGAGGAAACTATGCATACAAAGATGCACACATTCATATGCCATGGAAAATTGAAACTTCTTCCTTAATTAGCATTGAAAATCCATAATTGTATATAGTATGAGAATGGAAGAAATTAGAGATTGGAGGTGTTGGTATCCAAAATTTTTCTCCTTTTCGGTCGAGTAGCACCATAGATATGTCATGGAGCTTAAAGACAGATTAGACCATGTTGTATGTCGTTGGTAGCAGGGGATATGGTCTAGCTAGCACTCAGGTTTGTGGAGAAATGGATAAAACTCCAATAGGACTTGATCTTGTCCTAGATGTTTTAGGTTGTGCCGTGCAACCAAGGTAAGAGGACCTATTTTGTAACCTTGTAATGGGGAAGGAGATGAATATGTCCTTCTCTTTGCTTGAAATTTTGTGATGGAGACCTTAAAGAAAACATGATCAACACCCCAGATCGAACTCTCACAAGTTGTCACTTCTCAAAACAAGGCAAAGGTTACTAGAGACATTGGAAATCCTGATCTGTTATGCATACTTTTACAAATGGATTTTGATCTTTTGTAGGTATACAAATGCAAATCAGGGGTAGTATATGACAGGATCTTTGTTGTTAGATGATTTTTTGGTGGGGGATTGACAAGACAAATTGGGATAGATTAGATCTTTGGCAACCACTACAATACTTGAACAACTATCAAATGAAATTCCTAAAATAATCAGGATGTTCTTTCAACCAGAAGAGGCACAAATGGAAGCCCAGGTTGCACCCTTCACACAATATTTGAGAATTCACCACAAAAGCTTGAAGTAAAGAACTCAATTAAACAAAAAAATCCATGATCAAACCACGCCTAAGGTACCCCCAAAGTCTTACAAGAGATCTTTGCAGTCAAGGAAGGTAAAGTGATTTTAAATTTGTTTATCTCTTTATCAGATGAAGGCTCTTCTGAACATGAGATTGCAAATGCCACTAAACTATCAACAAGAAATGGAGATTTTGTGTGATTTCTAAAGACTTTTAGTGCAAGATTGCAACAAGAACAATGAAAACTATTTGCAAGCATTTAAAAATGATAACAGACATCATATTGCCAAAGAAAACACATATTTAATTCAAAACTTGTTAGATTCAATAGTAGGGGAGAGTTACATGAACAATCTCAGAGTTGTGTGATGGCTATACACTTGTAACCAACTCACATACATGAATTTCCAACACATGAGACATTAACCTGGTTCTTTGGTGGATTTTTACAGAAAAATGAGCTTTCTCTCAGAATTTTTCTTGTGATTTTCAACTCCCTCTTTACAAATTTCTCCAAAATGCACTATATACCTCATGCCACATTGGAGCCTTCTTTCCCAAGAAAATAATATGCCATGGGATCAATTTTGTTACAACAACTCCTCATGATTCAATGAAAATGACAACAAACTGAAAAACACTCGCATGTTGCCAGGTGTGCCAAAAAGATTAAATCATTACAAATATCTAGATCATTATCCATCTTGGAGGCATGTTTTTCATCATTGAGGCATGCAGACACCTCTTACTCATCATTTTCACCTTTTTACCCTTTTAAACTACCTCTGTAACTTTTGATTTTGTCATTTCACATGCTTGCTCGGGCTGGGGCAAAAATCTTCTTCAAAAACATCACAAGTCAAAGAATTAAGCCATGAAAATGATGCCAATGTTCTCAGAAGGCCAAGACGACACAAAATCATATAATATTTGATGAAATTTGATGTAAAAACGTGATTTCCAAATTTCTTGGAGCTCCCATGGCGGCCAAAAATGAAATTGCATAAAGCAACCGTTGATCTTACATCAACCTTTAATATTAGCCCTCCATGTGGAAGATGTAATCCAAAAATATGCTCAATATTACCTTTTAAACTTTGGATAAGGTGGGACACATGTCAAAATATGATTGGATCGGGCCCATGCCTTTAAAAAATGCATTTGTGACCTTTTTGAAAATTTGGAAAATTTTGACTTTTTTCTCCGCCCCTCCGCCTTTGAAATTTGGAGCTGACATGTGGCATATGGTGGGCCCCATCGGGATCATGCTTCAATTCTACACATTTTGAAATTTTTGGAAATTGGGAAAATTTTCACTTTTTGCCCAGGTGGCCCGCACCTCTGAATTTTCCCTTGCCACGGGTCCTTTGTGATTCGCTAGCGGGCTAGCGCATTAAATTTTTATTTTGAATATTTTTGGAAAAAGGGAAAAAATTCCCTCCTACCTCCACCACTGCCCGACCGACCCACGACTCTATTGGACACGTGTCCACCTATGATTGGCCTAGGGATTTCGGGCCAAAAATTTACTTTAACCCTTTTGTGAAAAGGAAATTTTCCCTTTTTCCCTTCGCAGATGCCGACCTAGTCTATGCCACCGTGCTTTGCCATGTGTCCTCCTCACGATTGGAGCGGGGTAAAATAACTATGTAAACCTTAAAATTAGAGCCAAAAAACTCTAAGTCCCCCATGGCCCGCACTTCCATTTTAAAACTTCTAGGACATGTGTCCTCTCCTGATTGGTTGTGGGGCTTCGGACCAAAATTTGACTTTAAAACCTTCACAAGACTAAGGTCAAAAATATTAAGTGAATCCGACCACCCACCATCCCACCTACCAATCAGATCATGCCACGTAGGCAATTTTGGAAAAAATGGGGGCTTGGGCTGAAAATTCCCCATTTTCCTCGAAAAGGAAAAAATGAAAAATTAGAGCGCCCCGCCTTTTTGCTGCAACCAATGCAAACCCGCCACGTTGCCGAAATACTGCTAAGGATAAATTTGGCGGAGTAGATGACACTGTCGATCGTCAAAACATAAAAAATTCTAGGGATACCCTAGAATTCAATTTTTTCACCAAGGATGGCAAATTTTTTGATTTTGAAACAATGAAGCATGATTTTACAACATTTTCAGCCTTAGGATTGGATTTTCAATTACAAAAAAATATGAATTTATCAACATCCTTTTTCTATCTAGCCAAGGGAAAAATGACATAGCCCGTAGAAATGGAAAAACAAGGGCATAAAAGGCTAAAACTTGGAATATTCCTTTCAAATTAGGGCAAAACAACAATTTTGTGAGCATTTTGAAGCATTTCAACTAGGGGGAAGAAATTTTAGGTCATTAATTTGAGAGATAAAATGTTTCTGAGCAAAAATGGACATGAAAAATTAGGGCACACTATGCAAGCTTAGAAATGGCACCAACATCACCTCTTTCTTGGGGATGGGCACTCCTAGTGAGTGCCACAAGGACAAAACATAGAACAAGTGCCAAAATAACCATTCAAGAGGATTCCAGAACCAAAAACTCTAAAAACTAGCCAAGAACTCGACAAAAATGGTCGCCACACAACAAGGCAAACCATAAAACCGAAAAAACACCAAAAACAGAACAAAAACAAACAAACAAACACTATACACTGCAAGCTGGTGCATACCTCAAATTTGGGGTTTAATCCAAGAAATGTTTCAAATGTCTACCATTAATAGGCAACTCTAGCAATTCCCCATCCAAATCCTTGAGAAAGAAGGCATGTTCACTAATTCGATATCAATGGCATAAGGGCCCATCCATAATGCATCAAATTTTCCATGCTTGCCTTTGTTTCCATACCTACTATCCCATAACAAGACCATATCTCCAACATTGAAGGCTCAGAGTGACCTTCTTATCAAACAACCTCTTCAATTTTTCTCTAAATTTGACATGCCTTTGATGGGATGCTCTTCTCTCCTCATCAAGCTCAATAATATGATTGATCCTTGATTCATATGGGCCAAGCTCCGATCTTCCAACTGTTGGGAAAACTAAAATGAAGACAATTATAGGTGTAAGGGTAGTAAAGCCTAAGTTCCATACACCAATTCAAATGGGATTTTACCAGTAGCTCTTTTAGGAGTTATCCTATCAGCCCAAACTGTAAATTTCAATTGTTCACCCCATTTCTTATTATTTTGCTCCAAATTTCTTCTAATAATCTTCAAAAATACTTATTCTTTGGACTCAGGAGTCACTTGTCCATTCCTTGGGGGTTATAGTTTGAATAATAAGTCGATTGATTCCATACTCATTCATTGCAAATTGCCATTAAAGGTTTGGATCTAAAGCATATGGCATTATCAGCTACAATCTTGACTAGGACTCCAAATCGCATATAATTTGATTCAACAAAAATTCCATAACTATTTGGTGTGTTGCTTTCTTGGTGGGGATTTCCTCTACCCACTTTGTAAAATAATCGGTGGCTAAAAGGATCCACTTATGGCCAACACTAGAAGGATCTGAAATCTCACCAATGAAGTTTATCCCCATTGCTTGAAAGGAGCTTCAATTGATACTGATCGCAAAGGAAGGAGCCTAAAGCTTTCAGTCTTCTAGAGAAACGTTGGTAACTACACATTTTCTAACTAGCTAGGTTACATCTTTGAAGAGAGAAGGCCACCAATAACCAGCTCTCAAAATCTTGTGTTGTTACTCTTCTAGAAAAGTGTCCTCCACAAACTTCCCCATGGAAATTAGCAACTATATTGGGAGCTTCATCTTCAATTATGCATTTCAAGAGGACACCTTCGGGGTTCTTCCGAGCTAGCCCAAGGTCGGTGATGATGTACTTTTGAGAAGCTAGCTTGAGGGCTCTTTTCTGATTTTTATTTAAATGATCAGGATAGAAAAGGTGTCTAAGGTAAAAGATTACATCTTTGTACCACTTAGAATTTACCAACTTTGTAAGCACATATATCCTTTCTTCCTCTAGTGATTCACTTCCACATTCTCGCAAGTTTCTCTCACCACGAGCTTAGCAAGACCCAAACCTCTTACCAACTTTTGTGGTCCTGGATGTCCATATCATACTCCTATAGCTTGTTCACCCATCTACATATTTTACTTGAGATCTCCATCTCTCGATAAGATTTCTTTCACCATGGTGTGGGGAACATAAGCAACAACTTTTGAATTCAATATATAAGGCACGAAAACTTTTGTTGATTTCACCAAGGAAAATGCTTGTTTTTTCATGAGTGTATACTTTAACTCAGCAGCTTACAAAGCCTTGCTAAAGAAGGCAATAGGTCTCTCAGCCCCATTCTCATCCTTTTGCAGCAAAACAGAAGTAATGGTATACTCAGAAGCAAAGGAAAATATTTGGAAAGGCCTCTTATAGTTTGGGGATGCTAAAACAGGTGCATGTTTAAGTGCATCCTTAATTACTTAAAAATATTTAATGTCAGCATCCTCCCATTTGATAGCTTGGTCCTTCTTTAGCATGCTTTTTATTGGAAGAGCCAACTCAACAAAGTTGGAAACAAACCTTCTAATAAAATTAATTTTACCAAAGAAAGATTGGATTCCTTTTCTAGTTCTTGGGATAGGTACTTTCTTTGATTGCTTCCACTCTCTCGGGGTCTATCATAACACCATCTTTTGACACAATGTGGCCAAGCATCTTGGCCTTTTGTACAAAAAAATGACACTTTTTTGGATTAAGAGAAATGCCATACTCCCTACATCTAATCAGCATCTTCTCTAAGTGCTGCAAATTATCCTCTCTGCCTTGAAAAAATAGTCACATCATCTTGGTAAATTGCAATGAACTCATTGATGTAACCAACAAAAGAAACATCCATTTCTCTTTGAAAAGTGGCACCAACATTCATCAAACCAAAGGGAATCCTAAAAAAAACATAAGTTCCCAAGGAGTAGTGAATGTTGTCTTAAGTCTTTCTGATTCTTTAACTACCACTTGATTATATCCAGAGAAACCATCCAATGTAGAAAGCAATTCAGACCCTGTCACAAGCTGCAACATATTTTCCATATTTGGAAAGGGATAGTTGTCCTTCATGGATGCCTTATTAATATTTTTTAAGTCTACACAAATTATGATATCTCTTTCGATTGGCACAAGGTTTGCAACCCAAGATGAATATCTAGTGGGCTGAATAATACCTCCATCTCTCAACTTCTTTAACTCCTCATGCATCTTTGAAGAGAGAAGTGGATTAATTGGCCTTTTCCTCTATCTGAATGATTTGGCACTTGTTTCAAGAGGGATCTCATGTTGAAACAAGTCTTCTCTATATGCTTTTAGCTCTGAATAAGACCAAGCAAGGCAGTCTTGATATTGTTTCAAGAGTTGGGCATAGGACTATTTTTCCTCTTTACTTAAATTTTTGCCCAACCAAACCTTCCTTAATTTTCCTTTGTTCCCAAGTCATGCTCTTCCACATCCTTTAAGGCATACATGTCTCTATTTATGATGCAATCAGCATTGTTAAAATTTGACTCAAGTGCAACAAGACCTCTAGGAATGGTGTTTGTTTTCAATTGGATGATATCATTTCTAAACAAAGTATCTCTTCCTTGATCATACACATCATTGGCTCCCAATCAATATTTTGATTTGTAAACTCACCTTGGTTTTGCAAGAACCTTAACACTTGAGAATCATCATCAAACACTTGCCAATGCTTGATGTTGTCAGGGACAATAGGCCTAGTTAGCACTTCAATGTTGTATTCACAATAAGGTGAAATGGTGCAATCTTCAAATCTTGACCCCAACACTACTAACTTGTCAGCAGCAACATTCAAAATTCTGTCATGGTGCATAATATTGAAGGAATCAAACATCTCAATTAAATCCCAAACTGCATGCTTGTATTGTTTCATACGTTGATTTTTTGTGGCATATAATTTTCTTATTTGTTTGAAAACCAACTTTGAATCTCCCTTTGTAATGATGTCCCTGACACCATACTTCCATGCAATCCTCAAACCCAACAACAAGGCTTCATACTCAGCAATGTTGTTAGTACATTCAAAATTAAGTTTGAAGGAAAAAACAAATTCTTCCAAGCTAGGAGAAATCATAATTACACCAACACCATTTCCAAATTTGGAGCAAGCTCCATCAAATAGCAAGGTCCAAGGAGAACATACCTTATCAAGGCACTTTGACTGATCCATTTTATTTTCTTTTCCATCAGCAAAACCAATGAAATTCTCAGCATCTACATCAACAAACAACACTTCATAAGAAGCATTGTTGGGATCTTCAATTAGGTGCAACATCTTCTTTTCACCATAAAGTTTGACAAGGATGCCCTCAATGGGAATGGTGGAAAAATACATATCCATCTGAACATTGCCACCAACACTTGTAGCCCATTTTCTTGACAAAATCATACCCCATTTGGTAAGGCAGTCAACAATTACAACATCAAGTTTCAAATTCTTTCCTGGATAGGCTATAAGTTGCACTACCAAACCTTTCACACAACCAGCCACTGGAACTTCCCTTGAATCCATGGCAATACATTTCCCATATGCAGTAGTCACTTTGATATCCAACTCATTTATGTCTTCTAGAGGAATGACATTACATGATGCACTAGAATCAAACATACAATTGTGAAGTATCCTATTTTTTATGAGCAAAGTTGTAAAGAATATATCAACATTCAATTGGTAATCTACCAAAGATGTCCCCAAATATACCTCAGGTGTCTCTCCAAGATCTTCCACGCTGGTGGTGTTTTAAAGTCAACAATGATTTGGAGAGGAGTCTCAACAACATTTACATTTCTACTTGGGGTGATCTTCTCTTCTTTCAATCCCAAGTACTCAAATGCCCTCTTCTTATGCTCAAGAATTCTAAGAAAATCAATGACTAGAAAACTTACTTTAATTTGGCTCAATACTTGGGCTATGTCATAGGGGATACTCTTTGGCAAAACAGCATTGGAAGGGATATAAGAAGATTCATCGGATAGATAGCAAAGGATTCTTGGCAACTTGGGCATGATGAGGACTGTAATTTTTGCTTGGGACAACAGAGTTTTTAGCAAGTGTTTCTTTCCTAGGAGCTTCTCTTGGAATGCTTGTGAGCAAGGGTGTTTTAGGTTTGGATTGAGGCCCAATTCCCTTAACAAATTTGTTTCTAGTGTTATAGTCCTTCTCTTGAGCTACAACAGCATTCATCAACAATATCATATCTTCTTCCGAAAGGATACCACCATCATACTTCTTAATCATCAAAGCTCTAAAATATTCAAAGTTATTGTTAGGAATTTCAAAAGCTTGCACTACATCAACTTCAAGAGCATGAGGGGGGAGAAAGACTTGTACCCACTTGATGCAATCCTAAAAGGTAGCAGCAGTCCTAGCACTTATTACTTCAGTAGATGTTGCTCCTCCTTGTGAGCTTGAAGAACAACCCACCATGCAAATATCATCATTAGTTCCATCATCATTATAAGCTTCATCAAGTTTTTGGTCCAATTCACATGGAGGATGAGGAAGAAAACATCTATCTCACCAATCCATATCAGTAACTTCATAAACAAAATCAACCACGGCGGTTAGAGGATCGGGAACCAATCTATTTTCACATTTTTGGGGTTGTCTATTTGTAGATCCAATAGGACCTTTACCCTTGTCATAAAATATCTTCTCCTTCCTATGGTGATTGCCAAATCTATCTTGTTCCTGCTACCTAGGCTGACCTTGTGAAGTCTTCCCAATTCCCTTCTCAGCTCTTGCCAACTTGTATGAGATTTCCTTGATAGCCCCTGCCAAAGTCTTCACAACCTCTTCTAAATCAGCACCTTTTCTAGCTTGAGGTTTTTCAGGGTTTATCAATTTTACACCATCTCTCTTAAGAGGTTTCCCAACAGCCTTGATATTGTTCTCAATTTGAAGTGCCATGGTGAAAGCTTGTCTTAGATTGGTTGGGTTCTTGTCTCTTAGGTAATAGGCTTCCTTTTTATCAAATGCATCTACATATTTGATTAAACAAGATTCATCACAAGGCATCAAACCAACATGAAACCTTCTCAAAAAAAATTTGAGCCTTGTGTTGAAGTCATGGACTAATTCATTAGGGTTCTTCTTGATATTCTCAAACTTAGATAAAAGAAATCTAGGGTCAGTCCTGTCACCATATTGCAACCTAAATGCATTTCTCATTTCAGTCCATGAATCAGTAGAATTATCAGGTAGAGCCTTGTACCAATCCCCAACATATTCTTCTAGTGTATGAATAAATAACTTAATATACACATTGTCAAACTCTATCTCAAAATCTTCCATCATATTATCAAAAGTTTGAGATGTTAATCACCGATAATAACATTGTTACCTGGAATTTTGGCAACCTATTTCGACATCTTGTGGGATAGCATTTGGGTAACCATCCATTCTGTAAAATTTATAGGACCAAAGGTGTTAACAAAAATGGAGGTCTAGGCTAAGCCATATTGTTTGGTGGGGGTGATCTTGGAGGTGAGACAAGCTGATGAGGAGTGGTATATCTTTAGGGCTCAAGAATGTGATTCACAAGACTGGTATTCTCTAAGTGCTGATTTTCTTGGAAAGTTTTACTCGAATTAAAACACAGAGGTGCAGATTGGAGAAGGAACTTACCAGGTACAGTAGAAGGACCTTCACTAGCTGAGGAAAACAAATTTATGAGAGGATTTCTGAATCAGAATCACTTGAAGAAGAGTGATATTCCTCTACCAAAGGCTGATCTCTCTCACCAATGGCTATATCTTTGCCTGATGTTTGACCTTTAACCACTTTCCAAACTCTTCTCCCTTCCAACTATGAATTTCTTGACTCTGAGAAAAATTTCTTAGTAGAGTCTCTAAGGAAGAGAGATCTTCTTCCTTCCAGTTTTGTAGAGGTTAGCAGCACAAAAATAAATGACAGAAAGCTTAAGACACTGGTATTTTTAAGATCAAATCAGCATGGAGTCGCCACTAAGGAATTTCACCTTAGTTGTGAAAGAATGCACTAAAATAATCTATCAAATATTTGCTAGCACTGAAAACCTTGCAAAGCCTTATAAATCAGACCTTCCTCTTCTTAAATCAATCAATCACAATGCACCCAAAGTGTATGAACTACTAGTAAATGGAAAAAGGGGAAACAAAACTTGAAACCCTTGTTTAAAAACTTGCAGATATGAAGCATAGGATGATATTTTAACAATGTAGCAGCTCAAAAATACTTGAATACACAAATGCTCAAACTCCTCAAATACCTCAAAAATACCAAGAAATTCCAAAATCCCCGACAACGGCGCCACTCGTGTTGGTATCCAAATTTGTTCTCCTTTTCGATCTGAGCAACACCATAGATATATTATAGAGCTTAAAGATAGATTAGACCATGTTGTATGTCATTGGTAGTCGGGAATATGGTCTAGCTAGCACTCGGGTTTGTCAAGAAATGGATAGCACTCAATAGGACTTGATCTTGTCCTAGTTATTTTAGGTTGTGCCTTCTGCAACCAAGGTAAGAGGACCTATTTTGTAACCTTGTAATGGGGAAGGAGATGAATATTTCCTTCTCTTTTCTTGAAATTCTGTGATGGAGACCTTGATGAAAACATGATCAACACCAAGATGTCACTTCTCAAAACATGGGTATGTTCTCAAAACAAGGCAAAGGTTACTAGAGACATTGGAAATCTTGATTTGTTATGCATACTTTTGTAAATGGATTTTGATCTTTTGTAGGTATACAAATGCAAATCAGGGGTAGTATATGACATGATCTTTGTTGTTAGATGATTTTTTCATGGGGATTGACAAGACAAATTGGGATAGATCAGATCTTTGGCAACCACTACAATACTTGAACAACTATCAGATGAAATGCCTAAAATAATTAGGTTGTTATTTTAACCAGAAGAGGCACAAATGGAAGCCCAGGTTGCACCCTTCACACAATCTTTGAGAATTCACCACAAAATCTTGAAGTAAATAACTCAATTAAACAAAAAAATCCATGATCAAACCACACCTAAGGTACCCCCAAAGGCTTACAAGAGATCTCTGCAGTTAAGGAAGGTAAAGTGATTTTAAATTTGTTTATCTCTTTATTAGATGAAGGATCTTCTGAACATGAGATTGCAAAAAAACTAAAGTATCAACAAGAAATGGAGATTTTGTGTGATTTCTAAAGACTTTTAGTGCAAGATTGCAACAAGAACAATGAAAACTATTTGCAAGCATTTAAAAATGATAACAGACATCATATTGCCCAAAGAAAACATAGATTTAATTCAAAACTTGTTAGATTCAATAGCAGGGGAGAGTTACATGAACAATATCAGAGCTGTGTGATGGATATACACTTGTAACCAACTCACATACATGAATTTCCAACACATGAGACATTAACCTGGTTCTTTGGTGGATTTTTCGAGAGAAAAATGAGCTTTCTCTCGAAATTTTCCCTAATTTTCAACTCCTCTTTAAAAATTTCTCCAAAATGCCCTATATACCTCATGACACCTTGGATCCTTCTTTCCCAAGCAAAGAATATGCCATGGGATAAATTTTTTGTTGCAACAAATCCTCATGATTCAATGAAAATGACAACAAACCTGAAAAACACTCGCATGTTTCAGGTGCACCAAAATGATTGAAACATTAAAAATATCTTAATAATTATCCATCCGGAGGCATGTTTTTCATCATTGAGGCATGAAGACACCTCCTACTCATCATTTTCACCTTTTTACCCTTTTAAAACTACATCTGCAACTTTTGATTTTGTCATTTCACGTGCTTGCTTGGGCTGGGGCAAAAATATTCTTCAAAAACATCACAAGTCAAAGAATTAAGCCATGGAAATGATGCCAATGTTCATAAAAGGCCAAGACAACACAAAATCATATAATATTTGATGAAACTTGATGTAAAAATGTGACTTTCAAATTTCTTAGAGCTCCCATGGTGGCCAAAAATGAAATTGCATAACAACCGTTGATCTTACATCAACCTTTAATATCAGCCCTCCACGTGGAAGATGCAATCCAAAAATACACTCAATATTACCTTTTAAACTTTGGATAAGGTAGGAAACATGTCAAAAAATGATTGGATCAGGCCCATGCCTTTAAAAAATGCATTTGCGACCTTTTGAAAATTTGGAAAATTTTGACTTTTTCTCCACCCCTCCACCTTTGAAATTTGGAGCTGACACGTGGCATATGGTGGGCCCCATCGGGATCGTGCTTCAATTTTGCACATTTTGACCTTTTTTGGAAATTGGAAAAATTTTCACTTTTTGCCCCGCGGGCCCGCACCTCCGAATTTTCGCCCCACAGTCCCTTTGTGATTCATTTGGCGGGCTAGCGCATTAAATTTTGATTTTGAATATTTTTGGAAAAAGGGAAAAATTTCCCTCATGCCTCTGCTGGCCCGTCAACCCACCGACTCTGTTGAACACGTGTCCACCTATGATTGGCCGAGGGCTTTTGGGCCAAAAATTTACTTTAACCCTTTTGTGAAAAAGGAAAAAATCCCTTTTTCCCTCCGGAGACCCACCGACCCGGTCTGTGCCACCGTGCTACCACATGTCCTCCTCTGATTGGAGCGGGGGTAAAACAACTATTGAAACCTTAAAATTAGAGCAAAAAAACTCTAAGTCCCCCACGGCCCGCACTTCCATTTTGAAACTTCTAGGACACGTGTCCTCTCCTGATTGGTTGCGGGGCTTTAGACCAAAATTTGACTTTAAAACCTTTACAAGACTAAGGTCGAAAAACCTTAAGTGAATCTAACCACCCACCATCTTTCCTACCAATCAGATCATGCCACATAGGAAATTTTGGAAAAAATGGGGCCTCAGGCCGAAAATGCCCCATTTGCCTCGAAAAGGCAAAAATGAAAAATTAGAGCACCTCCTTGCCTTTCCACAACCAATGTAAACCCGCCACATTGCCAATACCTACTGAGGATAAATTTGGCACGAAAATGACACCCGTCTAACTGTCTTAAACGTAAAAAATTCTAGGGATGCCCTAGAATTCAATTTTTTCACCAAGGATGGAAAAATTTTCGATTTTGAAACAACTGAAGCATGATTTTACAACATTTTCGGCCTTGGGATTGGATTTTCAATTACAAACAAATATGAATTGATCAAATTCAACTTCCTTTTCGATCCGGAAAAGGGAAAATTAAATAGCCCATAGAAATGGAAAAACAAGCGCATAAAAGGGGCAAACTTGGAATATTTCTTTTAAATTAGGCAAAACAAGAAGTTTGTGAGCATTTTGAAGCATTTCAATCGGGGGATAAATTGCAGTCACCAATTTGAGAGATAAAACATTTCGAGTAAAGCTGGAAATGAAAAATTAGGGCACACTATGCAATCTCGTAAATGGCACCAACAGGGGGGATGGAATAATTTTATATCTCTTTTCTTTTCACAAGGATCTCTCTCTCTTGAATTCACAAAATGACCAATAACTAAGAAATTTTAGAAGTTCGAGAAGATTCAAAAGCTAATAAGATCCTCAAAGGAGGAGCTCATTACAATTTATAGAAGAGGAGAAACTCTTCATCTTCCTTGTGACCTTCATATGTCCTATTTTTTACTTTATAATATTCAAATTCCTATCAAATATTAAGTTCCTTTTCTAAAAACATGGTAACTTAATTTTTACATCATGTTTCTAAAGTCGCTTTTAATTGACTTAAAGACATATTAAAAAGAATGAACACTAACGTAAAATTAGAATAATGGAGAGAGAGAAAGTTAGGGGGAAGAAAAGAGAGAGAGAGAGAGAGAAGGAAGAAGTAGAAGAAATAATCATGTAGAAGAATGAGCTGCTCCAACAGACTTGATCTCACTTCTTGTTTGGTCTTGATATCGCGTTCTTTGAGAAGACCTTTATTTCTCCAAATTCCTTACTAAAATGAGCCACCGCAGGTTCCACTCTGTCGGCATGGGGAATATGTACACAACTTAGAGTCTCATTCCACCCATCATAAACACCATTGACATATTTTCACTTTCCAAACCATGATGGATGATTTTACGTAATGAGTGTAATGGTCGCACAAATATCATTAGGAATTCTAGGGTATCCTTATTGAAGGATAATGGATCGCCCACTTCTTTTTGAACATATTATTTAAATGGCCTCATCAACTCATCATCTTTTGTGTCCTCTCCCATTACATGCACTCCAAGTTTTTTAATTTGGTAATTGATACTATCCTCCAACTTCTATGCTTGTTCCTTTTTATCATCCAACTCGGGAAATGGATCAGTTGATTAATTCAAACCTGATTTATAAGGCCCTTTCCCATATGCGTGACAAGTCTTTAGAAGGGGTGCTAAAAAAATTCTTACTAATTAACTCCTGAGAGTGATTTTTTCTCATTTCATTCACCAGTGGACACAGAGGATCTCGGTGATCCCTTTATTTCTCCAAATCTTCTCTAAGCACCCCCATCCTATTTACAATTACACACATGTAGGTGAACATTTTGACTTCCTCTTGGAGAACTAAATTTCCCTTTTTAGAAATTGTGTTGATCCATTAATTATTATCTCATCCTTTCACCATGATAGGAATCACTAAGGCACTCGGATCCAATCGGTGTTGTATATAGGATGAAAGGGTTTACACATGCTCTTTTAGGTCATCAATATTTTTCTTGTATTCTTTGTTCCTTGCCAAAAACTCGAGTGGAAGACTACTAGTACATATACAAATCCCCTTTAATTATCCTTATTTCATAATAAACCAAAGTGTCATTTAGTCTGCTTTGGATTGATCACCTTAGGTTTGTCTACCTCGATATCTTTTGGTTACATGTTTCTCCATTGTAGAACCGTGAAATGTGTGTGCATGAATTTTTTTCTTCCCTTGGCCAATGAGGAAATTACCAATAAATTAGGGACCAAGACCTGTTAGACAATATATGTATCAGGTGTTATTGTCTCTTGCATCCAAGGGAACATTTCATCGGATTCATGCTCTAAAATAGGCATATCAACCGTTCCTGCTTCGGGTGGAGGAGGCATATCTTGGACAAGAGAGGTAGTAGTATGGAAAAGTAGTGAGGCCTCTTGTGATAGTTTAGAGATTGCGTCTTGAACTTCATACTCTTCTTCTACTTGTGTTTCCACCACTGGGTGTTCCTCTTGCAATTCCGCAACTAGGTATTCCTTTTGCATTTATGCAATGGGTGTTCCTCTTTCTGGATCTCTTTGGTGACATTTTCGTGAGATTAAATCTCTAATTCTCGTGGCTTTTCTCTTTGAAATTCCTCCATAGTTTCTTATACTTGAAGTAATTTCCACCACTTTAGATGATGACTTCTACGAAGTTTTTTTCTAACTCATGGGGATACCTTGTGATTGAATGACTATGGCTCTCTTTCTTTGGAACAAATCCCTCATCCTCCCGACTACTTTCTCAATTTTTCCTTGATTTATCTTAACTCGTGAATGTGCTAATTGACTTGAGGCAATGGGGAAACCTTGATCACCACATAGTTAGGATCATACATTTACGTTCCTTCATCTTGAAAAATATTCTCATACAAAGAGAGCTGAAATTTCTTCATCTCATCAACTGTCATCCTCATGTGATCCTTCTTGCGTAATTCAAAATTGTTGACACACTTGGAGCAATAGTCCTCATTTTATAGATCATGGCACAACTATAGGATATGAAATGTATCTGGATCAACTCGTATGTCAAATTTGGGTCTAACAATAATGGAATACAAAGTCAAATGTATGAAGGCAACCTCTAAATAAGATGCATAATTTGCATTCTTACACGTGAACACATTAAAAGAGATGGGAAATGAGGTCACTTCTTTTTTACTTACGAGTTTGTTGGTAACTGTGTGAATTTCCTTCAAAGCTCAAATAGCACAATTTGGTCACTAAGGTATTTGGAAAACCTTAGGGGAGCTTGGTTAAAGCCGACAACTCGGAAGTAGGAGAAAGTTGAGAATCGTATGAAATAGGAACCATATTTTTATTAAGGATGTCACTTGTGGTGATATCCTCACCTCTAAATCATCCTCCAAATTTCATATCACATACATCATGAATGCATTGTTCATGTGGGTGAAGTGTCTATGAAATTCTTCCATTACTAACTAGGAAAGGTTCTCGAACGCCGAGACTTTGGAAGTAATGTTATGGGTGAGAGCCAATCCCTTAAATGACCTCGAGCTAGCAATAAAATAGACCAAGTAAGAATTCATGTGGAAATTCTTTTTCATTGGCACTTGGAGTAGTTACAAGTGTAATTTGTCACTGATTATCTACCCCCAATGAATCATTTGTTTTCCTTCAGTCACAGTTATGAGGAAAAGAGCCATCCAATCCTGAAATTCCTTCATACTTACTTCTCCCACCACCCTAATGAGAAGAGTGATTGGATCCAAATAGCCTTCAAAATACTCACATCTCGAAAGTGTTTTGGGCATCCTTGAAGGCTTTCTTCTGTCTTCATCCATGACCCTAATATAACTCCTTGTAGGTATGCGTCCATTTTCTCCCACTTGTGCCTAACCTTCTCCTTTGTGATGACCACCATATTAGGTGATGTAAAAATTTTCAAGGTGGGTGAGATGGTTTTTTAGGGGCTAGGAATTCAATTACCATGACATTTTCAGCTTGAATTATTCATGTGTCGGGCTCATAGTTATGTGATCGAGGCCAAGACCAACTCAAAGTGCTTTATACTGAGACATGGTGTCCTTGTTTGTGAACAACCCACTTGTGAATACTTGATATTCGATATTCCCTCTTTCATTTTCCATCATGTGAGTTTTTAGATCATTGAAACCATATAGGATACATCACTTTCATCTATCTCATACTCGGAAGATAAAGGTTGTCTTGGTTTTATTCTTGAAAACTCTAACTTCTTTATTACTCAACACTTACTAAGTCTGGGAAGGGTGACTTACTATTTTTAGTAAGTGACAGAAAATGCTTCTCCAAATTCCAACTATAGATGCCAACTTGAATTTCCAATTCCTATTATGCTCCTTTTGTGAAATCCACCTTCGGAGTAGCTTACTATTTTTAGTAAGTGCCTATGAGACAACTTACTATTTTTAGTAAGTGTGAAAATTTAGCTCTTTCAAACCTCAATTAGATATGAAAACTTGAATTTCTTCTTTTCCCTATGTTCCTCTCATCTTCTGAACTAGATTGTTATTTTTAGTAGGTTCTTATAAGACCACTTACTATTTTTAGTAAGTGTTAATTTTTGACCAAGGTGACCTTTCCTAGGTGATTTTTTCTGTGATACTTCTTTTATGTTCACCTTTGTCTCCTTCACAACTTATTCAGATGGTGGATTACCCAAAATAGTGGTCTCCCATGTAGAAATATTACTATTTTTATTAAGTATGCTTTAGGTGATTAGATCACGAGGGGTCAAATATTTTTGATATGGGTTTTTTCCCAATGTCACCCCTGTGAAATTTCAGACTTACCCACTCGCTAGTTTGTGAGATTTTAAAACTTGATATTTTTACCTAGCAATGGCTATGGGCATGACAACCATTAATGGAGCTTGAAAATTGCAGGTCCATTTCTCCACCTCAGATCATGATGGAAATTATATTTTTGATGTGATTTTTTTCTTCTTGTTTCACCGGTGATCGTCGGTTGATCGAGAAATGATCTTTCATTTTTGTTGCACAAAAAGAGGATTTCATTTCTACAAAAATAATTGCTGCAAATGGGGAATCTGATGTTGAGTTTTTATGACCTATGAAAATAGTGAAGATAGAAAAAACCTTGTCTTGATCCATGCCCTAGTTTACATGTTACACAAATTTCTTCATTTGGCAACTACGAGGATTTTCATGTGAAATTATTCATTTTCTTCTCCGTTATTCATTTCTTTGATCTACTTTTCCATTGATATTTTTTTTATTTTCAATGTGAGGAAGTTATTTTGGAGCTGGTTGGTTGTAACAATGGTGGTTTGGATGTTTAGAGAGAATTCTCCAAAGTTTTGATAGGGTGTAGAGTTGTGGGGAGATGAAACAAAGATGCAAAAATGCTAAGTCCGACTTGTATGTATTAAAAATGAAAACACCATGGGCTGGGTGGATTTTTGTGTCCTTGATGTCCCTTTAGCTAAAGGGATGAAATGGATGTGAAATCACCCATCGCACCTCATCGCAACACTTGGCGGGATGCGATTTGGTTGAGCATTTGAGTGAAAAAGCTTGAGGAGAGCACCTAGTGGTAGAATTTTGGGCGTATGGAGAACCAAAAGGTAGAGCTAGGGATAGGCACATTTTTTCCATGATGTACCTTTATCTAAAGGTAAGAAAGGGACATGATTTTCCACTTTGTGTCAGGTTGTGACACTTGGCGATCATCCGTGCAGTGAGAGGAATGGCTTTGACTAGCTCCTGGGGGATGAATTTGCAATGTGGAGGGTCACGTTGGTGTCTTGGGGGACAAAAATGGCTAGGAAAAATTTATCATCCCTTATGTCCCTTTGTTAAAGGGACAAAAGGGATATGAAATCTCTTAGGCTCCTGAAGGTGACATGTGTCCATTTCAAAATTTGGCTAACTGCAAGAACTCTTACCTTGAGAGCGAACTTGTGAAGGCCATATCTGGAGTTCTCGGTGGAATTTTTGACAAAATTTTATATGATTCTAAATTTAAATTTCCTTTTGAATGAAATGGTTGGGGTTTTAGCTCTTAATTTATCCATTTGGGCCCTAAAAATTGGAATTTTGTTCTAGCTATATGACTGAGCATGAGAAAAACTAGATGTAAACATATTGTGCCTAGGTGTTGTGAAAAATATGATTCCACCATCTTATAGTGCTCTTAATTAAATTTCTATTGATATCTTGTTTAGCTCCTAACTCCTTATAAAAATCCTAAAATTGCTTCTCGAAGCTGAGGTGTTTTTTTAATACTGTGTTTCCTAGGCTTGAGAACTCATTTCTAGTGGAACTACCCCAAAAATTCCAAATCTTTTATGAATATTCTAAAATATATTACCTAATGTTCTTAGAACTTTATTTCATCTCCATGTTGAATTATACTCCTTTGTTCTTCTCTAGGAGTGCACTAGTCCCATGAAGGCTAGTGGTAGTCCTTCCCAAAACTACTCAAAACTTGGCATTCTTCACAAACTCCTAAAATCACAAAGGGGGATGAATTTTCATTCCTAAACCACGTAGGATACTGATTTGACATTCATTGGAGGGTCATTGGGTGATTGGGTAAGGCCGGTATTGGGGATGCCTTTAGAGGGTATGGCTTTGAATTTTTTTGACATTGTGGTATCGTTGTCCCACCTTCGGATGTATTTCTCCTCTTGAAAAATACTAGACAACACACTTTGTTTGAGGAAAACCATTATTGACTCACCATGTGTGTTTCGATATCTACCTTCCATTGGTTAGATTGCTCAAAAGGAATCTGCTCTAATACTAATTGTAGAAAAAAACTTATCTTGAGGGGGTGAATCGGTATTATTTTTTTTTACAAATTTAAAATTTATCATTCATAACATCACAAATTACATAATATATAATAATTTCACAAAACATTTATAATGTTTACATAATGTTCTCTGTTCTAAAATACATAATTTAGAACACACATTCCAATGCCAAACTATCTCATAACAAAAACCATATGCAACTGTAATGACTTGGTGTAAGCCCGATCTCTCATTCCATGACTTGGTATTAAACCAATCTCTCATGTTACTAGTAATGTGTATACAAATGTATACTTGGTTCCTTTACCTTTTTAGGGTACCCAAGTGTTTTGCTTAAGAGGCCTATTTGAATATCTATTACCGATATTCATCTAAAATCCCACTTCTTAAACTAGGTGAGACATAGGAGGAAACGTACCAAAAACTTTGCCATACTTTGGTAAAATATTTTAAACATGTTTATCATGTTTACATTCCTAGATGACATACTCATCAATGGAATAAGTCCTTCACCACACTTGTTCTATTATCTAGAGTGGTCTTCACTGACTTCTTTCAGTCCCACTTGATTCAAAGTTTTAACCCTAGACAAGGTTAGCAACATGCCCTAGTGTGGAGACTACTCGTGGTGACTAAGGGTACATAGACATACTCAATCAAATTTCATTGATTGGGTGTGTCTAGTTATCCTAAGTCAACGTGAGTTGTTGACCCCAACACTAGATCATGTTCCCTATCCTCGTATAGGAAGAATTGTGATCTAGTAATACACTTATGTTAGTCAAGTTGAAAAACTATGTGGGTGTTGAGACATATCAACTACATCGTAGTATCCTCGTAATGACTCCTGTCATTACAAAGGTACTACGTTGCAGTTGGTGTGTGTCAACATCCAACTAAGTTCCCCCATCTTGATGAACATACCTTATTTAGAAAGTTTAATATCTCATTAATCACTTCATTAAAGATTAATACAACTACACCTATTGATTGATTAGGACATTTAACCTATAAGGTTTTGAGTTGAACTGATGTGAGGTAGGTATGCAGATAAAATCTTCTTCCTAACCCATTTAATTACAAGCTTGAGTTTATCATTTAAATGAAACAACTTGTATCAAGAAATGGCATAATAGATCTTATAGTTATGAAAGTGTGTTAATTAGTTCCTTACTTATTTATGCCCTAGCTTAAATAAGTCATTTTTTTTAAATCTTTATTTTAGACTTCAAGGAGATAAAGTTCAAATTTTCATTTAATTCCTTTTAAAACTTTCCAGTTTAAGATTAAGGGAATCTACATAAGGAAGCACACATGCAGCCATTTACTTACATGTTCATTATCATTTTAAGCAAGTTCATAACTTATGTCTTAATGAATGATCTCAAGGGAATTTTCCCCTTTTTCCTATGTCATGGGCTAATGCCCATTTATGAAAATTGAATTCATATGTTCCATATATTCATGATTCATACATATTTATATATCTTAAGAGATCAATCATAGTTTTTTAAGTTGTTTATAGATCTACTAATCATCTTACTAGTTGCATCTCTTTAAATTGAGATCTACCAACTAAGGTTTTATATTCACAACTCATAGTTTTTATAACATAAGGTCTATTAAGCTCCAATTTCATATCCCTTAAATACATATTATGATCTCCATCATTCATGATATTATTTAATAATACATCCCATTTCATAACAAGAAGGTATTACATTAAAGTATTGTTTTAACAATCAACACATCTTTTATTCATCAAGGAGTGATACATTCACTAAATCCAAAACATTTAGATATTTCAAGTGTCAAAACAACAGTACCAAACCAATTCTTATTACAACTTCCTTTTCCAACAAGTACATCTCAAATAATGAAGCCACATTTCATCATAATAAAGATATAATTCCTTTAATAAAACAAATGTAACTTTCTATATGTCTTTCTCCTTTCATATTTTATGAAGTCCATCTGCAAAATTGTTAGCATGGGTCAGTTCATTGAATTAAGCATGATAAGCACTATAACATTAAAATGTTGTGCTTTTAACTAATTGTTTCATAAAAAGAACTTTGTTGTTTATGAAACAATCAAGAAAACACAACCAACATAACAAGAAAGACTCATCAAAAGAATACAATCCAATAAGAGAGAGAGAGAAGAGAGAGAGAGAGAGAGATGTTTTAAAGTTTCTTAACAAGTAAGATTTAGTCAATCAGCCTATCAACCCCATCTTTTCATCATAAAACTCATTTCAACATGCTAGAAATAAAACAATAGAGTTAAAGAAGAATAACATTTCATCCTAACTTTACCTTCACTACCATGTAACCAATTAAGTTCCTTCAATCAACTAAGTCTAGTTATCAAGAAGAAGTATAAAATACATAAGACTATCTTTCAATTTAATTCTACTATTTGGGTAATAATGAATATTTCCTTCCATCTAATTGTCCCACTATCTCAGATTCATCCTAAGTCTAAGATGACATTAATCATAAATAAGATCATATGGACAAGTAAGGGTAACTAAAACATCATAACCATTAAAGTAACCCGATTGAAGCATCCTAAAATTCCTAGGCTCAAATTATCATTCAATTCAAGTAATTAGAAGTCAAAGATAAACATCATTCAACCTTATCAAAAGTAAAAGGTTTTCTTCTATCAAGGAAACAAACTAACATTCAGGCCTCATACAAGATACATAATCGTTAATATTCCTAGAAAGGAGAAGATTGGTTTAAGTTCAGAACTTATACAAGGCTCGATACTCCTTCTAAGCATAACATAAAATTATTCTTTTTTTCCCTAAGGAAATTAATACACTAAGTCCTATCACAATGCCAAGAGGTGATATAAGCTAAAACAGACCAAAGAAGGAACAACAACGATACCTCAGTGAACAATTTCCCCATCCTAAGATTAAAGAGGGAATGAGTGAGATTGCAGTCTCCTCATCTATCCAAACTCTTATGAAGAAGAGTAAACATTTTATAAACAAATAAAACTGAAAAGACACAAAACAAATCTCCATTTGAACAACTCACATCAAAGTGCTAAAAAAAGTTAAGTTAAGGACAAATCACATACGACCCAAATAAAATCTAAATAGAGATTCACCCAAGTCTAGAATTGGATGAGTACAAAAGAACTAGGAGAAATGAATGTAAATCAAACATCCAACCTTTTCCTTTGGTCATTTTCAAGAAAGACAAGTTCAAAAATCATGATTCCATCAAAAGGATAAAAGAATCGATTCATTTCCTAAAATCCCTAGTGAAGGAGAAAATAAAATAATAGAACAACAGGTCCAAATTGAAAACAGACTCCAATGATTTCTACTATTTAACAATAAGACAGATAAGCATTCAAGCATTCCCAAAAAGTGTTGATATTCAACAACAATCAAAAGTTAACTCAGATCCAAAAAGATCCATTACCAAGCTCAAAATCCCTATGTGGTATAAGAGAACATGGGAAGTATACATCAAGGAAAAATCATCCCTAACCGATATGTGATCCAGAGTACCTTCAATGAAAAGAGTTAATATACAATCGATACCCAAAATGGGTTTTCAGTCTAAAACGCTAAGTGGGTATTCCACTGATAACTCAAAATTACAAAGTAAGTTAAAATAGAAAGATGTTTTCCACTTATATTAGAAACAACATCCACAAGTGGTATTTCCCGTGATGTTTATACACAAGAAATCCTTCAAAGTTCTTTTAATGACAACAAAAAGAGGACATACAAGTTGAAATCAGAGGATTTCTTCTCAGCCATACTAATGTTCAAGACATGCAACTCTTAACATAAGTCTTTCCCAATCAAGAACAACGATGGTCTTCAAGTCAGAAATAGAAAGGAAAACATACAAAAACCAAAACAACAAGATCTCAAGAAACGGTCCAAGATATCCATACTAGTTTCCTATCTTAGTCTTCCAACAAGATGAAAGGAAACATTCTAATAAGATTCTCTATATCAAACAACTAAGATACATACATTATAAAACATAACCTTTAACTAAAACTCACCAACAGATCTTGGCTTTGATTTCAAGCCTTAGTTAAAAGATTCAAAAAAAATAGTTTACTATGAAAGTATGTAAACTAAACTCCCTAAATGCACTTTCCACTATCAAACCAAAAACAATAATGCATTCAGGAAAAAAACAAAATACCATTGAAGAAAAAGAAAATTTGATCACAGAAATAAACCCAAAATATTTCCTCAAGAGAAGAGTTTTTTTATGAAACATTTAAATAAAATCATAAGACTTAATGGAGAGGGCCTATCATGCCTGATAGAGCTCGTATTCTCTTTTTTTCAGAAAAATATCCAAGAAGAGATTCAATTCTTTCCCTCAAAACACCAACAACTCTCAAAACCTTCTTCTTCTCCTTCTTATAGTTTCCACAAAGTGCTAACTTCTTCATTCAAATGCCATGCAAGGTAAGGAAAGAGTATTCATGCAAGGATTCAAACTGAAGTGCAAAAACCACATGCAGAGCTCAAGCTCAAAAAACCAAATGACCAAAAAAAAACCAAAACCCCTCTTTCTTCTTCCTAGGTGGTTTTTCACCATTTTCAAAATATTAAATGAAAAATAGGACTATTAGTCCTTCCACTTCTCCCACCACCACCACCTCTATGTTTGGAAATGACTAAGTTCAAAATTTGCATGCAACTAAAACTTGGTGGAGATGCCAACTCATTCCCCAAATTTCCTCATGCTTCACCAAATTTGGAAATTCAAAGAGATAAGACCATATTAATTTCCTCATAAATTTCTAGGAGTTGATGCCACCAACCTCCCCCTCTCTATGTCATCCCATAGGCCCCTTTTAGGTTAGCCAAACATTAGGTTAGGTTCAACATTATTTTAGGAACTAACATAGGTCCTTAGGTCTAAGTCTTTAGTCTTAGGTCCCTTTTAACATCCCATATTAACAAAAGAACTTAGTAACTTAGGTTAGGTTACACTTTAGGATAAAGTTCCTAATTTAAGGAACATAGTTTAATTAGGTTCCATGTTCATAGGAAAATTTACATCTCACTTTAACAAAAAGAAGAACCAGATTAATACCCAATTTAGATACAAAGTAGAGATCATGGAGATCATTCATGACCTTAGTATAGTCAAAGTCAAGAACCTTTCAAATTTTTGGCTTGGTCATTATGACCACAAGGTTTATAAATTAGAAGCATACCTTGGATCAATGAAATTGATCCAAGGTAATGTTGTTTTAGATCCCCATGAATTATGAAAACTGAAACTCAATTTCTCATTCCCAAGTAGTGAATTATTTTGCATAAAAAAAAGATGAATTACTTCATTTTATATTAAGCATAAACATGGTAGAATTGTACCTATTTTAGCAGATAACATATTACCTACTAAAACATGATTTCATAGATCATAAGAGTACACCATCTTAAGACAAGAATCACATGTCATCATTTGCACCTTCCAAACAGAAGTCATCATAGATATCAACCATGTTAGAGGTGTTACATACCTCCCTCCTAAAAATCATCATCATCCCAATGATTAACTTAGTCCAAATTCTCAGACAAGAAAAATAATCCTAATTATAGTTCTTTCATCCATAAGTTCATAAACAGAAACTAGAGTTGAGAATTTCAAATTTCCACAATTTATTACAACATCAAAATAGTTGTTTTAGTACTAAAGAATATAGTATCTTCCCCAAAATGGAAAGAATTATTGATAAGTTCTAAAAACAAGGTCTTCATTTATTATCAATCAACAAAATTAATTTGTTCAAATAAATGAGGAAAAGCAATTTTCATATCCTCAAGGTTTTCCCATGTTGCACTTTCTTCATTAAACTAGTCCCACTAGACCTTGCATTGACTAATTTCACGATTTCTCAAGTGCAACTGGAAAGTGAGTTTCAACACTCTAATGGGTTCAACCATGATTATTCTTGGGTCTTGGACCTAAGGAATCCCAATTTAACACATGTGATAAATCTGAAATGTATTTCTTAAGTAAAGAAATATGGAAAACATCATGCATTCATGATAAAGTAGGTGGTAATGCTAAATGATAAGCTACATGATTGATTACTTCAACTATTTCAAAGGGTCCCACATAACGAGGTGATAACTTTGGTTGCCTTGCTAAAGGTTATAGAACTTTTTTGGCTTAACCTCATAAAAATACCTTTTCACCCAAGTTCAAATTTCTTATCAACCCTTTTCAGATCTGCATAACTTTTTTTCCTATCTGTTGCTTCTTTTAAATATTCATGAATCATTTTAACTTTTGTTCCATTTAGTAAGGATTTCAGTCCAATTACTCTCTATGTCTTCTATGTTATCCCAACTAATTGGAGTTCTGCATTTCCTTCCATACAACACTTCAAAAGGTGCCATTTTCAAAGAGGCATGATATGTATTATTATAAGAAAATTCAACTAAAGGAAGGTATTCTTCCCATTTGTACTACTTGATCCATGTAGTACATTCATAACATATCTTCCAAAACCTTAATTAACTCTCTCTCATTTTGACCATTTTTTTGGATGGTATGTTGAACTAAAATTTAGTTTAGTCCCTAAGGCTGCATTAAGCATTTTCCAAAATCGAGATGTCATTCTAGGGTCTCTATCTGATATGATCAATTTAGGTACTCCATGCAATCTAAAAATTTCATGCACAAATATTTTTGCTAAAATAGGTGAATCATCCTTAAGATTACCAACAATAAAATGTGCTACTTTTGTCAGTTTATCAACAACAACTAAAATAACATCATGTTTATTTCTTGACATTGGCAGCCCTTGAACAAAATCCATGCTAATTACCTACCACTTATATTGCGGTATGCTATGAGGATACAATAAACTAGTTGGGTGCATATGCTCAACCTTAACACATTGACATTCTAAGCAAGTGTGTCACAAAATCAAGTTATGTCTTTCTTCATCCCTTTCCAAAAGTATTGTTGTTTTATATTAGCAAGCATTTTCATAATTCTAGGATGTCTTGAGTAAGGTGAATTATGAAATTCCTCCATTAACTTTTTCCTTAACTCATTTCCCATAGGTATATACACCCATTTATCATATCTCAAGATTCCTTCATTATCAAAGTGAAACCTTTATATCTTGTGTCATTTGGATCTGCAACAAGTGTTGTGTTTTTACTTGCAAAAAGTATGAATCAGATTCCATGATACTTTTTACCTCATCCTTAAATTGAGTTCTCAAAGTTATAAGTGCATAAATATGTTTCCTACGACTTAGTGCATCTTCCACTCTATTTTATTTTCCTTTTATGTAACTTATGTCAAAATCATATTGTGACAAAAATCTAACCATCTTCATTGTCTTGCATTCAGATTTGGTTGAGTGAAAATATACTTCAGCCCAAGATGATCAGTTTTTAATTCAAAAGGTCTTCCTAAAAGATAATGTCTCCATACTTGAAGTGCATGTACTATGGAAGCAAGCTCTAGGTCATGGGGAGCATAATTCAACTCATGTAACTTGAGTTTTCTTCTCTCATATGCTATAACATGTTCATTTTGTAACAAAATACCTCCGAGTCCTTCTCCGGAAGCATCTGTAACTACCATAAAGTTTCCATTTGGATCAGGTACAACCAAAATAGGTGCAGATGTTAATTGATCCTTAATAGTTTTAAATGTTGATTCACATTTTCACTCCACACAAATTTCTTATCTTTCTTTTGTAATGAAGTTATTGGTGCAAAGTTAACTTTTGAAAAGTCCTTTAAAATTTTCTATAGTAACCAACAAGACCCATGAAGCTTCTAACTTCATGTACATTCTTAGGTGTAGGCCATTCAGTTATTGAAAATCTTTGATGGATCTACTGTTATTCCATCTTTACTTATGACATGTCCTAGATAGTGCACTTTGTCTCATAGAAAGAACATTTGGACAACTTACCAAACAATCTTCTTTTCCTTAAGATTTCAAGTACTATTTTCAAATGCTCATGATGCTCATCAATGATTTTAGAATATATGAGAATGTCATCCAAGAATACAAGTACAAACTTGTCTAGGTATTCTTGAAAGATATTGTTCATTAAATTCATAAAATTTGTTACAGGTGCATTTGTCAAACCAAAAGGTAAAACTGTAAATTCATAGTGCCTATACCTTTTCCTAAAGGTTGTTTTATGAATATATTTGTCTTTGATTCTTAACTGATGATACCCAGAATGAAGATCTATCTTAGAATATACTTGATGCACCACACATATGATCAAATAGATCATCAATTCTAGGAAGTGGATATCTATTTTTTTATTATTGCTTTGTTTAACATCCTATAATCAATACACAACCTAAGTGTTCCATCTTTCTTTTTCACAAAAATTACTAGTGCTCCCCAAGGTGAAACACTTGGTCTTATCAAACCTTTAGACAATAATTCTTGTAAATTGTTCCTTAAGCTCTACTAGTTCAATGGTAGTCATTCGATACGATGGTGCCTTAGAAATAGGCTTAGTTCCTGGTTTGATCTCAATTGTGAAATCAAACTCCCATTTGGGCGGAAGACCTGGGTAGTTCTTCTAGAAACACATTGCTGAAATCTCTTAACAATAGATATTTTCCAAGAAATCACTATCCCCTTTAGTTGTTTCAGAAATTTTTACTACATACAAGGTGCAACCTTTGTTTTTGGCCTTTTTAAGTTGCATAGATAGTGACAATTTTCTAACTGAAATTTCATGTTTTATCCCTTGGATACTTTTTTTTTCTATAGGTCATCAAGACAACTAATGTGTTTTTCAAAATAATCTACTTTAGCCTTATGTTCAAAAAGCTAGTTAACACCTATTATGACATCATATGACCCCAAAGGAGCAACATAAAGATCAAATTCTATGGAAAAACTAGGAAAGTCTAGGACTGCTCCAAAAAGACACTGACTAACTATGTGGACAACATTATTTCCATAATGTACAACCCAAGATTTTTCCATTTTTCCATCTTTTCTTTTTAGTTTTGAAGCTAATTTACTAGAAATAAAGCATTCAAGTAGCTCTAGTATCAAAAATTATAGTAATAGCATACCAAATAACTTACCTGGCACTTCTATAGGTGTAACTTGCTTTTCAGCTTGTTTATCAAGCTACTATCGCAACATGTATCTTATGTTGTTGATTATTGTCATCTTTCCTTAGAGGGAACTGATTTGCATAATGATCTTTTCCAGTTGTAGCATCCTCCTACATAGGTCCTCTTTTAGGCTCAAATTTATTTCCAACCTTGAAATTGTTGTTTGTCCTCCATAGGATTTTTTCCATTATTATTGTTCTTAACAAAATTGTTTCAAACATTTGCAATAGGTTTATTTGTTGTTGTTTTCTTACTATTATATTAGCAAAAAATTTATTTTTGGTACCAAACTTCTTCCATGCCCCCTTTTTGGGTGCAAGAGATGAAGAAGAATTAGGAATTTTCTTTCTGTTTTCTTCCTTATGGGAAGAGATTGCTTTTAATTTATGTTCTACCGAATGGATTTTTCTACAACCCCTTCCATGGTGGTTGGGTTGTGAACATCTACTTCACCCCTATAATAGGGTTTAATCCCATAATGAATTTTCATATTCTAAACTTCTCGTCAGTTTGATATTGAGGTATGTACTTAAGAAGTTTAGTGAACCTCTCCCAATACTCTGTTATAGTTAACTTTCCTTGAACTAAGTTCTAAAATTCAGTCATCTTCTAATCATAGAAAATTTGTGGCAGCCATCATTGCCTAAAGTAATTTTTAAATTGATCCCAAGTAATGCTTGATTCATCAATATTCAATTCAGCCTTATGGCTGTCCCACTAGAAGATGCCTCATGGGAAAGATGATAAGCTCCCCATACTGATTTTGTTTCCTCTGAGAAGTTTCTTATTGCAAAGTACTTCTCCATTTCATTGAGCCAGTTCTTAGCTCCATCCCCCAGTGTTGTGCCATCAAACTTAGGTGGACTTATCCTTTTTATATCATTTGTGAGTTTAGTTACTAACCTTGCCTTTTATTTTTAGGTTGATTAGGTACATTTGCATTAGCATTTGCACATTATTATTATCAACACCCAAATTCCCAACATTGGCATTGTCCACAGGAGGTGGCTGATTGTTATTACCAGCATCTTCTTCCTCCTCCTCATTACCCATAACTTGTTGTTCAAGTACAACCAGATGATCTCTTGTGTCCAATAGGGAAACAAGGATCTCATCAATTTTTTGGGGGTATAGCTTCCTCTCCACCGGGGGTGGGTTGTTTGCAACATTTCCCCTTGTTCTAACCATTTTTGTTAACAAGAAAATTAATTTTTTATCAAATTATGGACACAATAGGTCCAAGAGCTACAACCTTTCAGCTCTGATACCAAGATGTAACATTCCCATTTTAAGACTTTAGAAACAAGGAATATTTTTTTACATAATGTTCTCTATTCTAAATTACATAATTTAGAACACACATTCCAATGCCAAACTATCTCATAACAGAAAACCATATGTAGTTGTAATGACTCGGTGAAACACTGATCTCTCATTTCATGACTCGGTATTAAACCGATCTCTCATGTTACTCAGTAATGTGTATACAATGTATACTTGGTTCCTTTACCTTTTTAGGGTACCCAAGTGTTCTACTTAAGAGGCCTATCTGAATATTTGTTACCGATATTCATCTAAAATCCCACTTCTTAAACTAGGTGACATAGGACAACACAACCAACAACTTGTGATACTTTGGCCAAATATTTTAAACATGTTTATCATGTTTACATTCCTAGAACAACATACTCATCAAATGGAATAATTCCTTCACCACACTTGTTCTATTATCTAGAGTGGTCTTCACTAACTTCTGTCAGTCCCACTTGATTCAAAGTTTAACCTAGACAAGGTTAGCAACATGCCCTAGTGTGGAGGACTTCTCATGGTGACTAAGGGTACATAGACATACTCAATCAAATTTTTGATTGGGTGTGTCTAGTTATCCTAAGTCAACGTGAGTTGACCCGACACTAGATCATGTCCTATCTCCGTATAGGGAAGAACTGTGATCCAGTCATGCACTTATGTTAGTCAAGTTGAAAAAACTATGTGGGGTGTTGAGACATATCAACTGCATCATAGTATCCTCATAATGAATCCTGTCATTACAAAGGTACTACATTGTAGTTGATGTGTGTCAACATCCAACTAAGTTCCCCATCTAGATGAACATACCTTAATTAGAAAGTTTAATATCTCATTAATCACTTCATTAAATATTAATTACAACTACACCATACTAATTCAATTAGGACATTTAACCTATAAGGTTTGATTTTAGTACTGATGTGAGGTAGGTATGCAGATAAAATATTCTTCCTAACCCATTTAATTACAAGCTTGAGTTTATCATTTAACCGAAACAACTTGTATCAAGAAATGACATAATAGATCTTATAGTTATGAAAGTGTGTTAATTAGTTCCTTACTTATTTATGCCCTAGCTTAAATAAGTCCCTTTTAAATCTTTATTTTAGACTTCATGGAGATAAAGTCAAAATTTCATTTAATTCCTTTTAAAACTTTCCAGTTTAAGATTAAGGAAATATGCTTAAGGAAGCACACATGCAACCATTTACTACATGTTCATTATCATTTTAACAAGTTCATAACTTATGTCTTAATGAATGAACTCAAGGGAATTTTCCCCTTTTTCCTATGTCATGGGCTAATGCCCATTTATGAAAACTGAATTCATATGTTCCATATATTCATGATTCATACATACTTATATATCTTAAGAGATCAATCATAGTTTCTTTAAGTTGTTTATAGATCTACTAATTCAACTTACTAGTTGCATCTCTTTAAATTGAGATCTACCAACTAAGGTTTTATATTCACAACTCATAGTTTCTTTTTATAACATAAGATCTATTAAGATCCAATTTCATATCCCTAAAATACATATTCTGATCTCCTTCATTCATGATATTACTTAATAATACATCCCATTTCATGACAAGAAGGTATTACATTATAGTATTATTTAGCAATCAACACATCTTTTATTCATCAAGGAGTGATACATTCACTAAATCCAAAACATTTCAGAGATTTCAAGTGTCAAAATAGTAGTACCAAACCAATTCTTATTACAAATTCCTTTTTCCAACAAGTACATCTCAAATAATGAAGCCACATGTCATCATAATAAAGATATAATTCCTTTAATAAAAAAATATGTAACTTTCTATATGTCTTTCTCCTTTCATATTTTATGAAGTCCATCTGCAAAATTGTTAGCATGGGTTAGTTCATTGAACTGAGCATGATAAAGCACTATAGCATTAAAAATTGTTGATTTTAACTAATTGTTTCATAAAAAGAACTCTTTGTTTATGAAAAGTCACGAAAAAACCACACAACAAAATAACAAAAAGACTCATACAATCCAAAAAGAATACAATCAAGAGAGAGAGAGAGAGAGATGTTTTAAAGTTTCTTAACAAGTAAGGTTTAGTCAATCAACCTATCAACCCCATCTTTTCATCATAAAAATCATTTCAACATGTTGGAAATAAAACAACAGAGTTAAAGAAGAATAACATTTCATCCTAACTTTACCTTCACTTCCATGTAACCAATTAAGTTCCTTCAATCAACTAAGTCTAGTTATCAAGAAGAAGTATAAAATACATAAGACTATCTTTCAGATTTAATTCAACTATTTGGGTAATAATGAATATTTCCTTCCATCTAATTGTCCCACTATCTCAGATTCATCCTAAGTCTAAGATGACATTAATCATAAATAAGATCATATGGACAAGTAAGGTTAACTAAATCATCATAACCATTAAAGTAACCCCGATTGAAGCATCCTAAAAGTCCTAGGCTCATATTAGCATTCAATTCAAGTTAGAAGTCAAAGATAACATCATTTAGACCTTATCAAAAGTAAAAGGTTTCTTCTATCAAGGAAACAAACTAACATTCAAGCCTCATACAAGATACACAATCGTTAATATTCTAGAAAGGAGAAGATTGGTTTAAGTTTAGAACTTATACAAGGCTCGATACTCCTTCTAAGCATAACATAAACTTCTTTTTTTTCCTAAGGAAATTAATACACTAAGTCCTATCACAATGCCAAGAGGTGATATAAGCTAAAAAAACTAGAGAAGGAACAAAATGATACCTCAAGTGAACAATTTCCCCATCCTAAGATTGAAGAGGGAATGAGTGAGATTGCAGTCTCCTCATTTGTCCAAACTCTTATGAAGAAGAGTAAACATTTTATAAACAAAGAAAACTGAAAAGACACAAAACAAATCTCCATTTGAACAACTCACATCAGGTGCTAAAATAGTTAAGGATATCACATACGACCCAAATCAAAATAAATAGAGATTCACCCAGTCTTGAATTGGATGAGTACAACAGAACTAGGAGAAATGAACATGTAAATCAAACATCCAACCTTTTCCTTTGGTCATTTTAGGAAAGACAAGTTCAAAAAGCATGATTCCATCAAAAGGATAAAAGAATTGATTCAGTTCCTAAAATCCGGTGAAGGGAGAAAATAAAATAATAGAACAACAGGTCCAAAAAAAACAGACCTCCAATGATTTCTACTATTTAAAAATAAGATAGATAAGCATTCAAGCATTCCCCAACAAGTGTTGATATTCAACAAAAACAATCAAAAGTTAACTTAGATCCAAAAATATCTGTTACAAAGCTCAAAATCCCTATGTGGTATAAGAGAACATGGGAAGTATACATCAAGGAAAAATCATCCCTAACCGATATGCGATCTAGAGTACCTTCAAATGAAAAGAGATAATATACAATTGATACCCAAAATGGGTTTTCAGTCTAAAACGCTAAGTGGGTATTCCACTGATAACTCAAAATTAAGTAAGTTAAAATAGAAAGATGTTTTCCACTTATATTAGCAACAACATCCACAAGTGGTATTTCCGTGATGTTTACACAAGAACTCCTTCAAAGTTCTTTTAATGAAAATAGAAAGAGGACATACAAGTTGAAATCAGAGGATTTCTTCTCATCCATACTAATGTTCAAGACATGCATACTCTTAACATAAGTCTTTCCCAATCAAGAACAATGATGGTCTTCAAGTTAGAAATAGAAAGGAAAACATATGCAAAAACCAAAACAATAAGATCTCAAGAAATGGTCCTAGATATCCATACAGTTTCCTATCTCAAGTCTTCCAACAATGATGAAAGGAAACATTCTAAGCCTAGATTCTCTGTATCAAACAAACTAAGATACATACATTGCAAGCATAACCTTTAACTAAAATATCACCCAACAGATCTCGGCTCTATTTCAAGCCTCAGTTCAAAAGATTCAAGAAAAACTAGTTTACTCAGAAGTATGTAAACTAAACTCCCTGAATGCACTTTCCACTATCAAACAAAAACAATAATGCATTCAGGAAAAAAAAAAAATACCATTGAAGAAAAAGAAAATTCGATCACATAAATAAACCTAGAATATTTTCTCAAGAGAAGAGTTGTTTTTATGATACATTTAAATAAAAGCATAAGACTTAATGGAGAGGGCCTATCATGCCTGATAGAGCTCGGTCTTCTCTTTTTCTAGAAAAATCTCCAAGAAGAGCTTCAATTCTTTCCCTTAAAATGCCAACAACTCTCAAAACCTTCTTCTTATCTTTCTTATAGTTTCCATAATGCCAACTTCTTCATTCAAATGCCATGCAAGGCAAGAGTGTTCATGAAGGTTTTGAATTGAAGTGTAAAAACCACATGCAGAGCTCAAGCTCAAAAAACCAAATGACCACAAAAAAACCAAAACCCCTCTTTCTTCTTCCTAGGTGGTTTTCACCATTTTCAAAATATTAAATGCAAAATAGGATTTTCATTCCTTCCACTTCTCCCACCACCACCACCTCTAAGTTTGGAAATGACTAAGTTCAAATTTTCATACAACTACAACTCGGTGGAGATGCCAACTCATTCCCCCAAATTTCCTCATGCCTTTGCCAAATTTGGAAGTTCAAAGAGATAAGCCCATATTAATTTCCTCATAAATTTCTAGGAGTTGATGCCACCAACCTCCCCCTTTCTATGTCATCCCATAGGCCCTTTTAGGTTATCCAAACATTAGGTTAGGTTCAACATTAGCTTAGGAACTAACATAGGTCCTTAGGTCTAAGTATTTAGTCTTAGACCCCCTTTTTAACATCCCTTATTAACAAAAGAACTTAGTAACTTAGGTTAGGTTATACTTTAGGATAAAGTTCCTAATTTAAGGAACATAGTTTAATTAGGTTCTATGTTCATAGAAAATTTTCATCTCACTTTAACAAAAGGAAGAACTAAATTAATACCAAATTCAAATATGAAGCAGAGATCGAGATCATTCATGACCTTAGTATAGTCAAAGTCCAGAACCTTTCAAACTATTTGGCTTGGTCATTATGACCACAAGGTTTATAAATTAGAAGCATACCTTGGATCAATGAAATTGATCCAAGGTAATTTCATTTGGATCCCCATGAATTATGAAAACTGAAACTCAACTTCTCATTCCCAAGTAGTGAATTATTCTACATAAAAAAAAAAGATGAATTGCTTCATTTTATATTAAGCATAAACATGGCATAATTATACCTATTTCAGCAGATAACATATTACCTACAAACATGATTTCAAACATGATTATACCATAAGACAAGAATCACATGTCAGTACCTTCCAAACGAAGTCATCATAGATATCAGCCATGTTAGAGGGTTATACTCTTCTTTTTATTTTCGAGATGTCAATGAGCGCTCAATTGATTTGTAATTCAATCAAATTATATATTGTGTTTATTTCATGAATAGATATGAATTTTCATTAGTCAACATCCTTTAGAATATTTTAAAAAACCCATAAAACACTATAAAATAGTTTTCTTTTGTAAGCAACATGTAGAATTCAAATGAAATCATCTTTTCATAAGGGTCACACATCAATAAACATCAATGACAATATTTCTAACATAAGAGATACTTATCAATATTATTTTGACATCAATGACAATATTTCCAACATGTTTTCATGTTCTTCCTTATAAAGCGTAAGCGAGAGGAAAAACTTTCAATTAGTTAAGAAACCTAAAAATTTGTCTAAGTGTAAATATTTAATCCGAGTTCAATACCAAATCTAATCATTAAAAAAGTTGGATAATGAAAATAAAATCTCTTTAAAGGTAGAAACATGGATTCTATGAATTTCTATGAAGATCGGGAGGGTCCCCATCTAGATTGAATCATTTAAAACAAGTGGGGGAAGTTATGAAATAACACATGGTGACTCAATGGGGAAGCGCCACCATGTATTTAGAACTTAGATCTCTTGATTTCAAATTTTTTTAATAAAATAAAAATGAATTCAAAGTTGAGTATCTCCAATGTAAGAATGCCTTTAAAAAATGAATAACTTAATCATATTTAGTGGTATATTAAATCATAATAACGAAGAAAGAAATATGTGTGTGTAATGGGTTCATTAACCCTTTTCTATATTAAAAATGCAGTCATTTTGGGATGAGAGGATCATTTGATAGCTCGGTGAATAGTTTTTATTTATTTTTATTTTATTTTGGATGGTTCTAAGGGGGAATACTTAGGTATCTCTCTACTACCATCTAGGCATCCATAGCCCCGAAAAGATACGTTTGTCTCCTTTCATGGCCTTTCTCCACTATCAATCAAGCGTCCATATCTCTGATGGAGGTTTCCATAATCACCTTTCAAAGAAGTCCTTTTATTTTTGTTGATTAACATGTTTTTAATGCCTTCTTTTAGCATTTTAGGAACCAAGTTAGTAGGTTAAGGGTTTTGTCAAATGAGATCATTTAGGCACTCCTCTTTGACAATAAACAATACCAAGAAAAAGAAATTTAGTTTTTTCTTTATTTCCTTGTGAATCTCATCCTTTTCAATGGTTAGAACATTTCTAAAATCCACTTAATACTTTGGGTAATTCAATTTTCTTAAGGATAACTTGATTCAAAGATACTAAGTTTCATTTTTAGATTCTTTTATCAACATTTCATGTTAGCCACTTTTTATACTTCTAAACACAATCAAATATTTCAATAAGTGCTAAATTTATTTCTATATAAATGCAAGGTAGAAAAACATAAGAAACAAATTTAAAAATGAAAGAAAATTGTAAAAATGCAAAAAAACTAAAAATATCAGCTAAACTAAGAAAACAAAGAATGTAAGAAGGAAACTAATCTAGAAAGCAAGAAACACATTAAGGGAAACTAAAATACTTACCTAATTAGATCATTTCATTAGGACTTGTGAGTGGTTCATAGAGAAGTAATGGTTTAGGAATTTACCATTGATTGGAAGAATTACTTGTTTCCCTTGTAAATAGTTCAATCTAAAAGTGTTTTGGTAAGGCCAAATCCACAATAGGGATAATTTACTATGTCACCCTTTCTTCTCATGAGTCTTGTCCCATATAAGCACTAAATTTTGTATTTTAAATTTTTTCAATTTATTCATCTTAGAAAACAACCTCTTGACAATATCTTGATGCATACTGAAGTTTTGTAGGTATGAATTTCTTGCATCTTCCATTTGGAGAATGTCTAAAATTATTGCTTCAATTTTTTCTTCTCCTTCCATGTACTCCTGCATAAACCCATAGGTTAGCAATCTAATGGTGATTGGGAAGACATGTTATTGTCTATAAACCAATAAAAGTGGAGAAGACTTTAGATATTTCTTATAACTTGTCCTATTATCCGATAGTACATACTTTAGCAAAGAATGCCATTCTCTTGTCCTTTTATCTATTTATTTCTTGATGGCACTAATTATATTTTTTTGTTGACTCAGCCACTCCATTACCTTGGGGATAATAATTTTATGAAAAATTGATTATTATCTTATGATCATAGGCCAATTCATTGAAATATGAATATGAAAATTATATCCCATTGTCAAAAATGAGGGGGAAAGGATAACCAAATATGGTTATGATGTTCTCCTCAAGGAATTGGATAACATCCAATGTCCTGCATTTTTAATAGCAATAACTTCAGTCCATCTTGTGCAATAATTTTGTGGTAGTTATGAAAAAATAACGCCCATCTAATGAATATGGAATAATGACCCCAATGAAATCCAAGCCCCATTGTGCAAAATTTATACTCTTAATCACTAGTTGCAATGGCATAATTACATGTGTTTCTTTGCTAGCGAAAGTTTGGCATTTATGAAAAATCCTAAATTGTACACGAGCATCCTTGAATATGGTTGGCTAATAATAACCATCCTTTAAAATATTATGAAAATATATTCTACCTAATTGATGAAAACTTCCAATCTTCTCATGAAAAGTGTAAATGATATCAACAACTTTATTTGGAGACACACCTAAAATAGACACATTCATAGTTATTTCTATAAAGGGCTCCTATTTTTATCATAAGGTGAGATTCCTAAAACCTAAATTCTCTAATTTATTTTTATTTAAATTAGGTGGACATGTTCCATATAACATATATGATTGTACCATTCATTTTTTAGCATATCTTCTTTTTCCACTTACATGATATCAATCCTTGGATCAACATTGGCCATGAGTTGTGCTAAGCCTTGACCTCTAACCATATTTTCTAGTTTTATTTTTAAATAAAATTATTGTTATTTTTCATCTTCTTTCTTCTAACTCATTTTATCATAGCATCAACTTAATGGACAAGTCTACAACAATTACATGCACTTTTCTTCTAAGTATATAATGTCTGAACTTTTTCACTAATTTTACGAAGGCAAAGGATTTATTTTACATCATAGAATATTTGATTTGTTCATCCTTCAAGTTGTTTTATCATAAATGTAATTTGATTTTCACTCTTTTTTGACTTCTGAGTTAGCACAACAGTAATGGTATGATCAAAAGCACAAGAATAAATATTTGGATAACTCGGGGCTGATCAAAATTGGTGTTTGGATGATTGCTTCCTCAATATCTCAAAAATAGTTTTCATGCTCCATGGTCTATTAAAATTTTGAATCTTTCTTCAACATACCATTTAATGATGTGTCAATCTCAACAAAACTAGAAATCAATTTTCTTACAAAAAGATTTCAATGCTTTTTTTTATTAGGTGGAATAATGTTTTAATTACTATGAATCCTATCGGGGTAAATGAATATAACCTCTTTCATGAGTAAATGACCAAGAAATTTACCTTTTTTACAAAAATATATTTTTCTTGGGATTTAAATAAATCCCATACTTCATGCACATTTTGGGTAAGTGCAGCAAGTCGGGCGACAATTAAGTGGACATCAAATCTTGAATTTTACATCAAAAACAAAAACATCAAATTTAGTCTTCCGCGGACTTGAACCATGCCAAAAAGTCAAAAATATGTCATAAAAATGGTACCATCGTGTAGGGGAGACTGTTATCTTTGTAGAAATATTGATTTTAAAGTGAATAGAATAGGATAAATATCATTTTATAATTTTTTACTAATAGTAGGTCTTTAAGACACTTTTTCCCATGAATGTTTATGTCTACGTTTAAGACTGTAAATTTTGTTTCACTTATCAGAATGTGATAAAACTTATACCATCCCAACCATGGTGAAATTATATACATGTTCAAAAATTTTATTTGATTTCAATATTTTTTGATGAAGTTATGGCGGGAAAACAGAAAGTGCTCTATTTTCTTTATGTTTTTAGACCACTTTCATGGAAAAAATCATAAAAAATAAAATATTTCTCAAAAAATACAAAATAAAATATATCCCAAGATAGATAGCGACATCTAACTTCTCACAAAAGGAAAAAAATATATATCAATTTTTGGTCATCCAAATCATGGGCAAACGGACTGCAATCTTATAGGCATTTAAAAAAAAAACCAAGTCATTGAATTTTGAGTGTTTAATATAGCTAAAATTTTCCATTTTTTAAAAAAATTAGTAGTTTAGAAACTAGATTCTGGATGCTACAATTCGTATTGATATAATTTTTTCTAATTTTGAGTGTATGCATTTCTAATAATCCCTACAAGTTGATATTATGTTGTTATTTGCAATATGACGTCCACTTATGACCCCTTTTTGTCCCCCAACTTGCTGCACTTACCCTTTCAAGAACCTTTTGCAAATGTCCAACATGATCAAATTTGTCTTTAGAAAACATAGTCATATCATCCATATAAATGATAATGCACTTACCATTAAGACCTTTATAAGTTTGATCATTTTATCTTTGAAATGTTGCATTGACATTGATTAAACCAAAGGGTGTCCTCTTATAAGAAAATGTTCCCCATTTTGTGGTGAAGGATGTTATGATCCTATCCTATTTGTTTACTAACATCTAATTGAATCCTAAAAATTCATCAGAAAAATACATCATTTCATATCTATTAATAATTCATATGACCTCATCAATAGAAAGAAGGGGAGGATTATCCATTGATGCTCTATTTAAGTTTCTAAAATCTACACATAGTCTTATCTCCCCATTATTTTTCCTACATGCACAAGGTTAGCTACCCAAGTTGAGTGTCTAACAAAAAAATAATACCAGAAGTTAGTAATTTCATGACCTCTTTGTGAATAAGAGGTTCTAAGAGTGGATTCACTAGTTTTTCCTTTTCCTAAAAATTATATAGATTTTTATCAAAGTTATAATGTGGGTGATAAATCAAGATTCAAAAAATTTCAAATCATCATAAGACCATGAAATGACATATTTGAAACTCTTTAGAAACTTTTTCACCTTATCCATAGCTACATCTGAACATTCTAAGCCATCATTCACCAATCTAGGCTTTTATTTAGTGTCTAGGTTTATTTAATCATAACTTTTTTTTTATCATTTTCCTTAGGTTTAGCAGAACACTCTAGACTTGTTGATCAGAATCAAACATTCTTTCAAGAGAGATCATACCTTTAGGAATCATATTCTCCTTCAAATTCAAAACACCATCATCATTCAAATCATCCATATCCTTCTCATCTATAATTTGAGATGAAAAAACATCAGAGTTATTTAAAAATTGAATTACTTTTTTATCATCGAGTAGATACCTAAAAATTATCTATGTTATCTAGTATCTTGAAGGAACTGCAACCATCTCAACAACCATTATAATATTCTCCAACTCCCAAGTAGGTATAAGCGAAGAAATAGATGTAGCCAATGAATCAACCTCTTAATTTTGTTTCCTAGGTACAAACAAAATGTTAAATGCATAAAAATATTCAATTAGATCCCAAAATCTATATTTATATATTTTATGATAGGAATGTTTGTAGTGATATTTTATTCTAAATTGGTTGACAACAACCTCAAAATCACCAAAAATTGTTATCATTTTAATATTATGTTTAATGGAAAATTGTAATCCTAACACTAAAGCTTCATATTTAGCCAAGTTGTTGGTGCAAGGGAATTGCAATTTATATGAGGAAGAGTAATGATGTTCTTTTAGGCCTTTCAAGATTATTCCTACCCCAATTCTATATTTAAAAAAGGAACCATCAAAATATAAAGACCAAAAACCTAATTTGTCTTGGTTTTCTTCTAGAAATTTTGGTTTGTCCATATGTAATGTGTATACTCCAATATCAGTTGAGAAAACTTAACTTCTTTATAATGTAATTATACTCAGTGATCATATTATTTAGTTTAGGATCCCTCTCTATCCTAATATTGTTTAGAATACATCTCTAAGGAATCCACATGACTAATCCCTACTCAATAACATGTCATATGCCTCAGGGATCTCCACAACCTGAATGTCCATGAATTTATGAATTTTAGGCTCAGATGTTAATTACTTATGAACATTTAGAATCTCTTCAATCATCACAACCTTGGATTTGTCTAATTTTACAAATGCCCTATCTTATTGAATTGGGATAAGGCCAAGTTTCTTGTAAATGTTGGATGGCATAATGTTTATAGATACTCCACAATCAACTATGAAGTTGTGCATTTTTTTCCCAAATATTATAAGAATAATAAGGATGGGTGAAAATTCAATTTTTATCTTATACAATGAAAAATTGAAATGAAAATGTTTTTGGGGTCCCCTAGGGGTCTTACTATCTAAAGATTTCAACAATAAATCTCATTGTTCGTAATTTGAACCATATCATACAAGGTTATGTTTGCTTTAATATTTTTCATGTCCTCCATAATATTGTAACTAGTTTTAAGCATAATTGAGCTATTGTGTTGCATGGAATAATAGTTCCCCTTTAGAGGTAGAGGGGAATTATTCACCTTTGGATCCGGTGGAGTAGTGCTAACATTTGGAGATGTTGATGTTGTATTGTTAACTCTATTTCTCAAAGTGTAGTTACTCTTTTGATACTCCTTAAAATTGTGAACCTCCTTTGTAATTGCTTTAGGTTTAATTTCCACCTAAAATCGAAAATAATAAGTCTCCTCCATCATAGAAGAGCTAGGTGTTTTGCAAATGTCAAAATAGTTAGATGAACTAGGCATATCACTTGAATTTGGAATAATTTCAAAGTTGTCTAATTCATTTTGAAAGACTTCAAAGGCATGAAAAAACTCCACACAATCCAACTCACCATGCTTGGTTGTATTGTGAACCCTACACTAATTAGGAAAAGTAATTTCACACACATTAATTTCAAACATTTTATTTGATGAAGATTCATCTTGATTGTTGTTATTCATGTTAAATGGCCTATTATTATACCTTTGGTAGCTATAATTCCTTTGTGGGTTAACTTCATTTGCATTGCCTACTTGTCTTTGGATATTTATGAAGTCTTGGCCCAATTTTCTCACCATTATTTGGATTGAATCCAATTCACCCTTATAATTTTCTTGGTTGGGGGATAGAGAAATGGTATTATTAACCTCGAATAGGACTTGATTATAATTTTATGGTGGGTAAATGAAAGGAATAATATTAAAAAGATCTTGCTTTTGATTTGGAGCCTTGTAATTGATGGGAAAAGAATTTAGAAACAAGGTTTGTATTGGATTTGGAAGATTATGGTTAGCTTAGGCAAATTCATTGAGATGTACATTCTATAAAGAAGTGGCGGCATATCATTTGAGGTGATTTTTTTATTAATTTGGATAATGATGCAACCTAGAATTTATTGTGAATAACCCAGGCAAGCTGGCACATCACTCAACACTTAAGCTGAGTGCTCACCCAAAGCACGCAAATGCACGGACCCTCTTTAGAGTTGTTTGTATAGAATGTTAGCATGATGATACGTACACATACTCAGATTCATAATTAGTAGTAAACTACCCACAATGCATAAACCAGATCTAGATCTTAGATTATATGAAAGACAAACTAAACAATAACTATGATAAGATTAACCATACAAGAGCCAAATTCAGTTATGTCTAATGCCATTATCCAACCAATATACTCCATTGCATTAAATACTTGTAAAACATATAAGATCTTACACTATATCAATATCTCCATGAGTCATGTGCGTGTCAAAACCAACAACACAACTCTACAATAATTCACCACTCTAAACTACACAAATTAATACATATTTATAGGGGTGGGGAATTTCCCTTCACCACCCATGTACTTCTCAAAATAGGTCACATGCTAATAATATCCATGTGCCTTTACAATAGTATGCATAACATGCAAGTGCTCTAACAATAGATGTCCTATAGTTAACTCCAAGTGGAAATCCTATTATTGACTTAAACTATGCATGATGCTTATTTGCCACTTGTTCCCATAATACCATTTTGTGGAGCACAAGTCATCATATCTATGTGTTCTCCACACGTTATCTCCAAAAATAGTCCTTATCCACAAAAATGGCTAATTCTTGATCAAATTTTTTCTTGCATGCATTTACTTTCCCATCTTCATGCGCCTTTAAATGTGCCTTGTTCTGCGTGCATATCCTTTGTGTTTCTTCTCCTCGAGAGAACCATTCTTTCTACTCAACATTACCCCACACTAATGTACATTTTTGTCCTAGAAATGGGAATTCTTTCTGATTTCTCCAACAATAAAGATTAAGTAATGAAATAATAAATGAAACCCTATATAAAAGAATTAAATTTTACTGTAGCACCCTCTTCTTCAATTGGAAGGATTAACTATTGATATTTGGTTTTGATTTTGGCCTCCAAGGTCTTGAGTCACTTAGCGCATTCCTTTTTTATCCATAATATCGGTGACTATGACATCCAATTTGTCTTGTGTGATCTTATCTTTCTCATTTTGTAGAACCCAAAACATTAGCCATACATGTTAGCATTCTTTCCATGAGATCCACCTTTTACGTTATGAGTTTCCCCATCTCATCAATTCTATCCTTGTGTAGATCCTGAGTTACATCAAGGGCATCACACTTTTGTTTTACTAGTGCTAATATTTCTGTACACCCAAGTGTTTCATATTTCATCACCTTCATAACTTCATTGTCCTCTACTATAGTTTTGATCCTTATTATGCTTCTAGTGCCACACATAAATTGAGAGCTTGGTCAGATTTCTTCATCTCATCTTTCAAGGTTTGGAGCAAAGCCTCATAAGTTGAAACTTGTCTAACAATAGTGGCCCTTTCTCTTGTTACTTCTTGTTTAGAATCTTTTAGTGTGGGCATTCGAATTGGTCCATCATCTAATACCAAATTGACTAAAGTGCATAAATAATGCATAGCAAAAGGAAAATTTTTAGGAACCTGAGATTCTAGATGAGGCCTTGTTTTAAGAATGTGATCACCAAGCTCCTCAACCATGCTAACGAAGGCCTCATTCTTTGCATGTTCTTATTCCTTCTCTTCTTTAAGTGCTTTATCTCTATAATTTTATCCTTGTTATCTTCAAGAAGCGCTTGAATGGTGGCAACCTTATCAATGTTCCTCCGCGCCACCACAATAGATACCTTGACCAAGGCATTTTTACCTTCCCATCAGACATTATAGTAGGTTTTATTCTCATGTGCCTACTCTATGGTACCTTATTCACTTTGTGCGAGACACAAGACTCTTCACACACATAAAAATTTGGTTCATCCATATGAGTCTGCATGGACCAGGATAATTTCTTCCTTGTGCATGTAGTAGCCATATATGGATCCATCAGCTCCCACCCATATAACTCTTTAAGGCCCACAGTGCTCTAAAAACAGGTGCAAACAATTTTTCTTGTCTTCAACATAGCCCATATTAGGGACAACATATTCTTCACTTGTCCTCTCTCTTTTTGTCCTTGGCCCCTTAGGAACCTGGGCACCAAGGTCTAGAGTTGGCCCTTCTCCTTCTTGAGTAGTAATGGGCATGTTGGGTGGCTCACCCACAACTTCCTCTACTTCTTTCATCCCTTCCTCATCATCTCTCATCTCCTCATCCCAGGGCTCTTTTGCATCTTTAGGTTAAACCAAGGTTCTTGGTGCACTCTCCCCTAACTTCTCTTCCTCATCATCTTTAAGCTTTAACTTTCTTCTCTTCTTTTTCTTAGGGGTGTTTCTTTTTTATGGGAGAGTCGAGGTGACCTTTGTAAAGGTTGGGATGTCCCCTGTGCCTTGGGTTCTAGTTCTTCCGAGAATGCTCTTAAACTAGCATTCCTACGGAATGTGCTTTCGTCCAAGTCTTCCTCTTCTCCTTACTATTGTGGAAGATCTGCGCACTCACTTTTTATTTGTCGGTGGGCTACCTCCGCCTCTATATGGTCCAAGCCTCCACTATCCTTGTTGATTTCTCCTTCCTCATCTTCCTCTAAGGTTGAGGTAGGCTTTGGAGCTACCACATTTTCAACTATATGTTTTCCTTTAGGTGGCCCTAGGAGCATGAACTCATTCTCCATGTACTTTCAATTTTCCATCATAGGCTTAAGATGGAGATAGATAAGCATGGCTCCACTATCCCCAATAGTCAAGCTTAATGGATTCATACTTATGACATTAGAAATAAACCTCTCAATGTAGGAAAATTGACCGGATAAACATAATTTTTCCCTAAAGTATGGTATTCATGAGTCTACCTTGTCTACCTTGTAGCTTAATAGGTGCGCATCTATAAACATGTGTACTACTTCTTGGAATAATCATGCTATGAAGGCGTATGGTAGTTTTCACTAGGTACTCTATGTCTCATCCTTCATTGTAAACCATGTGATGCAAAAATGTTGATATACTGCAAATTGCATGGCCTTTCCCACCACCGAGGATGGCTCCTTTAGGATATCTTATTCCTCCTCAAAGTCCGCATGAATTCGGTCATACCATAACTTTGCCCTTTGCTTGAATGGACCACTCATTGATCCTTCACACAAATAATTTTCAAACCTCTCTGTGAGGGACTTCTTTTCCATGGGGTATTCCCATATTTTATTATTTGGCCCATCGAGCACTCCAATTTCTACAAACACAAGTGATAATAGGATAGTGCCAAAACTTATCTTCTCACCTATGCGTGCTTCCTCAATAATTATATCTATTATGTATCTAGCTAAGTTGTAAAATTCTCCTTGTGAAATCTTCTTAGCAATGTGTAGCCACATGGTGTTCACTTGTGACCACCTTTCCGATCATTTAACTTGGTGAGTAAATGTGTGGCTACTTGTATCACAGGGTACTTACCTAACTTGTAAATATCTATCCCATGAGGACCCTTTGTATATACCAACTCCTTGATGGTGGAAATGATAATTGCCTTGTCAATTAGATCACTACTAACCTCTGACCATGTGCTTTTAATCCTATCAACGTAGAAATTAAGGGTGTTGTGATCCTTACCCGCCACCTAGAAAAATAGAAGAAGTCCTCATGGACTCTTCTCATTAGCCACCAGTATAGATTTTCTGGTTTTCCAAAGTATGGGAGTTCATACAGTTGGTACACCCCTACCTTCTTCAACAACTTCTCTCCAACATCGTCATATAAACTGTTTGTTCACTTGTTGGTCTTTCTATACATCAATTTGTTTAATTCCTCCTTGTTCTCGGTGGTGTACGATGTTTGTAGTCACACACTTTGCACTGTGAAAATATGGGAATACCAATCCTATTTGATAATTAATTCTTTTGGATACTACATTTCTGAAAATTTTCTCTTAGTAGTATCCTCGACCTTGATTTCTACCTTCTTTTCCCTTTTGTTCTGATCCAGTAAATTCCTTGGTGCCATGATAAGATAAAGTTGTGAAATTTTCCTCTATCAAGAAATATCTTGTGGCCTAGCTCCTTCTCAACTCTAGCACTTTATTTCTTCTCTCTGCACACTTATTCTTCACTCAAACCCTTCTCAAATGGGGATGCAAGCCAATTTTATGCACAAATATTCTCTCCTCACCTGGTTTCACATCTCTTTGCACCTTAACGCGTTTCACTCGATTTGGTCACAACTAGCTCGCTCGAATACTTGTGATTGCAAAGGTAGAAATGAACCCACATCATGTCTTTATTTAGAGTTACAAAAATTTATCACATTTAATACTCATTTACCTACCACTGATCCTCTCATTGATTGACCATTTTCCCAATTTCTATATGATACACCTACGTGCCACAAGAACCTTCTAACGTGCCTTCCTACATTTTGGCTACATACCTCCTTTCACGTGCTTCCATGTGCCAAATTACCTCACCATTTTTCCTTCCTCTATTAGTTTTTATGGCCACAACTTACCTTGCATTATATTTTTCATTCATTCATTTCTAGTTATGGACTTTCTTAGGAGAAATTTAGTTTCTAACAACACCTTTTCATAGTATCTACACTTTTTAACAAGAGAAATCACTTATAACAATATTTTCTTATGTGTACCCATGTTTGAATGAAAACCACCCCACACCAATGGTATGTGTAGTCCTCTACGCATAAAAACACTTCAGATTGTAATCGACACTTTGTGCGAAACATGCTTATTACACAAAACACTAAACTAAATTGACAAAGCATAGCAATGAAGAAGGAAACACATTAAAGGAAATACAGTAAGGGAAATCTATACTAAATGAAAATACTTCCTTATTACAAACACCAAGAAGGATTATTTATAGTAGGGCTTCAGCCTACTCCTGTTGAAGTAACTGGGTAAGTGTTCCATCAAGTGCCTCTAACTGGAAAGTGCGACTCAAGTATGTGAGTGATAACATATGGTACCAACCAATGCACCTTAATATTTCTTGGGTGGCTTAGAAACTATGAATCATGAAGAAGCAACATCTTTATAACCTCAAGCTTCTTATCCTTGATGTGTTTGTCATGTCATCCCTTTTATCCCTCATTTTCCTATTTCCTAAATCTAATGTGCTATGATGCACCTCTCATCTTGTTGTATTAATTTATCAATTATTTCTTCCAATGCTTTCTCATCATCTAGACCTCCTACACACGCAATAGGCAAAGAAGGTAACGTAAATTCTATGGGAAGAACTGCTTCTATGCCAAACACCAACTGAAAGGGTGGGGCCTTATTCAACCTTTTGTATTTTGTTTAATATGGCCAAAGTACAACATAAACTTTATCATCCCAATCTTTCCTTCCAACATCAAAATTTTTTGTCAAGGTCTGGCTCAATATCTTATTGAAGGCCTTAGCAGTCCCATTTTCTTGAGGGTGATAAGGTGTGGTCTTGTGGTTTGTGACCATAAATTCATTCAACAATATCCTGATTATCTCATTCAAGAAATGTGTGCCCCTATCACTCGTCAGACTCAACAGACATCCATACCTAGTAAGAATATTTTCCCATAAGAACCTTGTTGTTGTATTCATTGTACAATCCTTTGTAGGTGTTTCTTCTACCCACCTTGTAAGATAATCTATACAAGTGATGATGTAGCGTGATCCATTTCTACATGCGGATGGGGAAATAGGACCCACAAAGTCTATTTCCCATTTTTCAAATGGCTCTGCACTAGTAATAGGCCTTAAAGGCATTTCATCTCTTTGCCCAGGTTTTCCAAGGCGCTGACAGTGATCACACACCTTACAATACTCCTTGTAATCTTTATATAAGGTTTCCCACCATAACCCAGTGAGTAAAATATTGTGTGTGGTGGCGTCACCTACATAGTATCCACCTACAATACCTCCATGAGCCTCTTCCATGATTTCCATGCACTCATGCTCTAGTACACACCGTATGATACTTCATCTTTTCCTAGTTTGTATAGGTCATAATTGATCAACATGAAAGGTGCGGCGTGAATTTCAAGTTGTTTCTTTTCCAAGGCTTTCATTCCTTCATGGCACCATACCTATGTGTAAAAAGACAACAATATCCTCCAATTACAAAGGTGCGTGGTTTAACTTGTATAACTATACATATGACATTGTAACTTCAATTGTTTAAGCATTCTCTTCTAATTGAATTCTTGATAAGTGGTTTTGGATAGAATTAATTTTAGCTAGCTTTACCATGAATGTAAATTCAAACTCTTGGAATAAGATAACCCATCGACATATGCACCCCTAAAAATGGTCTTATTTACCAAGTATTTCAATGTCATGTGATATGTATAGAACACAAAAAGGTGTTGATAGAAAGTCTTGTCTAAACTCATGTAGCACATAAATCATTGAAAAGGCCTCGTATCTTACTATGTAGTTGTATAATTTTATTTGGTAGGAGTCAACTTCCTACTAGAAAAATAGATAAGATAATCGATAATACCTTCTCCGGGATGAGTTAATGTTGTGCCAATGGCCATGCTAGAGGTGTCCACTGCATGTGAAAAGGTTGGTTCCATGAGGGAAAGTGTAGAATAAGCACTTTGTATTAATCCTCTCCTTTAATACTTCAAATGCACGCTATTACAGTTCTCCCCAATAAAATGTCCATTTTCATTTTAATAAATCCTCCAAGGGTGGGGAAATCTTAACATATCCTTTGATAAATTTTCTATAATACCCTGTGTGGCCAAATAATCCATGCACCTCATTCCATAACAAAGTTCTAAAAGGTGTAGCAAACACTAACTTATTGATGTTTAAAGAGATTCTTAACTATCTACACCTCTCAAATATTAATCACAAATGGTCACAATGATCCTTGACAAGCCCATATACTATCCAATCATCAAAGTAAACCTATAATAATTTGTGAATAAAATCCTAGAATGTTTGAACCATAATGCACAAAAATATTGCAGGTGCATTCTTCAGTCCAAAGGCCATCACCGTGTATGAAAAACTTCCCCATTCAATGGTGAAAGTAGTTTTCTCTTGATCCTCCTTTGTAATTACTGATGATACCCAGAGAATCTATCTGTAAAAGAGTAAATTTCACGCCCTGCAACACCTTTTAATATTTCCTCGGTGAAAGGTGTAGGAAAAGGATCAATCACACATGCAACATTCAACTCCCTATAGTCCACACAAATCCTAATCCAACCATATTTCTTTATACTGATTACCATGAGGCTAACTCAATCTGATTCTTCTAAGGGCTTAATGATGCTAGATTTCAACATCTTGTCAATTTCTTATTTAACTTTTACACACATGTTAGGGTTCATCCTATAAGGTCTCTTCCTAACTAGGTGTTAACCTTCCTTTAACTTAATCTTCATCTCACCCAAAGACATATGCAATCCCTTTAACTCATTGTAGCCCCTAGGAAATAAGTTCTAGAAATTGCATAGTAACTCAATTATCTTAGCCACTTCCTAATCGGACCAATAGTCTCCAATTATGGCCTCCTTAGGTTCAAAATCTATGTCAATTTTCACTTTATTGGTCTTCATAGGTTCATGACATGAACAAGCCTTCTTATCCACACCGTCTAAGACTTCGCTGTACCCTTTGAATGATCTATGTCTAGATTTTCTACTTCTTCATCATCCACTATGTAGACCATTTTTCTTTCTCCTTCTCAAGGAAAGCACGCTCAAGTAATTTAGCATCTTTCTCATCTACTTCGTCAAAACACACTCCTAGGTCTACCTCACTAAATAAATCCTGAATGAGTTCTTTATCCTTTGCACTATCTCCCATATTCAATCACTCCATAACTCACAATGCCTCTTTCACATGAGGTTTAGTGGAGAAGTAGTCAAAAGTATGGATCATTCCTATAGTTAATCCTTTCCAATTTCCACTCTCTCCTATTCAGCTCTGCATAAACATACCAAATGTGCACAACCTCACAAGGTGAAATAAAGTTTATGCACCCACGTCGAAGGTGGTAAAGCTTCATGCCCCTATGTCAGAGAATCTCACATCTGCTAAACGTGGTGCTAAATAGGATGATTACCATGATATGTGTAGATTTGAGTAGGCACATTACTCTGACAAACTAGGTTATTATATCAATTATCACTTCATTCCATTCTATTAGATTATCCTGTGAACCATCCACCAGCGTGCTATTGTCCTACGATGGGTATACACTAGCATATTTGTTTTTTCCACTTGATTCTTCCACTATTCTTCCATAGTAAATAAGAATACCTCTAGGTCTCATTTTTCATTGTACCGAGGTATAGATTTTTGCCTAATCTCCTAACAAAGCATGACCTACTTACGCACGCAAATGTGCTTCTTACTTTGCTCCCAACCATATCATAGGTGCCATGTGACTAATTATCACAAGAAATACTTGTAGTATCACTAATAGACTATGCATCTTCCCACTGGAGTATTCCTTCCTTAGATGGCTTAATTACTTATGGATCTTGAATGGCATGCACATAAATACTATTTAGATCTTCCTCACTCAAAGGTTCAACATAAGGTGCAGATTTCCCATTTTTCAAGAGATGATGAATTGTTCTTCCTTGTTCTCAAAACTTATATACCCCTTGTTGAACCATAGATCAACATTATTTGCATAACACTAAGGACCCAAGTAGATATGGGAAGATGTCTACTTTTTCCAGTGCTATAACCTCAAAGTCCCCAATGAACTTGGCCCTTGTATACTAATGGATGCATCCTTTAAAAATCCTATTGGAGTGGCATTAATTTGATTTGCCATAAACAATACATTAGAGGATGGCTGTAATGGAGTTCTTCCCATCTGTACCCATGCATCTAAAGTAAGAACATTAACTTCCACGCCTATGTCAATAAATATATTTCTCAAAATCCACCCATCCAAAACAACATCGAGTGATCTCTTTGTCATAATCCAAGCTATGAGGGGGGAGATTACTGTGTAGGATCTGCCTTCCATTCTCAATACATGTGTGTGGAGTGTTTCCTTTAACTAATTCCCTAATAATGGAATAATATTCTTCCTTTGGCACAACATATTGCATACCTCTTTCGGATCATCGACATTTGATTGGACCATCTCTTTGCCTTATTTTGCTCCAACTTCGCATGATTATTTCCTATAAACATTTTATTTCACCCTGAAGATTTCTGAGCACCTCCATGGTTTCCTGATAAACCTCCTTTTGATATGTAAGATTTGGGTATCTTTCATGTAAAACCTCCTCCCTAGTAAAGGTAGGATTATTTTTCAATGTTTCTCTGTAAACGAAGCTTCAGAGTGTGTAATAATTTTCACAAGTAATACCTTAGGTTCTAGTGCCAACTTTGGCATCCATTGGTTTTCCATGGTGCACTATATTCTAACCATCCTTGCACCCTTGTTCTCTTATTTATGCTACTTGCTAAGATGCTCATATAAGTTTGGGAACTCCTCATAGTTATAATTTTTTCCACAAAAAAAGTAATATTCTAAGGACATTCGCACATGTAGTGGTCAGGAGATCCACATGTATAACATGTTCCACAAGGAAACTCACCTCATCCACCACCATGGCCTTAGCCCTTGAATCTACCACAATATATTTGACCTCTACCATGACTTCCTTCAAAGCGCCCTTCATTCTAATCATAGTGCCCTTGAGTTTGATCATGATCATGGTGCTCACTTTTACCTTTAGAGTTATCTAATACTCCTATCTATCATACACCAATATTAATGGCATCATGGATTTGATCAATCAACCTACAATCTTCAGTATTGTGAGTCATGGACCAGAAAATCTTACAGTAGCAAGATACGTTCTTCCTTATCGTGTGTGTTGTAACAATGGGTAAGCGGCTTGCATCATGGTCTAAATGATATATCTTGTAGTCCTGGAAACAATGATCATACTTATCTATATGGGACAACTATCCTTAGTGTACCCTCTACTTAAAAATATTTACACGAAATCATAGTTTGTGTCTTGTACATAGCATTGGCCAATAGTTTCTCCAACTGCTTTGTCATAGCTACAATCTAATCTTCTAGGAATGAGCTCACTCTAGTGTTTATACTTACGATTGCCTCAATGCATAATGCTGCTTCAAGTGCTTTGCGTAGATCCATATATGTCTTATGTGATAGTGTCATCCTAAAAGTTGTGATCAAACCTCCGATGAACCCCCTGTGCATGCTAGCTTGCATGGATATCATAAAAAGTTTAGACAAAAGCATTTTGAAATGGACATCATATTCTTGAAAAATTTCAGTAGTTCCTACTTAATATCCTTGAGCACACTTATACTCTTCTCGCTAATACTCATGGATATAAAATTCCTTAAGGAAAGCATCCGTAATGTTATATATTCTACACAATTCTAATCGGGCCAAACTTCTGTACCAATTGTGTGTGCATCCTTGTAACGTATTTGAAAACTAATTTTCCTTACACTCAAAAGTTGTGATCCCTTTTGCATGCCAAAGTATCTCACACATATGCACATGTTCAGCAACATCTTCTATTACCCTATACTCTGAAAGATGAAGTGACATCTCCATGTAAACATTATGGGGTTGGTGAGGACCATGCCCACTTGATCCAAAACCTCTTATGTTACCTCCACCCCCAGATCCACCGGATCCCAAGCCACATGTTTCTCCTAATCCTTACCCATGGTAGGAATTGAACCATAGGATGTACTTCCCTGTGTCCCAACAGTGGTACTAAACTAACCTCCTACCATCTGTGAGGTGGTAATATTCCAAGAGGTGAGTCCAAAATTATGTGCTTGTGAGTTTTTGCCAACAACATGCCGAAAAGGTACCTACAAATAACAAGGAAGATGTCTACCTAGCCAAAGATTTACTTTTGATTTGATTCACTCCTATTATTCTACTACCCAAACTAGCTTGTTGACTACTAGTTGTATTTAGAAATTGTAAAACCAAGTGCAAAAGATAGGTTCTTTAGGTAGATTCATGATGCACCCACAACCCAAATTGTCTCTCTTGCTGGCACTCTCTCATAAGAGGCAGATGAGGGTTTCTTGACATGCTTTTCTAGATGGGTGATTTCTAAATGCTCTAGCTCCACACCCTCTGCATGAGCTCTAAATCCTTCGTGAGCCATCTCTCTCCTCAATGCCATTTGTTCTACAATCTTATGTTGCTTTCATAAATCCATCTCACGCACCTCATTATACTTAATCCATATTTCTTCTCTTTTCTGTCTAGCGCTAGGTTTTCCATATTTCAAAAAACCATTTCCTACTCCCGTGCACGATGGGGTTTAGCTATCCATCGACTTCTCTTCCAAATTTAGGGTTACCATCAAGATTTTGATCATTAGTGGAATGCCTTGCAAGATAGGTTCCCCTGGGATAACGTAAAAATTGAAACTCAGCTACCTCCAGGCAAGAATGAGTGGAAATTGAGTACTCCAAAATATAGTTATTCAGAACACCACAGAACCAAGTGTCCATAATGCGCCTCCAAATCAAATCAACATAATAGAGGGCCTAAAATTATTATTACTTCTAGACAAGTGTGTGAAACCTCCAATTCATTTTAGATGCATAAGAAACTAGCCTCTGGTATAGCTCTATCATAAAGATAACAAAGAAAATTTCATATAAACAGTCATATAAGTTTTGCTCCACCCACGTACGTGCATCAAACTTAGATCCAGTGTTGAATCTCCAAGTGCATTCTTCTTCCAAATCTACTATCTAGTCCTCAACACTTAATATGTTCAAATGGTATGCTCGCATCATGAAACATCTTGGAAGCAGCTAAAAAGAGGTCCGACAACGGAACCAATGATGCAACCTAGAATTTTATGTGAATAGCCCACACACGCTGGCACATCACTCAACACTTAAGATGAGCACTCACCCGAAGCAAACAAAGGCACCAAGTCCCTCTTTAGAGTTTCTTATACATAATTTTAGAATGATAATACTTACACATATTCATATTCACAATTAGTAGTAAACTACCCACAGTGCTTAAATCAAATCTAGATCTTAGATTGTATGAAAGATGAACTAAACAATAACTATGATAAGATTAACCATACAAGAGCCAAATTTAGTTATGTCTAATGCCATTATCCAACCAATATACTCCATTACATTAAATACTTGTAAAACATAGAAGCTCTTACACTATATCATCATCTTTATTAGTCATGTGCACATTAAAACCAGCAGCACAACTCTACAATAATTCACCACTCTAAACTATGCAAATCAATACATATTTATAGGGGTAGGGAATTTCCCTTCACCACCCATGCACTTTTCAAAATAGGTCACATGATGATAATAGCCATGCGCCTTTATAATAGTATGCACAACATGCAAGTGCTCTAATAATAAATGTCCTATAGTTAACTCCAAGTAGAAATCCTATTATTAGCTTGAACTATGCATGGAACTTATTTGTCGCTTGTTCCCAAAATACCATTACATGGAATGAAAGTATTCATCTCTATGTGTGCTCACACATTATCTCCAAAAATATTCCTTATCCGTAAAAACAAATAATTCTTGAGCCATGTGTGTTAAAGTGCACATTTCCTTTCCCATCTTCCTGTGCCTTCAAATGCACCTTTTTCCTATGTTCACATCCTTTGTGTGTCTTCTCCTTAAAGAAACATTATCTCTACTTAATAGATAGCTTCATCCTATGGAACTATCAAGTTAGTGATGTTTTGGCACCATTTTTAGAAGACTGAGGTCATAAGATCTAAGGAATTTTTGTAAATTTATAGTGCCAATTCATTTGTGCATTTGTATGGTTGGTTATTCAGGCTATAAATCTTTTGTAATATAGCTAAAAAAATATTTTATGGGTTCTTGAACATCCTTTCGCAAGGTGGTGAACCCGTGATATAAGACCACTTGACTAGTGATTCTTCCAAACTAGGTAATAAAGATATCATGGAAATTTTTCCAACTAGTGATTACGACCTTTGGTAAATTCAAGAACCGATCATATGTTACATTTGCTAGATAAATTGGGAAGATTTTACAAGATACATCCTCATGTGTTGCATTTAAGAGTGTTAGAGATGATTTGAATGTTCTAATATGCTCCTCGACTAAGAAATTGTTGGTTGGGTCAAAGACAGGGAGGTATTTCTCTAGATTTCTTGGAAAATCATGGAAAACTCCATGGATATTGATGGGATATCTTGTTAACCAAACCATTGTAGGTGATAAATAAGAAGACGAGTTTTTGCCTTGGGTGAGATAGGTGTATTAAAATATTTAGGATTATCTTAAGGGGATTTTGGGATCTTAGATTTGTACTTGTCCTAACATGTTTTTGTACTTGCAATCAAAGAAACATGAGATAAACCTTTGTTAGAACTAGATATGGTCACAATTCTAAGTAAATCTAATTTATACACTCAAATTAGACAACTAATTTCAAGGAAGTTTTGATGAAGAAAGTATGTAAATTATGATTTCTAGAATTGAATTGTGATTTATTTAACAATTATGTTTTGGGAAGGCCCTCCTTCTAGCGACATCTTTTCCTTATTGTCATTTATGCATACGGAGTTCTTTGTATAGACTAAATCATGCACTTTGGGTATATTTCTAGTCTTGAATCACATACCACTATTCATATGATTCCTAAGCAAGAAAAGTATTGATTGACCATTTTCTTTGGTCTCTTTATTTTCTTATTTAGTCTCACACACCTTCTTTCCCAGTATGACTTTCAACACTACTATTTTTCGACTCTTGACACTAGTCCCAAGCTAGGGCATCGTACCTAGGTGCCTCTGTCCCCTCTAGGCACTTTGATCTCTTTGTATCTTGCTCACATCTTTTGGGTCCTTTCTAGTGGTTGAGAATATTTATTTATTACTAGTCGGAATTTTAGTGGTTAATTATGAAATTTAAACAAGGGAATCATACAAATACAAATCTATGTGATCATAATAAGGGACTAAGCACTAATCATATACTATTTTCACCTAAGGTTACATCCAAGAGTATTCAAGAATTGATCTAGCTTCACATAAGGGACAAGGGGCTGCATTATTCTTCATACACTTCATAAGAGGGGAAGTTCATTTTTCCATGCACACATTTATTTACATCTTCTACATATAGATAGTTTTTTCTATTCAAGTGCATCTATCTAAAGCACAAGAGCTACCTAGGGCAAAATTCTGTACAAACACACGCACAAAACTACATGGAGTCTGAAATGTAGTGCAAGTGCTCAAATCATAAGTTCACTTAGTCGGTGACCACCAATGTCATTCCAAATCCCCATTTTCATCTTTTTTTTTTTAGGATTTGATGTGTTTTTGGGTTTTATATGTGCTCTTTCTCTTTGTAGGTTTTAGGTGAATTTGGAGATCAAGAAGTGAAGTACAAGTGATTAAAGATGACATCCAATGAACATCTCGTGACCCTGTGAAACTAGTTTTACGAGGTTTCGAGTAGTCACCAATGCTCAGAGAAGGTAACAGTTCCTCTCGAACTCCGTCCAGGTGCCCTAGTCCTAGCATTCTCAACATCTCTACATTTTTCTAGGTATGATTACGACATCCTATTTTCCTATTTCACTAGTTTTCCAACTCCTCACATGCTTTGGATTTATTATGAATCAGCTAAGTATATTACCCTCTCTCTTATAACTAGGGTTTCATATTTTTAGCTTACTTGTTTTGGTCAAATCTATATTTTATTACATATATATTAGCCTTATAACTTAATTAGAAGCTAATATTTATATTTCTATATTCATTAGATTATTTGGTGAACCGAATCCAAATACTCTTGGATCCTTTTGTTTCTTATTTCATGGATTATAAATATCCTCAAGTCCCTTTGTATCAATTGCTTCAACCGTACTCATCTTTACAAGAAGATCTCTCAAAGGTTGTATGCATTACCTACCTCCCTCTTGATTCACCACCTCCACAAATCAGTTCCATATTTGATCATTTATCGATGACTTGCTTGGTCCTAATTCTAATCAATCTATTTGTGTATTTCAAGACAAAATTTAAACTATGGAATCAATGATTATATCTCTTAAATCTAAAATCCAATATCTTAAGGATGCCTCTCAGGATCATGCTAGTTTTTCTTCTCATCCTCATTTTATGTCTTCTGCATGTGCTCATCTTAGTGAGCCTAAAGTATTACCATTACGGGAACCTCTCAAGTTTTATCACAATAATAAGCACCATGACATTCTTATTGCACTCCTTAATCATCAGATTAATAATCTTTCCATCTACTCATTTCTACCCTCCTTATCGGATGGTCAATTATCAAGGTCTCCCATTTTGTGTTAATCATTGAATCAAGATACATAATTAAAATTATTTTTATGATTTAAAACAAATAATTAAGCATCTTAAGCATCAAGGTTTTATCTCCTTCGTTGCACAATTTTTTGTTAAATGGTCCTCTCCAATTTTTACATCTCAATGTGTTCATAAATCTGATTTGTCTATGTCTAATGAGCATAATGCCATCACTTCTATTGTTCATTATTCATCCAAATCAAGGGCTACTTATCCAATCCATTCCAACTACATTATCACCTTTCAAGGTATGTTATCCATAACCTCCTCCTAAGCAACCTCCTCTAAAAATCAATACAACACCTCCTCCTCTCAATTATTTTTTTGGCATCATCATTACCAAACAAGAAACCACTCACTAAGCAAGAAAATAAAATTCTAGATGGCCTCTTTCGAATTCCTCCATTCGACCCCACATCCATCCCTAACTCTACCCACCATTATGATACTAGTATTCTTCTTTACGATACATGTCAAACTGCATCACCACCGCAATGTATTTCTTACTTCATTACGTAGTTCTGCGTCACTTACCTACTTGGGGGACATCATGTTTATTATGTCTCTCACTTCTACCATTTCACTTCTTTCTTCGAGTATAGTCTTTCACACATGTCTTGCACATCTTGATACACTTGTATCATCATTACCCTATGAAACACTCTCATGTTATGGTTCGCACTGACTGATGTTGAGGGATCACTACATCCATGTAACTCACATCACATCACATGTTACATTTCACACTCGACACATTCACGATACATCTTTCTCACATACATTCAACATGACTCACTACCCTATGACATAATCTTGTTCCAAAATTCATACTTTACTAATGAGGGTCTCAATCTAACATGAACCTCACCTCGGTCACTCACTCTCTACACTCTACACTTTGATTATCATATCTTTCTAGTGCACAATTCAAACCATTTATCAATGATGCACTCTTGTTCTATGGTTCATTCTTGACTATTGAGGGGTCATGTATAAATTAACCTCATCACATGCATACTCATTCACATTCACTTAGGGGCATTCTACTCCTATCACATTCCTTTGTACATTCCATTCCATCTCACTCACAACATATTGCATATCTTGGTTACATTTACTCTTTCTTACTTATGCTTACATGTACACTTTTTACACATGCTAGACAAATACATTATATGTCATTATCTCTTTCTATATACACATGTGTGTTCACTTTACTTCTAGTTATGATCACAGAATCTATACTGAGATCATTATATGCAACATGGATGCTTATCACAATACTTCTTACCAGTCCCGCAGAAGGATCCTAGAGGCATAGAATTTTGTATACACTACAGGTGTTATTGTTTCATTTCTCATAACACACTAGTATATTGGATTATACATGATTTGACATATTTTCTATCTTTCTAACATGCTAATGGGTGCTTCATGTGAAAATTTTTCTTACAAGAACTATTTTCTACCATGGTTGTGTGATATCTTTCTTGTCACTATTTTTCATTACTCGCTATGGTATGCCATTTTTTGCAGAATTTTCCCTTTTTCTTGTGTGAACACTTTGTATGTTTTTGGCCACTTTGTCCTTGATTGTCTTACGAAATTATGAGTGATGTCCCATGTCCTGCAACCCCCTTTTCATGGTCTATATTTTCTTCTTGTGTATTATCTTCTTTCTTACTAGCTTACATATTGTCTTATGCATGTGTATTCATCTGATTTGTACTAACACTTGTTTTCCTAGCCACTTTGTGTGTGTGTGCCTTATTTTCTACTAAGCACATTCCCTCTCCCCTATAGGGTATCGGTCATAGTTCAACAAAGGTGTGTCCTCCTTTGGGCCGCATTCTTCTTATGATGTTGTATGCACCCCAAATGAGGGGGCATCATTGGGTGAATCAATCACCCCATACATTAGTTTAAAGTCACATTTCAAGTACTAGTACAACATAGTATTCAATAATAACAATGGACCAAACCACGACTTGGGTCCTCAACAAAACACAAACACTAGTGCCTAGATATAAATAGTAGCTCCTGGCACCCCGACCTCATTCCTAGGAACCTATGACTAGGGAAAGTTACATAATTTTTCTAAGTTTGGCATAGTTAACAATAGTTTATATAGTGACTTTTATAAAAATACATATTCCTTTAGCACTCGAAATGCATGCATTACACCGTATTTTCTATTTTCATGTTGGATTGGACTAGATCAAAATGGATCAAATTTGCACACACCATCTGCAGTGGTGTTTATATTTCGGGAAGCAGTTAAAGGTTGGAGAATAACACTAGAATTTTCTCCCTACACTTCTTTCACACTTGGCGTGAGATTGCCCAAAAAAAATCATACTTGGCCCAACTAGCATGAGATCACCCAAAAAAAAATTCTTCTACAAAATCATATAGATCATCCTTTCTATATCTTTCACTCATCACGAGATCAGTGTACATGTTCCTTTTTGCATTTTCACATACTTTTATACACTTTTTACTCATTTGGATCAAAATTTTCATATAAACATATTTGACTACTCATTTTCTCCTCTTGTATGTTTTCCTTATGGAAAGAAGCAATCACATCATCCAGCATCAAGCGACATAAAAAACAAGTACAATGCAACATTGACACATACGTTTTCACCCCTAGGGTCATCATCATTTTTTTTGTACTTCCTCTTCTCTAGCTTCTAGGATTCACTTTTTTATCACTCCATGCTTTTTTTGTCTACTCAACACACTTTTCACTATTGATTTACATGGTTATTAGGTACACATCTCTTATCTACTTTATGTTATTGAGAATTTACTCAACAACATAAAGTAGGGAATAAATGTAGAAACTAAATCATTCACTTTGGGTATATTTATAGTTCTAAATCAAATACCACTATTCATATGATTCCTAAGCAATAAAAGTACTAATTGACCATTGTTTTTAGCCTCTTTGTTTTCCTTTTTGGTCTCACACACCTTATTTCCTAGTATGAATTTTAACACTTTATTTTTTTCGACTTTGGACACCATCGCCCATCCGAGACGCCAAAGGTGCCGGGAACCCCTAACCTCTTTGTATCTTTCTCCCATATTTTGGGTCTTTTCTAGCCATTGGGCATATTTATTCCTTACTAGTCATCCTTTTAGTGGTTAATTATGAAATTCAAATAAGGGAATCATATAAATAAAAATCTATGTGATCATAACAAGGACCAAACACTAAGCATCTAGTATCCTCACCTAAGGCGCATCCAGGAGCATTCTAAGAGCATTCAAGCATCCATCTAGCTTCACACAAGGGAAAAGGGACTGCATTCTTCTGTATACACTTCATAGGAGGGGAATTTAATTTTTCCATGCACACATCTATTTACATCTTCTACATCTAGTTATTGCTTGCTATTCAAGTGTGTCTTGCACAAGAGCCACCTAGGGCACAATTCTACACACACACGTAGAAGTACATGGAGTTTGAAATGTAGTGCATTGCTTGGATTATAAGTTCACTCAGTTAGGTGACCTCCAGGGTCAGTATGACTCCCCATTTGCATCTTTTTCTTTGTAGGATTTGATTTGTTTTGGGGTTTTACAGGTTCTCTTTCTCTTTGCATGTTTTAGGTGAATTCAATAATCAAACAAAAAGTACAGTGTGATCAAAGGCAACATCCAAAGTGAACATATTGCGACCTTGTGAAATTTTCTAAGGTTATAAACACTCAAATGTGCCTAGATAAGTTCCTTGGTGCCCCTAACCATGTCTAGGTGCCCTAGTCCTAACATTCGTAACATCTTTGCGCAGTTTTTGGGTTTGATTGTGACATCTGTTTTTATTTTCACCGGTTTATAGCTCGACATAGCTTGATTTATTGTGAATCATTTAAGTATCTTACCCTCTCTCTTATAACTAGGGTTTGATATTTTTTATCTTAATTTTTTCAATCAAATTTGTATTTTATTACATATCTATATCAATGTTGTAACTTAATGAGAATTTAATATTTATACTTATACATTTATTAAATCAGTTACACATAAAATGGATAAATTCCATTCTCTTATGTCCTACTTGTTTTAGGACCACAAAATTTGATTCAAAGTGCATACGTTGTAGGGTAGTAGTCATTTAAACCAAAAAAAGGGGTTTTTTTTTTGGGGAGAAATGGATCCTTTTAGCACCACTCCTGCACCTTCTTCACCCTGATTTAACTTTGAAATTTTCCTAAGCTAATCTAATCTAAGGGTGTTTCTCAAATAAACAAAAATTAAAGGAAGATTCGAGAAAAGATAAAACACCTAAAATAGACGTGGTTTAAATGTTTAATGCTTTATTTTCATAAATAGAATGTTTTTCTTGTTAACAAGGAGCACCAAATATAGTTTAGACTAAAATTTGAATGTCACCGATATAGATACTCAAAGGATATGTAGAACTTAGCTAAAATAAAACTTAGATCTACCAATTAAATTGCTAAATTGTGCATATATCTAAGTAATCTAGTCTAAATCATGTTATGGTGATTTACTTCAAATTTTCATGGCACAATATAAATACCACCTAGGAAAACATTTAAAGATGCATCAAACATCAATAACTCTCAATACATAAATTTTCATTAGAAGAGGTAAATGAGAACGTGGAAATATAAACTTGAATGAGTTAATGTTAAAATTGGATTTCCTTTATTGATCAAAATAACATCCCCAATTTTTATAAGTGAGGCATATATATTTATACAAACGACAACCACATTTCACCACCTTCATTAGGTTATGATCTAGATTCCTTCCTAATAGTTGGCTATGCAAAAATATCTCAAACTCACTCAACATGAGAAATACCCTATAAAATGACATTTTCTCTTGAATATAAAAGATTCCAAAGTTTAGGTCAATTTATTTACTCCTGTGTTCAAATTGAAGGGTAAATGTGCTCCAAACAAGGAGATGTTGTTTTGATAATCCATGATGATGAAACTATAAGGGAGAATGGATAACACCTATTTTTGGGATAACAAACTATTTTCTCTTCTGCGATTGTCATCATTATTTTTGTGCAACTCGAAAATGGTTGACTATGCCAAATGATTTTAAATTGTTTAATTCTTTTTGGAGAAGAACAAGCCAAAATGAAAAGTAATAAATGTAAGGAGAACCACATGTTATTCCCTAAAAATCATGTTTTATTTCCTTTTTATAAGGGCTAGATGAACCCGTGAAACACTAATTTCTTGAAAAGTACGTGGTGTACTAGCATCGAAAAGTCCTTGGAGCACTAGAATTTGAAAATTTTGTGGAGCACTGGAATTTGAAAATTCCATGGAGTCTTGGTGTTTTCAAAATCTGCAGAGCACTAAAATTTTAAAATTATGTAGAGTAATGGCATTTGAAAATTCCATGGAGAATTGGGCATTTTAAAAGACCGCGAAGTAGTGAAATTTTGTTTGTTATGTGGCTTTCCAAATTATGTTAATGATTCACGCTTAACCATTTATTTTTCTTATGTCATGAAGGTCATCTTACATTGTTAAACTTATCATCATGCTTCCTTTATTTCATGGGCTACGTGAACCCATAAAAAACTAAGTCCCTAAAAACTTGTAGAACATGAAGTTCTTTGAAAATTGGTGGAACACTAAATCATTTGTTTCGTGGCTTCTAGAATTATTTTAATCTAACTCATCTTGTTTTTCCTCATGGTACCTCATGGTAAATTTTTCTTTCATCACAGCTTCCATTGAGTAGACTACATCCTTTACTTCATGGAATTAACCAATTCCATGGAATTCCATTTTCTCCAAGTATGCATAACACATTTTTCAACTTTCCACATTGCTTCACAATTTCAATTGATTTTCCACACAAGACTAAGTTTTGATAATGCCAAAAAAATAGGTTTTGAATTCTATGGATGTTGATGATTTTCCTTCTGAAACTTAAGAAGATTTCAAACTTTTAATTAGTTAAGAAACCTAAAATTTTTACTAAGTATAAATATTTAATCTTAGTTCATTACAAAAGTGAATCATTAAAACAAGATGGATATTGAAAATCAAAGATATTTAAAGGTATAAAATCAGATTCTATCAATCTATATGAATATTAGAAGGGTCCTCATTTAGATTCAACTATTTAAAATAAGTGGGGGAGTTATGCAATAATTTTTTTATACATTTACTATAAGCATGCTCAAGGTATGAATGACATAGATTACTAATTGTATATTTGTAAAAGAAGTAGAAACAAAACTAGGAATTAATAATAAGTATATCTTAATCTAAACCTAATAAAAATATATCAAGATTGAGATAAAAGAAAAGAAAACATAAATTAAATAATCATATGAATGTAAAAACCTCCCTTGATTTTTGGATATTTTATTGATATGTGGATGTCCTAATTGAACTAATGTGTGCATGAAAAAGGTGGAATTTTGTTTCTTAGTGGATTTTTGATGGAGAAATAAGCACATCTAAATTAGATTGAGCCATATTTGGATTTCCTCTTTTTCTCCAAAAAATGGTTTGATAAGATGTATTTCAAAGACAACGTGTTAAAGTGTATTCCAAGCACTAGGTGTAAAGTGTCTTCTAAATACACTATGTGTTTTAGGATGGGGGTAGAGGGTTACTTTAATCACCTTATTTTCTTGGGAAAAGCTTCATTCTAAATGAATGTGGGATAATAGGAGTGTAGCATTAAGCTTGGATAAGTAGGATTACACTTGATCACTTGTAGGATTTAGAAGCTGTGAGCTAGGAAAAATACACTACTAACAAGGAAGTAAAATACCAACAATCATACCTCCTCCTTCGCATTCCATAGAAAACCTCGGAATGGGCTAGGAAACTTAGATTGAGCCCTGATTGTGTGATATGTAGGTTCTTTTCTTCAAGACGGAGCAAGGCCTTCCTACAACAATGATCCTCTTACTTTGCACTAGATGGGAAAAAGATTATGGATTTGGGGTGCTTCAGAATGAGGCTATTTGAGCATTAGGATGAGGCAGAAGGATGTTATTTTCTCAAAGGATGCAAGAACTTAGATAGGAAATTCAAGCTTATTCTCTGTGTGTTTAGAGGGGAGGGGTAAGGTTGTATTTATAGCCTAGGGGAGTGATTAACTTAGAGTAATTTAAGTAATCATGGTTTGAAAATGTGGGCAAGATTAGGTGAGTGGGGACCATGAAGAATGGGTGAGGATTTGATTTTGTATTTTTAATTCATAAGTGGAGGATTTAGGTGAGTGGGGACCATGAAGAGTGGGCGAGCATTTGATTTTTAATTTTTAATTCAATAGTAGAAAAACATGGAGAATAATGACATGTTGTGAGGATTGGGTTATTTTTGGATTTAAAATGGATAATTAATCAAATTATATTTGATTAATTTGAAGTGTACTTTTGTGGGAAATGAGGTAAGGGAATCAATTGATTTAGGATAGATATGAAATTAGGGTGTATACATTTGCCCCTCTTTGGAAGGGTACTATTAAAGTAGTGTCCTTTCAAAGAAAGTAGACGAGATGGGAGAAGAATTCAATCTAATTTTCTTTAGAAAAATTAGAGTGAATGTTTGTTGGGGGAATAGAAGGTGGTGAGTGACGGATGTCATGGTATCCTCCAAGATAAAAATGTCATGACAAGATGTGATTATGGATAGATGTAATGATGCCCCCTCGAGAGGACTCATGAGAATGGAATATACTACAAAGCTCTTGAAAAGAGGAGAGATGAATTCTACGAGATAATATGATGAAAATGGAGAGGAAGAGATTAGAATGACTGCATGATGCAAATGGAGAAAGGATTCAATTGACCTTGAATGTTAGGTGTGATGGTGTTTGGGAAAGAGAAAAGGGCATGGATAGGATTGGGGGTTGATTATGAGAAGAGTAAGGGAGATAGGGGAGGGACAAAAAAGGAATGAAAGAGGTAGAAATAAGAGAGAGAGGGATGATAGGGGAAGAAGGGAATGATGAAGGACAAACAAAGAGAAAATAGGAAAATGACAGAGTAGAGGTTGAAGGGATTAAAAAGAGAGATGTGCCAAATGAAGGAAGCAACAGAAATAATAAAGAGGATGCATGAAAGTGAAATAAATGATAGATCTGAGAAAAATAGGAAATGGGGAAGGATAAATAAAAAGGAGAAGACGAGGTGGGATTAGGGGTGAAATTGATGAAAATTGAAAGAGAACGAGAGAATAAGTAGAATGGAGAAATAAGAGAAATTATGAGGGATGAGGAAAGTGTGAAAAGAGTAGAGAAAAGAAGAGAAATAGATATAGAATGAATGAAAAGGGAGGGGTGGTAGAGAAAAGGAGAATTGGTCAAAAGAAACGTGAAAATGAGGGGGGATAGGTAAGGAAGATAGAGTGAATAGGGAGAAGATTGAAGGAACCGTGTCATTCCGAAGAATACCAAGGAAAAGAATATGGAACAGACCGTATGGAGATGTATGTGTATGATGGTATGATAAAAATGATAGGGCAACGGTGAAGAGCCAAGTTTTTATGGGGAAGTAAGGAGGAGACGTGATGGAAAAAGGGGAAGAAGACGATAGAGGGGAAGGGAAATAAGACAAAGGGTGGGAGAGAGAAGAGGATAACAGAGAAAATGATGTAGAAGGAAGGGAATACAGAAAGGGGATAATAAGTGGAAAGTGAATAGTATGAGGAATGTAAAGAGAAGAAAGAGGGGAGGAATGACACATATTGGAAAAGAGGCGGAGATGCATGAAATGAGGATACTAGGATTATGAGAAAATAGACAAAGGATGTATGATGAAGACAGTAAATATATTGAAGAAGGTGAAGAGAAGATGGATAGATGGGTAAGACATGACAAGAAAGGGTGGAATTGGGGGAAAATAATAGGAGAGAAAAGAGAATGGGGGATAGAAGAGGCAATGCCAATGAGGGGATGTTAGGGAAAGTTCACTAACAATGAGTGATGAGGAAGGGTGAGAGAAAAAATGAAGAAAAGGAGAAAGGTAATAAGGATTGAAAATGGTAACGCCAATAAAGGGACATTAGGGAAAGCCCACTAATAATGAGTGGTGGGATTAGAGGAGGGAAGGAATGAAGGGAAACTCTAGAAGGTCCAAGGGAGTGAACAAGGTCATGCAGAATGAGGATTGATGATTTTTAGGGAAATTCCACTAACAATTATTAGCACGGGAATAGAAGATGATGATGAAAGAATGATAGAGGAATGTTAACAATAATGGCGAACACATGTGTGGGTAGAAATGTGGGAGGATTTGAGAAGATGAAGTGGAAAGAGTAAAAATGGGAGGGATGAGTTGGTACTAGGTGAAAGTGAGGAGAGGATGTGGGAGATGAGAACGAACGAGGCAAGGATGAAGAAACAAGACATGACAAGAATGGGAAGAAACAATATGAAGGATGATGGATCAAGAAGGGGAAAATGGGGGAAAAGAACATGATTTTATACGAAAGAGATGAGACCTATGTTGTAAGATGATAGGTGGAGAAAGGATAATGGTAGGAGGAAAATGTGGTTGGTAGTAGAGACCAGGTGGAAGAATCGATCAACAAAATGAATGAAGAATGAGGTGAGGGAAAATTTCACAATGATGAATTTAGCGTAGGGAGGACCCTGATGTAAGACTATCATGTGACGAAAGTGGTTAAGTAAGATTTCCAAGTGAGAAAAACTATAGATGACAAGTGGGAAAGCGATAAGTGGTGTTTTCGAGAATGGAAAAGGAGGTGAAAGGATGTGATAATGGGGAATGCTGATAAAAAGTGATGGATGAAGGGTGTGTAGTGATGGGGAAAGACAAGAAGACAAATCATCCTTAAGAGGGACCCTTAAGTGAGATCTCCATGCCGCGTGAGTGGTTAAGTAAGATTGCTAAGAAGAGGATGGTGGTAGTCATGGTAAAACTATCCGATGATGGGGAATGAAGAGAAAATATGGATGGGATAATGTAGAGTGATGGGTGAGTGTAAGATGACATGTCATGCTTAAGAGAATCTCTTAAGTAAGATCGTCATGTTGTCGGAGTGGTTTTGTAAGATCACCTAACCAGTAGGGATGATATGAAAGGAGAATGACAAAATTGCATTGGGTACATGGGTGGAATGCTTGTTTGAAGAAGATGATTATGATGAGAGGCGGAGAAATATGATGTGATGGAGGAAGGCCATATGGAAAATCATCCTTAAGAGGAATTATTAAGTAAGATTTCCATGTGGCCGGAATGGTTAAGTAAGATCACCAAGATGAAGAAGAATAAGAATGATGATAAAGTTGGTGGGAATAGGGTATGAAAAAATGGGTGAAGGGGAGCACTGAGTGAATTTTCCATACAATGAGAGTGTGTGAGTAGGATGACTAGGCATAAGATGGATTTGGGGAAGGATGAGAAAAAGTGAGTGATGTATGCCTGAGCAGAAGAGGATACGAGATGAGGTGATAACAAGGAAGAAAGGAAACAAAGGATTGTAACATGAATGGATGAAGGAATATATATAGTGAAGGATGGAGAGTGTGAGGGAAATCATTAATTAGGATGCCCACGTGGGGAGAATAATGATGCGAGAATGAGAAGTAGAAGAGGTGGAATGAGAAGATGTGTGTGGTGGTGATTTTTGTTTGATTAGAGGGGAGGTGGTGAAGAATCATTTACAGAGGTATGATCTTAGGAAGAGGGTAAACCTCCACCGAGGATCCCATATAGAAGGGGTTATTCAAGTAAGATTGTCAGAAGAAGTATAAGAGTGAAAGGAAAGAATACAAATGGGTGAGAGGGTATAGGAATGGTGAGAAGGGTAATATGGGAATGAGTGGCGGAAGAGTAAAAATGAGGAGCGAGGATGAATGGATCAAATACATGGTGATCATGGAGGGGGAGGAGGAGTTCTTTGGATAATGAATGCTACTTGAGTAAAATCGTCAAGTAGGATTCGTAACCTGCAATGCTCATCAAGTAGGATTCCCAAACTAGGAAATATATTAGTATGAGTGAGTAGATGGGGTGCAAAGTAAGATGTTGATCAAGCAAGAAGATAATCACGTGATGAAAAGCATGTTAATTTTAATATAGCACATAACAAGATGCATCGTGATATTAAAGGTCAAGATGACTAGACTGTAATATGCATGATAGCATAGACAAGGGCCATAAAAAAGGTTTGATGCCCTAGTATGATATGCAAATGGAAGAGAACATAGAAAGAAGCCATCAAGAAAGTATGATTCCCAAGACGATATGCAATCGATAACATAAGAATATTAGAGAGAACACCGGGATATGTAGAATCAAGATGCCCCTTGTAATATAGCAAGATACAAGAAAGTAATTAATGATTTGTAACTAATAATGCAACACAAGAGCCAATAAACATGTCCCTAATGTGTTCCACAGTGAGGATTGATCGGATGTTCCCCCAAGTAGGGGTACAAGGACATAGAAAAGTATTGGGTCATTGTCCTCAAACAAGGAAACAATGAGAGCCAAATTTTCCCCAAGTGAGGATTCATGCGAGGAGAAGTGGTTTGAATTTGGTAGTCATAAGGTGATTGGATCATTCGTTGGGGATAATAGTTCAAAGGTTGAATTGTGTTGGTTATTTTAGAGTTTTTGCAATTTTGTGGAGTTTACAATATTTTTATTTGGGTTTATTATATATATATATATAAATTTTCCTTTTTTTGGATTTTTTAAGATTTTTGATGAGTGTTTCTAATGTTTTTTTGGATTTTTAATGATTGTTTCTTCTTCTTTTTACAATTGTTGGATTTTTTTGTTTTTTTTTCCTAATTTTTTTGGATTTTTTTATGTTTTTGGATTTTGAAAATTTTGGAATGTTGTTGGATTTTTGGATTTTACATCTATTGTTATTGGAAATTTAGGGACCAAAGTGTAGAATTATTTTGAGAGGTGATAAACTAAGATATTATCCACATGTACCATGTTCCTCATGGCAACTCATGCTCAGGATAACACAAATTCTCATTCCATTGGCAAAATATGGTGGTGATGATATGATGAAAAGAAGTCAGCTCCATTCTTGACTCCACATAACTAGTAAGATGTTTGGGCTCATCACCAAGAATCAAGAAGGACGCGGGAGGTAGATAATGAATATAGAGACAAATGATAAAAACAATCCCTTTGGGAAATTATGACTCAATTCTTCATAACATTACTGAATTGGTTTCAAAAATGGCTTTCACTTTATGAGTCATGTACTAGACTTAGACAATTATGTGGCCTGTTGATTGGTAAGATATGAGGTGAAGGGATAGTTCTCTCTTCACTTAGGCATCTAAATTACTTCTTTGGGGATTCTATAATTGTAATTACTTGTAAGATTTTGTATTTTGAAATAAATCCCTATTCCTTTCCCCATGCTACTAATGAGAAGAAAGGGCTCATCACCGAAGGCAAAACATAAAGCGAGTGAATTTCCTTTTTGTCTTGTTTTTTATTTTATTTTTTTAATTGCTTTTTGAATTTTTGAATATTTTGCAATATTTTTATGCTTTTATGAGAATGACCCTCTACGCTTTGCCCCATGCCACTTGTAAGAGGCAAGGGTTTATCACCGAAGACAAGATGTAGATGAGTAAGCGCACCTTCCTCCATTCACAGTCTCACACTACCAGTAAGAAGTGTGGGTTCAACATGAAAGACTATGAAGGAAGAAAGATGTGACAATGAATTATTCATAAGTTATTGAATTGGTGGAATTTTACAGTAGTGCTTTGTATTTGGGAAGGAATGTCTACCCCCAATCTCAGCCCCACACAACTAGTAGGACGCGAGGTTCAACATCAAGACCGGCGAGTTGGATGACCAAACGAACTGGGTAGAGAAGTTTAGAGATTTGGTATGAAAGATAGAATGTCTTTGAAGGGAATATGTTACCATCAGTAAGCTTCTAGGTATGACCATAGGTGAAATCGACTGAAAATGGAAGATATGATAAGAATTACGATGCTCATGCAAGCTTAATAGGATCTATATTAGCACCTATCTTCCGATGATGAATATGAAGATGTGATTTTGATAAAGAAAATATCTTCCAATGGAAATGAATAAATTTAAATTATTCAAAGATAAGAAAGATGAAGGAGCAATGTACACATTGTTTTCCTAGAATAGTGAACATCTCAAGGATAAAATTTCTTTAAATGAAGCGCATTCATTGGTTCATCAAGATCGTGACCATCTTTAGTGGGAAACTTATTAATCCTCATCAAGATCAGTCTTGTCGGTATTCATCCTCATTAATTACATCTTTAAGGGAGATCCTCAAGGATGGGAGTTTTATCTCAATAGGTAAAATGGATTCACAACCATAAACAAGGGAAAATGGGGCGGCTTCGGTAGGCGTACGGTAAGATGTACGGTAAGCCCAAAGAGGGGTAAATTTGAGTATGAAATTATGTCCATGGGTGTTGACAAAATTTTCCATGATAGATTTTAAGCTCTTATTGGTTGCTTCCTCTTGACCATTACCTTGAGGGTAGTAGGGAGTGGACCACTTAAGTTTGATGTGAAAACATTTGGCTAGGTTCTTTACATCCTAGTTTATAAAATGATTTTCCATTATCTACAACCAAAGCGGATGGAATGTCAAATCGACAGATGAGATTATTAAAAATAAATTTTGATATTTGGCTATTGGTAACATAAGTGAGAGGCATAGATTCCACCCATTTAGTGAAGTAATCAATAGCGGTAATGATGAACTTATGTCCATCGGACGATGTTGGTATTATTTTACCAATGAGGTCAAGTCCCCATTGAGAGAAGGGTCATGGTGTGGTTATTGATTGTAATGCTTGGGAAGGTGCATGGATAAGATTTCCATGCTTTTGACATGCTTGACATAATTTGAAAAAATGACATGCGTCACTTTACATGGTGGGCCAATAATATCCAACTCGTAGGATTGTCTTGGCTAAGACTATACCATTCATGTGTGCTCCACAAATACTTTGGAATGGAATTCAACTAGAAAACTCAAGGCTACTTCTTGATTAAGACATCGGAGCAGGGTGCCATCATATCCTTGTTTATAAAGAGTTTCTGTTAACATGGTGTAATGAGAGGTGTGTTGTGCTAAAGCATGTTTATGCATTGGTTTCATGTCAACAGGAAATGTTTTATCATGAATTAAGGTATAAAGATCATGTTACCAAGGATTATTTGGACCCAAGATATCACATACCATAGTGTTTTTAGGAAGATCATTGTAGACACCAAATTTGTGTCTTACGACCCTTGTGACCCGCATCTCATCTTTGCAATATAACCTCATCACCTAAACCTTACACAATTATTTATTAATTACCTTGTAATGGATAAATCCACATCACCTTACCTCGCCACCTCATTTTGCCACTTCATCATGACCTATCCCTAACCCTAAACTAACCTAATTAAGACCCATAACTTGGTCCACACCTACACCCATAACTAATGACCCCTTTCTTGCACCCAAAACCGACCTTCTAGTCATTTGACCAAGCCCGCAACGATCTCTCGGGAGAAAGCGGGGAAGGTGGGCTATTTTACTAAAAATAGCCTACTTTTTCCTTACCGATGCGGTTCTACTCAACCGCCGTCGGTTACATGTAAGCCGCCATCGGTTCCCTGTAAATGGTCTCCCAAACCAAAAACAAGGGACCGGAATTTCATTTTTGGATCGGAGGAAAGGATTCTTTGAATCAAAAAGGAAGAGCATCATGAGCGATCAAGAGAACCCAAATCTTTACTTGGCCGCGCAGACAAGTGAAGAGACAAGGAGAATAAGCCAAGGACTCGTAATGGATACTGTGAGCCTGTGATACTCAATCGATTTGATCTGGCTGTGTGCTGACCATCCTACCTCGATTACGCCTTTGCCATCAGAGCTCTTGGACCTGCATCTCCGTGAATAATCAGTAAGTTACATCTTGCATGTCCTCTTTAATAACATTTCTTCAACTTTTTGAATCATAAGTCCCCACAAATCCATTCTTGGATCCACTACCCAACGTGTCATTGCATCTAACTGTCATTCATCTACCTCTCATCACCCTATTTCCTAATATTACCTATATACAGCCCTACAAATAACACAACTACCAAATAACACCACCAACCCACAAAACAACTAACCTTTAGATCCTAGACTCTACCGATATCGGTCATCAGTAACCGCCATCGGTTATCAGTAACTGGCATCGGTTATACTGACTATAACCAATAACCAGCCTTTCCCCTACCCAGTTCAATGAAGTAATTTAATTGATACTTTACAGTCTTTTGTGTTAATTCATATTAGCAGGGAAACTGACCACCTTCGAAAGGAAGTTTTATATTTCCTAGGCCCAAGGCAGTTTCCTCATTTATTGTTTAATCAAAATCTTGTGGTCTTGTGTTCTTATTTGCAGGTAGTCCTTCCAAGACAAAAAGGAGTTCTTCGCAGTCAGCCTGATCTTTCTCTATGATACGCGCACATCATCTCGACATTCTGAGGTGTATTCCTCCAAGCCCCAACCCTTATCTATTTCTAAAAGGAGCGAAACATTAAGTGAAACATTTTATGCACTTGAGTGGGACCCATTTTGGGTTTCTGTTTCTCTTGCTTATTTTCATTTTAGGAAGCATACTTGCTGTTGCTGCTTTTGTTATATATTTCGTAAAGAATTTGTCTTGCTTTCCTAGTTTCGCATTAGTGAAAGTCATCTCTCTTGCTTCATCGAACATAATTTTCGATTTGGGTTTAAAACACGTGCATTGCATTCCTGCTTGTTGTTTTTCAATTCTAGTGAACGTAGATTAAGTAACAGGTCGTACACGTGGGGGTGATATCCACGGTATTGACAGGAAATTAATCTTACATTCACTGCACAACACATACCGAATCACTTCACAATTAACACAACAGCTCAAACATCCCCCTTTTTCCGCGGTATTCCTCCGCCCGATTGAGGTAACCTTATAAGCCAAAACAACTTGACATTTCCCCTAAGTCTCTTGTTTAGGATTCTGACATCATTCTACGTCTAAAGGCATAAGCCCACGATAATTAAAATTAACCCTAGGGTTAATCTCTGGATTTGCGTGTGCATCTTGCTTGTTTTTAGTTCTGTTTTCTTTCTCATACTTTGTCTTCTGTGATCAATAATTTGACAAATATACTAAGCGTTGTTAAAAATCAAATTAGCAGCCTTTTATACCTTGTTATCCTAGACTTTTGACACGGCATCGGTTAACTGACCGACGTCGTCTATTCTCTGACCGACATCGGTTATTGGTCGGATATCGGTTCCTGTCTTCTACAAAATTTCGACAAACCAAAGAACTTGCCAAATTCATCATTCTGAGGTTGTTTCTGTTCTTGATAGATTGAAACCTTACTGTCCATGGTTGTCATCACTCGGAAGCAAGCCGCCGCCATGGTTTCACATGCCTGCTCTGTGTCTTTGCCTGAATCACCCCCTTCACATTCTATAGGGAACCCTACGGACACCAGTGAAATCCCCAAAATTCCTGTGGGAGATAAGGAATTTGCCAAATTTCTGGATGCTAATCCTAGCACTGTACAATACTATTTGTCTCATGCCCCTGACCGTACGCCTGATGGTCAGCTCCTTGTTGGCATGCCTATTAGTATAGCTGCTCATTTAGCTCCCACTCTGCCTGATAACACCACCTTGCTTCCTGCACCTTTAGCCCCATCTCCCAATCCGCTGCCTTCGAGAGATTCATTCGACTCAGATTGGCTTTCCTTTGGCTAATCTTGGACCCCACATATCATTACCACCGATTGCCCCTACCTCATCTCTCTTGTAGACTACTCCATTCATGACTTGTTCTCTGCACCATCTATCCACACGAGCTTTCCTTCTCAAGCTCCGCCTACCTTTTCATTCCCATACACGTATCCAGTAACCTCAACACCTTATATGGGACATCTCTATTCTGTCACCTCAACATATTCATCCTCCACACCTTATCAACACTTAACCCCACCATTGTGGTCTAAGCGGTGGTCCTTGGCCCAATTTGCCTCCGTTTACCACAACCACACCATCATCTCATCCAACTACCGATCTAATTAAACAAATGATGGACAAAATGCAAAACCGGGAGGCTTCGCATTTGAGGAAGTCGTAGCGCCTTGACATACGAACAAGTTTGTCAGAGACCATTCACCCTTCCTCGTCCCCCTTCATTCATATCCTCCTCAATGGGAATTACGAAATTTACTCGTTTTAATAGTAAAGAGGATCCTCAACAACACTTGCGATCATTTAGACATGCTTGTTATTTGATTGCCCATGATGATGCCTTGTTACTCCGCACATTTCCCATGTCCTTATCTGGACCCGCCTTGGAGTGGTACAGTGCTTTAACCCAACACTCAATCTTCTCTTTTAACCAACTAGCCCAATCTTTCTTGGATCACTTCTCCATTAACATTGCTAAGAAAGTATCCATCACCGACCTTTATGCCATTCGACAACCAAGACGAATCTATCGCAGATTTCGCTGGACGATGGCGTGACCTTATCAACCAACTTACATATGCCTTGCCTCAGACTGAACTTATCGAACTTTTCACGTGGGCATGTGCTAAGCACATTTCTCCTACTCTTCAAATTCAAACTTTCCGCACATTTGATGAGGCCTTTACCATGGCTCGGAAACTAGAAATTCGAGCCTTAGAAGAAGAGAAATTGCGGTTGCGCAACAAAAACCCCAATTTCCGAACTCCTGATTCTACCAATAAACCAAATACCACCACTCCTCACGCGTCCACTTCTTCTAAATCAAAAGGAGCTGTCCACGCGGTGATGGTCAAATCTCAAGCGCCGTCCAATACTCCACCAAAAACCACCTATAAGTACAAAGCCGAGCCCATCAATTACACTCCCTTAGGAGAAACCTATGGCGTCATCTTGGAAAAATTGCTCAAAGCCGAGCTATCACTTTGCCTCTGTTAAACCTCACTTTGGGTTTGACTCCACCCCGCGATACCTTCACGGTACAAAGAAAATGACTTCGTAACTTTCACGCGTAAAAGGACATAGTCATGAAAAGCTGTAAGATGTTGAAAAACATAGTGCAGAAATGGTTGGCATTTGGGGATATAACCTCGATAATCCTAATGCCCCCGCCAACCGAAATTTGAAAATCTTCAACAAACCATTCCCGAATCACTCTTCCAACAGCAACGTAAACAGGATATCTTAGCGAGGAGAGTGTTCATGAGATCCATGCGCAGTCTTTGATACCCACCAAAGCCTCTATCGACAAAATTTTGAATCAAGCCTCTTCACTAACACAGAGCCCGAACCTCCTTTACCACCATCGAACTAAAGCGAAATCATTCCTTTACCCATAAAGGAGTTAAGCGCCTTGAACTTCTCTTCCCATCGATGAGCCTTCTTATACCACATCCTTGCAAGACTCGTGAGCGGATGTTATCTAATTTATCTATTTCCCAAACATCTCCTTCTACCATTCTTCTTTGCATACAAGAGGAAGGCTTGCCACTTCTTTTGTCATCCTTAGACAAGAAACCTCTTAAACCGACATCACCATATTCTTTAAATATGACAGATCCTCTCAAACACGCCCTCCTACCTATTAGTCCTTCATCACCTAAATCTTCTCAACGACCAGTCGACCTCTTAACATCTATTGATACGATTGCCTCATCTACCCCGTATCACACCCACAGTGGACTGGAATCACAACCCATCTTTCTTCCGTACAAAAGTTCATATTCACACGTGAGGATTTGTCATTCCACAGAAGAAGAGACAGAGGCCCTATGGGAACGTTTGAGTACGACATATTCTACTCAAATGCAAATGACCGATCCACGAGACCTCCACCATATACCCGAAGTGTTTCTGAAGCTTAAAATGCCCATGTTCTCACCTTCACCCCCCTCACCTCTACCAAATGCCCCGTCCACTTCTATTAACTTAACCAAATCTTCTCCTACGCTAGGGACCTCACCCATACCTAGTCTAACACACCCACCTAAGTGGTTTGATTTATCTAAAAATAAAGCCGTCCACCCCATTAAGAGACAGACTCAATCTCCTCAACCTATGCCTCTATCACAACTAAAACCATCATCGTCACACCTACCTTCCATATTGGGACCCCATCCCTCTACCTTACATCAATATATCATACCTCCTGCGTTTTCTTTAAAGCGACCTACGCCTTCTGCACACATACAGAGATCCCAGGGTATAGCAACACCGTCACTCCGCGTATCCTGTCCACCTATCAACCCTAAACAAATTCCATCATCAAAAGATTTGTTTTCGGTCACTCCTATTTCCCCGTGGTTGTTTTCTGATACCACATCATCTGTGGCCTCATCATCCAATATAGCTTCTGCGCCAAAGAAACCACGTTTAGTGAAAAACACGTGTCAACACCCCTCGGCTAAACCACCACCCATACGAACCAACCACGCCCAAACATTACCAAAACCTCGTACGAACCAACAACGCCCAAACATTACCAAAACCTCTGCACAACCAATGCCCTCATCCTCCTCCGATTTTGACCCACTCAAAGGATCTTACGCCAAAATCCTTGTTATGTTGGTGGAGAATGCGAGCATTTCTCTACCCCCACTTAGACCTTATGACCCTTCTAAACCTCGCCCTATAGGTTACGATGAGTCTAAAATCTGCGCTTATCACCGCACACCAGGACATGATGTGGAGGGATGCAAAGCTTTAAAAACCATCCTTCGTTAGTCACCTCTCCTAGATAGAAAGGTTAAGAAAGACAACTTACGAAGGGAGAGACCTTTAGCTTCCATTCCCTCTCCTCTACCATCTGTCCCCGCCTCACCAAGATCTCATCATTATTACAACCCCACCTCTTGAAGACCATGATTTGTCCCAACCATCTTCCTCATCTCAGTCTGAAATTAATATGATTAGTGTTGCTTACTCGAGCGCAGAAAAACAATGAGAAAGTGAAAGAAAGCACACTGCGTCCTCTCCTTCTCCATCCAACATCCCGATTGCACCACCACCCAAAGTGGTTATTCATGGACACGCTTACTTGCCGTCTCAATGGAGCTACCCATCGAGCCATGATTAAATAGCTTCACCAATCACCCGTAAAAATGACACTATATGATCTCATTCGGACTTTCAATCTCATCGACAAGCTCTTGTTGAAATTCTTCAAGGGATCGAGGTCTTACCTAATGAAACCCCGCCCCGTTGCCTCCATTCTAACACCCAATCACGTTGCCTCTCTCACCAAACAACCCACCGCCCCAACCACTTCGTCTCGTACCACAAGCTCTTTCTGATCGAGTTTCTCACGAAGATGAAATTGTCGATTTTGGTACGAAGATCCCGACTCGCCTGCTCATTCATCTCGCTTATGTCAGGGACATTCGTGTACGTCGTGTTATGATTGGCGGGGAAGCTTAGCCTAAACATCATCTCTTCAAAAGCTTTTCAACAAATGAATATCCCTTCTAGCTACATGTGTGCCAACCCCATCATGTTGCGGTCATTTAATGACGCTTATTACCTCTACCTTAGGCACCGTGATCCTCAACATTCGGGTAGGACCACGTACTTTACCCGAACTCTTCTATGTCCTTGAGGGAGAGTTCCAATATAATATATTTGGGTCGTCCTTGGATCGGGCCATGGGATGCGTTCCTCAACATTACATAGATGCATAAAATTTGAGTACGAGGGGAAGTCCTACACCGTAAAAGCTGATCCTCCCCCCTTTAAAACCTGTAATATGTTATACCACCCAAACGATGTGCTTGTACCAATCAAGACACCCGTTCATTCAACCCAACCATCCTCTTCAACTGTGCCTCAACCATCCACCTCAACCACACCTACGCCTTCAACTGATGAAACTACCGTCGCAAAAACCACTTCCCTTCCCGCAGCTAACATCCCGACCGTGGACCCCTTAGTAGATGTTTTTCAGCGCCTTACGCTGGGGGAGTATCGCCTATATAACGTTAGTTCTTTCCATACCCCACAGGAGTACGGACAGGTACATGCCCATCCTAACTATGACCGTCGTGTGGGGGAAGTAATCTCCTACGGACCACCTCACTGCCGCACTAACCTAACGTATGGGGGTGTCGATGCGTCTTCCATTGCCCTTGAGCCTCCTCTTGGTGTGGTTCCTTTCTAATCTGATTTTCAATACCTGACAAATCGTCGCTTCGCCCTCACCTTCTTGACTCGCTGTGCTTGGAAAGGCTTTGGTTTTGGTCTTTATGAACAAGGCCGACATACGCTCATCCCCATCACCACACGCAAACATAATGATCGTAGTGGTCTCGGATTTCTGGAAACACTTACATCGACAGAACCTCGTGACAGTTGCCTTCTGGAAGAGAACGACGTTACCCCTACCAAACCATCATCACCCACTTTGCCATCGTCACCCACTGAGTCGATAGATCACGAATCTATCCCTCCTAACTTTTTTTTTTCATAAATGCTATCTTCTTAGGTCCTCTCACTTATCAACGCGATAATGAGCACCCCTCTTCTATTCCCCTTCTATATCCAGACATGATTGAAGAGGACTCCCCTTCAATTAACGTTGTTGAGTGCCAGGATGATGACTCCATCCTCACTTACCTTGGCGCGGATGACTCTTATATTCAACGAGCCTTACCATCTGAAACCCAAACCATGCTGAACGAGTCTACTATAGAAATCAACATCCACACGGAGGAGGATCCTCACATTGTGAAGATCGGACAATCCCTTAACGCATCAGAACAAGTCGCCTTTACTACTTTCCTCCGTGCTCGCAACCAAGCTTTCGCTTGGTCCTACGCTGACATGCCAGGAATTGATCCTGACATTGCTGTCCATAACATTACACTGAAACCCGATTCCAAGCCAATTAAACAGAAATTGAGAAAAATGCATCCACGCATTGCCCTCTTGGTCAAAGAGGAGCTCCAATGACTCCTTTCTGTTTCCTTCATTCTGCCTATTGACTATCCTCAATGGATTTCTAACATCGTACCTGTCACTAAAGCGACGGGGGGACTTCGGATATGCACGGATTTCCGGGATCTTAACCTCGCTTGCCCTAAGGATGACTTCCCCCTACCAAGCATTGACCAACTTGTTGATCTCACTGCAGGCCATGAGATGCTCTCTCTCATGGATGGCTTTTCAGGATATAACCAAATTTTGGTTGCCCCTGCTGATCAACATAAAACTACCTTCATAACCCCTTGGGGAACTTTCTGTTATCGTGTCATGCCATTTGGCCTTAAGAATGCTGGTGCAACCTATCAGCGGGCTATGACCTACATTTTTCATGACATTATGCACACAATCCTTGAAGATTACGTCGACGATCTTCTTGGCAAGTCTAAACATCGCAGTGAACATCTCGATGTTTTAACCATTATTTTTGATCACCTGTTACAATATTCTGTCCGTCTTCAACCAAAAAAATGTGTCTTTGGTGTCCTTTCGGGAAAACTTCTTGGCTTTATTGTCTCTTTGCGTGGCATTGAGGTCGACCCATCTAAAGTCAAAGCTATTCTAGAAATGCCCCCACCTACTAATCTCAAACAATTGCGTAGTTTACAAGGTAAGCTTCAATCTATCCGACGTTTCATCTCCCAACTCTCGGATCGATGTCAACCTTTCCATCACCTCCTTAAAAAGGACATTGAATTTCAATGGAGCGAAGAGTGCCACCAAGCCTTTGAAGCTCTCAAAACTTATCTCTTGCACCACCGTGCTTATCCCACCTCAAGACGCGCGCCCTTTCTACCTTTACCTTTCCGCCACTGACCACGCTGTAGGGGCCATGCTTGCACATCGTGACTCTGAAAATCGAGAACAAGCCATTTATTATATAAGTTGTACTTTGGTGGATTATGAGACTAGGTATACACATGTAGAAAAGTTGTGCCTAGCCCTATCATTCGTGGCTACCAAGCTCCGACACTACCTTTTGAATCACAAAACTTTCGTCATCACCAACACGGACCCCATCCATTACATGTATGCCAAACCTCATCTAAACCAACGCATCGCCCGATGGCTCATGCTCCTCACCGACCTCGACCTTGAGTTCGTCCACCAGAAATCAATCAAAGGACAAACCATCGCAGACCAACTTGCGGAAGCCCCTTTACCTGGGGAACAATTTACCAATTTTACATTCCCCGACGAACTCATCGCCACTCTTTCACTCAAGGAGGAGTCGTATCCAATGACTCTCTTCTTCGATGGATCCAAATGCCAACGCGGTGGAGGAGCCGGCATTGTTCTTATTCCTCTCGACGCCGAGCCTATGCCTCTTTCATTCCGACTCGATTTCCCTTGCACTAATAATACAGCGGAATACGAGGCCCTTGTTCTGGGTCTCCAGGTTGCGCTGCACTTAGGTATCAAATCTATCAATATTTTTGGCGACTCTCAATTGGTAGTCAATCAAGTTATGGGCATCTACCAATGCAAAAATGAGGAACTTCAAAAATACAAACACTACGTGGATTCGCTTCTAGCCTTATTTACTCATTATTCTATCCAAACTATTCCCCGCTCCACTAACAAATTTGCGGATACTATGGCTTGCTTAGCCTCGCAAATTCGGCTTCATCAACTGACTCTGACATTTTCGTCTTGGTCCAACAACTCTTTGCCCCATCTTATTCAGCCCCGGTTGTTTGTATGATAAATAATGTGTCTGCTAATTCACAGGATACTTGGTATCACCAATTTCACGACTACCTTACAACCTCTGTTCTCCCATCTGACCTTACTAGTACTGGTAAACGCGCTTTTCTTAAACACATTTCTCATTATGTAGTTATGGGGGGACTCCTTTATAAACACGGCTTTGATGGCATCCTCCTTCGATGTCTCACCGGCGCTGAAGTCACCCATACCATCCAACAGGTCCATGATGGTATCTGTGGCGGACATTTTAGCGGTCTTGCCGTGGCTAAACGAATCCTTCGCCTAGGTTATTATTGGCCTACTCTCAATAATGACTGCCTCGCATATGTTAAGCGTTGTGTCATGTGTCAACAACATGCCAACCTCCAACATACTCCTAGCCATCCGCTTACATTTGGTCGTTTAGACGAGATATCAAAATCCTCTTGGCAACGCCACCGATGGATTATCACAGCAACCGAATATTACACAAAATGGGTGGAGGCTATTCCACTCATTTCAACTAAAAAAGAAAAAATTGTAGAGTTCATTAACCACCACATTATTTGTCGTTTTGGTGTTCCTCATCGCCTGATAACAGATAATGGAAAATCTTTCAAAAACAAGTTGTTGCAAGACCTTTGCGACAACTTTGGCATCAAACTTAGCTTCTCATCACCCTACTATCCACAAGCAAATGGACAAGCCGAATCCTCTAATAAAACACTAACCAAAATCCTCATGAAAGTTGTCAATGAATCCGGCAGAAATTGGCATGATCACATCCCCTTTGCCCTTTGGGCTTATCATACTAGTATTCGTACCTCCACTAATGCCACACCTTTTTCTTTGGTATACGGTACCGAGGCTGTTTTGCCTCTCGAAATACAAATACCCTCCCTTAGAATATCTCTTTAGGATATTCTCACCAACGATGATTTCCGCCAAGAGCGGTTAGCCCAATTGGAGCTTCTTGACGAACGTCATCTTACAGCTCTTGATCACCTTCAAATCTATCAAAAACGCATCAAACGTGCTTATGATAAGCGACTTCATGAGCGTACCTTTAAGGTTGGTGATCTTGTCCTCAAAGAGAATCAACATGTCACCAAACTAGAAAAGAGCAAACATGGAAAATTTGCTCCCAATTGGATTGGGCCTTATATAATCACTCACACTTATGGATCAGGCACTTATCGTTTAGCTTCGCTTAATGGTAAACCTGAGCCTGAACCCCTTAATGCCTTGCATATTCGACCATTCTACTGTTGAATTTAGTGTTATATCACTTCTTATCTACCTACTGCTCGTCCCTTGAGCTCATTTACCGCTACATACATTTTGTTTCCTACATCTCCAAATAAAATCAAGCTCACTTCTCACCTCCCCTCAAACGATGCCTTCCCCTTTTTAGTCTAGTCCATGACTTCAAAGTATTAAAATACCACCTTCTTATGGGATTTTCTTGAGTCAAACTTCCTACCAAACTAGATGCTTCATGCCAAAAGAACATCTAGCTATCTAAATTATATATAGACTGTTCCCTCGAAGGACAGCTATATGCCAAATTATTGCTGCTATTCTATATAGACTGCTCCCCCGAAGGACAGCTATGCACTAAAATCATATCTGCTACTATAAATAGACTGCTCCCTCGAAGGACAGCTATACACAGTCAGCCTTTATCAGAAGCTTCTCGCATTGATCAGCTTCGTGAAGACCTCAAGAATAATACAATCAATATCCCTTGTAGACTTCCCGCATCGATCAGTCTACATTCAATAAAATAAAAGCCTCATTCAAAAGAACTTTTGAGTCATGGACTTGTCTATTTAGGGTAGGTTCTCTTTCGTCAGAACACTCACTTTGTAATGAGTTCTCCGTACCTCAACTATACCATTCACCTCACCTCACCATTTATTCAACTCAAGGGACGTGTCGTACACCTGATAGGTTGTGATCATACAACTCTTTTCACCTATTGACTTCTCGTCTATGCACCGGTACCTAGGGCTTCAAGTGCGTTCTATGTTGTGTGGTTTGTTTTGCTCTTTTCACCTATGGAGCAATCTTTCCTTTTTTGCCTCGCATCTAGGATTGTGTGTTGATCTTAATCAGGACATGGTTCCCTACCACTCGGGTAGGCTAACTTTCACTTCTCTTGTACCTTTTACAATGTCACCAATTCGTTGCCAACACCATCAACCTTACCTTACCAATATTACTATCAATACCTTTACCAACCAACCAATCGCCTAACCATACCTAAATTGCCTGAATTCACCTCTCCCTGGTCCTAAGGGAGAACTACATCGGTCTGAGGCCCCTCCTTGCTTTGTGTAATGGGCTATGTAGGCAGCACTTCGGAGACATGGGGTCTCCCAAGGTTAGCTCGACCATCCCCTACCATAACCTATCATGTGTGGTAAATATAAATATTTTTGTGTATTTCTATTTAATCACATTCCTCTTTATCCTTTTTCAAAACACCGAAAGTCAAAACGAAAACATTCTTATTATTATAACTCAAATCAACATACATATCTCGTTTTATTTAGATGTTAAACAAATACATCTTCTCTATCATTGACACGCAGGTCGGTACTCTTATTTATTCTTATACCTTGCTAACATTTATTTAGACCCTCACGCCTCATCCCGAACCCGGTGATGATCGTGATTGTCGACGCCTTTCGCCAGGCCTCTCTGTCCTCAAAGGTACCACGGCTATTGGTACCACCCACTGATCTGCCAATCTCTCCTGTAACATATGAATACGCTCCCTCGCATGGAGATCTCTCGTCTCTAGTCCTTGTGCTCGTGACTCCGCAACCACTAACAATCTTCTTGCCTCATTCACCTGCGTTTGGAGCTGCTGAACTAAACTCTGTAGACGATCTCTCTCTGCTGTAATCACAGCTATGTCAGGACGATCACGTATACCTCGCAGCTCCGCTACCCACCATAATCTATAGGCCTCTGTCGTTCCTGCATCCATTACCCTGCGATCGGCGGCTATTTCCTCTGGCCCTTCTGGAGGTGTTGGCCGGGGAGGTGAGAATGCTGCCTCGGCATCGATCCTCATATATGGTCTATAAGCCTGGGGTATATCCTGCACAAATCCAAATTGTCGCCGCACGTGATCTAGAGGAATCCTCTCATACTCACCCGACTGTGCCCTGCGATCCACCTCAATCGCTCTACACCCCTCAACTCCTCAGCTATGTTCTCTGTTACCATATAGTTCCCGTAAGGCCTCAACCTACCTATCCGGCCCGACCCAAGGCCGCCACCCAACAACTTGGCCGACCCAAGGCCTCAACCTACCTATCCGGCCCAACCCAAGGCCTCAACCTACCTATCCGGCCCGACCCAAGGCCTCACCCTAACCATTTGGCCCGACCCAAGGCCTCAACCTACCTATCCGGCCCGACCCAAGGCCGCAACCCAACAACTTGGCCCGACCCAAGGCCTCAACCTACCTATCCGGCCCGACCCAAGGCCTCACCCTAACCATTTGGCCCGACCCAAGGCCGCCACCCAACAACTTGGCCCGACCCAAGGCCTCAACCTACCTATCCGGCCCGACCCAAGGCCTCACCCTAACCATTTGGCCCGACCCAAGGCCTCAACCTACCTATCCGGCCCGACCCAAGGCCGCCACCCAACAACTTGGCCCGACCCAAGGCCTCAACCTACCTATCCGGCCCGACCCAAGGCCTCACCCTAACCATTTGGCCCGACCCAAGGCCGCCACCCAACAACTTGGCCCAACCCAAGGCCTCAACCTACCTATCTGGCCCGACCCAAGGCCTCACCCTAACCATTTGGCCCGACCCAAGGCCGCAACCCAACAACTTGGCCCGACCCAAGGCCTCAACCTACCTATCCGGCCCGACCCAAGGCCTCACCCTAACCATCCGGCCCGACCCAAGGCCTCAACCTACCTATCCGGCCCGACCCAAGGCCTCACCCTAACCATTCGGCCCGACCCAAGGCCTCAACCTACCTATCCGGCCCGACCCAAAGCCTCACCCTAACCATCCGGCCCGACCCCAGGCCTCACCCTACCCATCCGGCCCGAGCAAAGGTCGCAACCCAACAACCTGGCCCGACCCATGGCCGTACCACCTCCATACCTTACCTAAAATCAACACCATACACTTTTATCCACCCATCCTGTAGTTTTTTGTTCAATCGAGCTCACCTGTTTGTGTTTTAGCATGATTAGGGTCCTTGACTTGATCTGTCGACCAACTTTGCCTAGACCTAGACCGTGACGTTTATCTCAACCAAACCAACCATTTGGTACTGCCGAACATGCCTAAACGTTCCTGTACCTTACCTATTATATACCCTGGAGCTACTTCCTATGCCTTGGATACCAGGATTATATCACCCTTGTTTGGATAAACTATCGACCTTTGCCTATGCACTGCTGGTTTGCTCGTCAAATCATGTACCCTAGTCGTACGATTGCATTTCAACATGCGTCTGCTTCCTTGGACCTACCCCACCACCTTACCATCCCCTCTACACCATTTACCCTTTATCAACCCTATCCCTGATTTCACATTCTCTCAATCTGTGATAGATTTGAGGGGGATTACCTATACCCTTAACAACGGAAACCACTTCATATTATTGTCCGTGCAGCTTTACAAAACAAGCTACACGACAATAAGGGGCTAATGTAGACACCAAATTTGTGTCTTACGACCCCTTGTGACCCGCATCTCATCTCGCAATATAACCTCATCACCTAAACCTTACACAATTATTTATTAATTACCTTGTAATGGATAAATCCACATCACCTTACCTGCCACCTCATTTTGCCACTTCATCATGACCTAGCCCTAACCCTAAACTAACCTAATTAAGACCCATAACTTGGTCCACACCTACACCCATAACTAATGACCCCGCTCGCACCCAAAACCGACCTTCTAGTCATTTGACCAAGCCGGCAACCGATCTCTCGGGAGAGAAAAGTTAGGAAGGTGGGCTATTTTACTAAAAATAGCCTACTTTTTCCTTACCGATGCCGGTTCCTACTCGACCGCCGTCGGTTCAGAACCGCCATCGGTTCCTGTAAATGGTCTCCCAAACCAAAAACAAGGGACCAGAATTTCATTTTGGATCGAGAGGAAAGGATTCTTTGAATCAAAAAAGAAGAGCATCGGGAGCGATCAAGAGAACCCGAATCTTTACTTGACTGAGCAGAGACAAGTGAAGAGATAAGGAGAATAAGCCAAGGACTGCAACTGGATACCAGAGCCCTGTGATACTCAACTGATTTGATCTGCTGTGTGCGCACCATCCTACCTCGTTACGCCTTTGCTATCAGAGCTCTTGGACCTGCATCTCCGTGAATAATCAGTAAGTTACATCTTGCATGTCCTCTTTAATAACATTTCTTCGAATTTTTGAATCATAAGTCCCCACAAATCCATTCTTGGATCCACTACCCAACGTGTCATTGCATCTAACTGTCATTCATCTACCTCTCATCACCCTATTTCCTAATATCACCTATATACAGCCCTACAAATAACACAACTACCAAATAACACCACCACCCCACAAAACAACTAACCTTCGGATCCAGACTCTACCGATATCGGTCATCAAGAATCGCCATCGGTTATCGAATCGGCATCGGTTATATACCGACTATAACCAATAACCAAACCTTTCCCTACCTGGGTTCAACGAAGTAATTTAATTGACACTTTACAGTCTTTTTGTGTTAATTCATATTAGCGAGAAACCGACCACCTTCAAAGGAAGTTTTATATTTCCTGGTCCAAGGCAGTTTCCTCATTTATTGTTTAATCAAAATCTTGTGGTCTTGTGTTCTTATTTGCAGGTAGTCCTTCCAAGACAAAAGGAGTTCTTCGCAGCGATCACCGATCTTTCTCTACTGACGCGCACATCATCTCGACATTTACTGGGTATTCCTCCTAGCCCCAACCCTTATCTCTGTTTCTAAAAGGAACGAAACATTCCGAGTGAAACAATCATAGGTAGGAATTAAGAGATACTCAACGAGAAAATCTGCCTGGGTCGACTAGATGTGATTTCTAATAGGGATCCAATGGTTTTCATAGTGTTGGCAGATTTATTAAAAATTCTAGGATTTGATCAAGGCTAATTAATCAAAATAGCTTCAAAGACTATCCACCATGTGTTTATATGGGATAAGTTTTTCATCCTTGACCTGGTATTCATCAGTAAATTGCTTGATGATAAGTAAAGAATCACCAAATACAACTAATTCTGTAAGATTCCAAGATATAGCTAGTTTTAATCTTACGATTAGAGCTTCATATTCTAGAATATTGTTGGTACATGGGAATGCTAAGTGAAATTATTTAGGGATAACGTGTCTGCTAGGTTTGATAAGAAAATTACTAGCCCCTGAGCCATGGAGATTACAAGATCCATAAAAAAAATAGAGTGCAAGATGGCACGATGTCTATGTGTAGAAGATCTTCATCAGGAAAATAAAACTAAGTGGTTCTGTGCCAAGAAGGGGTGCCTCAGCAAGTTGGTCTGCAAGGGCCTATCCTTTAATTACCTTATGTGGAACAAATTCAACATCGAATTCAATAAGTAATACGACCCAACTAGACATTCTTCCCATGAGAATGGGTCTGGGTAACAAATACTTGAGAGGATCAATTTTCACAATCAACTTAGTTGTGTGATTGAGCAAGTAATGACGTAACTTATGAAATGCAAAGGTGACCGCTAAGCATAATTTTTTGATTTGGGAATAACATACTTCATGCTCAATAAGTGTTTGACTAAGGTAATATACAACATGTTCTTTTTCTTGATCATTATGTTATGCTAATAGAGCTCCTATGGGATGTTCAGTGGTAGATGTATAAAGAAATATGGGTTTATCAAGACAATAGCTGGTGACATAAGAACAAGTGGGCTAGAGAGGTATTCTTTTAACGTAGCAAAAGAGTCTTGGAAATCGTAGTTCTTTTGAAATTTTGCATCTTTCTTGAGTAACTGGTTGAAGTGATGGCACTTATCACCAACTGTGATATGAAACGCCAAATAGATTATATTTTTCCCTAAAGACTATGTAATTGTTTTAGGTTTTGAGGAGGCATTTCCATAATGGCTTTGAATTTTGCAGGATCCACTTCTATACCTCTTTATGAGACAATAAACCCTAATAATTTACCAAAGGTCACTCGAACACACATTTCTTTGGGTTAAGACGAACCTTATACTCACGTAATCTATAAAAAATGTGTCTCTTAACACTTGGATGCCCTATTCATGTTTTTGATTTTGCTAATATATCATCAAATAATCTTCCATGATATCATGTAACATATCATGGAAGATGACAGTCATTTCTCGTTGATAGGTGGAACCAACATTTTCAAGCGAAAGGCATGACCTTATAACGTAAGGTGCCCCATGGTGTAGTAAATGTTATTTTATGTTGATATCATTCAGCAATACGTATTTGATTGTAACTAGAAAATCCATCCATTAAGGAAAGCATTTCATGGCTTGCCATAGAATCAACAATCATGTCTATATTTAACAAGGGAAAGTCATCTTTGGGACAAGCCTTGTTGATGTCTTGGAAGTCTATGCATATTTTGATGCCGGGATTTTTCTTGGTGATGGGAACTATGTTAGATATCCATGCCGAATAATCAATAGGTTTGATAAATTCATCTTCCAAGAGTTTCTTGAGTTCAGCTTTGACAATCAATGCAACTTAGGGATGCATTTTGTGTATTTTTTGTTTTACAGGTTTTTCATCTAGATGTACCACAAGATGGTGTACTACAAGAGATGGGTCCAGTCCTATCATGTCCTTATATGTCCATGCAAATATATCTTGGAATTCAATAAGGAGTGTTGTGAATTCCATGCATTCTTGGTCAGACAGACTAATGTCGAGTTGTAAAATTTTTGGCTATTTGGTGGTGCCAATGTTTATGTTTTAGTTTATTCTACAAGAATTTTAGATGTATCCATTTTAGAGAATGATGCTAATGGTTGATGTAGGTCATCAGTGTCGGGTGTTTTAGGGGGGTTAGTACAATATTTTTGTGTGTAATGTTGGAATTTTTATTGACATATTTGTTGGATAGAGTGGCGGTGAGATTTTGACTATGGTAAATTTTATTTTCATTTTCGATCCAAATTTTCGAGGGTGAAGGATCTAAATATTTTATCTCTTTTCCAAAATAGGATGATTCATTTAGATTGATTTCAAATAATTTTCTATGGTTGGAAGTAGGGATTTGGTCACGAGTTCCAAGGAATTCTTCGATGGCTTCATCATTTTGGAACATGTCCATGGCCGCATGATGTGGTTGGCCATGGTCTATGAGAGTTGGATGTGTAGGCTCAAAATTGATGACATTAATAGATAAATGTTCAAAGTAAAGATGTGTTTCAACGAGGTCCTCAAAAAGGCTACGTGGAGACCTGGTGTCATTATCAAAGCTGGTGTCATCGTTATCACTTGAAATTATTACAAGAGAAACATCAAACACCTTGAAACCTAGACCATATTTACCATGATGTTGTGTGTAATTGATCGGGTCTAAATGACCTTGTTCATTGGGACCGAGTCCTTTACCCTTCCATCACATGTTTTTCATTATTCGGTGAGCTTTGGTAAATTGAGGGGACTCATAACATGGAGCAAAGTTTTCATTATATAACCAAGATCCTAAAGAACTTGGAATATGTTTGTTGTCAAAATAACTAATTTTTTTCCAAACTAACAATCCCATTTGGTAAGTGGGATGGATTCTCAGATGTGGAGCATTAGGTTTTTGTTATAGCTATGTGGGGATTTTTTGATATAAAAGGATTCTACCATCTTTTGAAATTGATATTCACCGCATCTTGTGTCAATGATTTTAAATGTGTGGGATGGTGGACCAATAGGTACCTCATGTGGCTGGGAAGTCAGTTTGGTAGTTTTAAAAGATGAAGAGAATGGGTTATAAGAAGAAGGGGGTGGATTGAAGGATGATTTTTGGTTATTCATAGGAGAAGGTATCTTAATAGAAGAGGTGTGGTTGGATGAAGAAGGTTGGATAGGTGAGGAAGAAGATGGTGTGGTGGAAGAATAATTGTTGCTAGAAGAAGAAGCTTGATTAGTGGAAGAAGATGATTGATTAGTGGGAGGAGGACTGGTGGAAGATATTGTTGACTAGTGGAAGATAATGGATTGGAAAATGTGTTTTGGTTAGAAGATGATGGTTTCAGATCATTATTAGGGAGTGTATCAGATCGATGTGTGTTTGTTAGGGATTATGTGAGGTGGAGCATACTTATCCATTGATGGACAATAGTGATCATGTGATACCATCCTTCAAGGAATCTATAATACTCAAATGGTTGGGGATCCACACGTAACGTAAATTCCTTGTCCAAATGAGGAAATTTAATACATTGGTGGAATGTTGATGGGACGGATTTCATGGCATGAATCCATGGTCGGTGATGAGAATGTTATATGCAACTTCTACATCCACCACATGACAAACCATGTCTAAGGTGATGGGTCCAACTTGGAGAGGCAACGTGATTGTGCCTTGAACTTTCTCTCGCTATTATCATACCCATGAATGGTTATGATATTGTTTTGTAAATCATTTTTAGTGTAACCTAGACAACGTAAAAGTTTCATGGAACAAATATTCAATGCGGATCCATTGTCGATTAAGACACACTTGATCTTACGATGAGTTATATAACCCTCAATGTATAAAGAATGATTATTAGCGATGTTGGGATTAAGAAGGTTGGGATGAAAAGATAAAATAGGATTGGGGACTGTAAGATGTGTAATTAAAGCCTGGAATTGTTGTGAATTGATGTCCTCAAGGACATGAGTGTTATTCAATGTTTGCATAAGGATGTGTTGTAGTGTGGGAGAAGAATTAAGTAGTTCCATGATGGAAATTTGTGTTGTAGTCTTCTCTAATTGTTTGAAAATATTGAATGATGGCATAGGTTGTGGAGAGAATTGGTGGTGGAATTAGATGGTGGATTAGGAGGTGATGTGGGGGATGAAGTGGAAGATTTTTTTGTTGTAGGGACCCACATTTTTTTTGTCTAGTGGTGATCGCACAGTTAGTTCTGATCTTTATAGTTGCCACTAAGTCTTGGTCATAGTCTATGGTCGAGATGACTGAGTCATACTCGACATTGCTTGATGATTAACCCTTATCTTTTGAATTGTTATCGTGGTTAGGGAAGGGATTTTTGAACATGTGAAGTTTTTCATTAGGTGTTTTTGTCTCAGAAGTATTTTCAACTTCTATGTCTCCATTCAATCAGGTCTTGGATGTAATGGCAGAGTTACATGCATCGATCTATAGAGTGCCCTTTTATGCGATGGTAATCACAATATTCATTTGTCCTTATACCAATTTGGTTTGGGTTGTCCTTCTTGAAGGGTTTGACGATGGGATATGTAATCATATTGGCATTTTCAAATGATGAAAGACACTAGATAGACTTTCTCGAGAGGAGTGAACTGTCTTCATCGGTCCCGAGAAGGAACTTCCTTTCTAGGGATAATGATTGGTTGTTTGGATTTTAATGTGTTGATGGGATGGTTTTGAACGTTTTGGACATGGTGGGAATTAGTAACGCCATCGTTGACGATATTTTGATTATGGTTAAAGAATTTAGATTTGTCTGGTTCTGAGGGGTGTCTCGATAAGGTTGGTCCCTAAAGGGTGCTTTAAGTAAGCCCTTAGAAATGAGGATTTTTTATTTGTGTGCCCTTTTCGATGACTTCTTGAAACTATTTAGACAATGCATTTGCATGTGGAATGATAATTCGGCATTGAGATTAGGAACAAAAATGCTAACTAGTTGTCTCTCGGGTATTGAGCAGGGAAATCGGCTTGCAATTCCTCGCCATCGTTGTAAAAAGGAGGAAAAGTTTTTGTTTGGCCTTTTCCTAGTGTTACAGAGATCAAGCATGGTTATTTATGAGTCTAAGTTATAGGAAAAATGTTTGAAAAATTTCTCTGATAAGTCTACGAATGTCGTGACCGACCCTTTGGGAAGATGGAAAAACTAGTCTAAAGCCTGTCCTCCTAAACTTTGGGGGAATAATCATAAAAGGTATGTGTCTCGATAGGAAACTTCCTGACATTGCATGTAAAATTCCTTGACATGTTCACGGGGTCACCTTTGCTTTTGTATTTATCAAACTTTGGGATTTCGAAGGATGATGGAAATGGTAAGCGTGATATCTCTGTATCAAATGGATAAGGACACAATTCTTCAAAGTTGAATTGTTTTGATTGTTTTTGTAGTCCCTGAATGGTGTCTTTCATATGTTTCCATTCTTGTGTGAATGGAGAGGGGGGATGGTTTATCAAAAATGTCATGAGTATTGGAGTCTAGATTGGGGTCTTTTAATCTTTCAGCTCTAGTCGATTGCTTCCTCAAGTTTCTTTGTTAAGTCTTGGATTTTAGTGAATAACTCGTGGCTGAAGAGCCATTTGGATTGTTTGGTATTTCATTGTGATAACTTGATTCACCATTGTCGATAAGTTTGTTTAAATTTTCAGTCCCAAAGTCAGGGGGTAGTTTTGCCCCCATGGCTAGGATGCGTAATAGATATTCATTTTTGTTTTGTTCTATCACCCTATTGACTTGTTCTTGTTCTTCATTGGTGAGTTCTAGTTGTGTGACTTCTTCATCGTCATTTTCATGATTGTGACTATGTGTGAATACCATGATGAAATGTGTCTGATTAAGCTAAAAAGTGGGTAGGAATTTTGAGTAGGTGTGATTAAATGAGAACTTGATTACTTTGGATTTAGCTCGAATAAGCTCGTGATGACTGATAAGGAGAGTAACTCAAAAAGTTATCTCAATATGATGGTGATGTAACTCGAGATGAGTTATTAGGGAATTTTTTGCACGTTGTGTAGATTTGGCTTGAACAAGCTCTGGATTGTTGACGGGGAAAGTAACCCAAATAGGTTAATCTCAATATGGTTGTGATATAACTCAAAATGAGTTATGAAAGGATTTGTGTTGGTTGTGATTTGGATAAACATGATGGTGGAAAAATAATGAGTGAACTCAAACAAGTCACCCAATATTAGTTTGATATAGCTTGAAACAAGCTATGAAGGATGTTTTGACAATTGACGATATGGGGAGTGAATGCTAGTCACTCAATATTAGTTGGATATAGCCAAAGACAAGCTATGGTAGATGTATTGTTGGCTGAAGCAAGCTAATGAAATTGGTGTGATGTTTTGGTCTGCGTTGTTGGATTGTTTGGATGTTTTTGCTTGGTATTGAATTGGTCAAGAAATATTTTTTTGTGGAACACAACTAGGGTTTGAACTTTTATAATGAACACATTGATATCAACCAAGTTTTATGATAAAACAATGCTAAACTATTTTGTTTTCAAACAACAAGCAATCATGTGGATCAATTGTTTTGGCTTAGGAGGTAAATTCTTCAGGAATGATCATTGTTTCATGCAATCATACAAGTATGTTGTGGAATGATGGATGTAAGCTCTTATTACTCCAAAAATATGCATCCTCGATATACCCTAGTCTGATATACCTAATTCTGTATGGGGACATAATTGGTATGGGAACCCTTAGAGCATTGGAGGAGACTCACCAATTCTTACTTTCCTATTTTGGAGTGAATCACCACGTCCAAAATAGGTTTTGTGAAAAGGTGGAAGGTGATGGGGGATGAATGTGTATGGTGTCCTTATAACTCCTGAAGATTTACAGGGATGATGCCAGGCTTTGTTGTTACAACTATTTAGGCATGACTCGCATGTGCCACATGACAACATTACCTATAAGTGAAGAGCAGGGGTGAGGTAAATACCGAAACGTTGTGTTGAGACTAGGTCTCAAAGTGTAATGTAGATGCAAATGTTGTTGGTGCGTGGTAGTCAAGTCCACGTCCGGTGTAGCTTTGGTGGTGATGAAATCCACCTCGACTACGTGCAAAAACAAAATGATAAAGTGATTAAATGCAAGGTTCTTTCCAACTTGAAATAAATCACTAGTAGAAAATAATTACGTACTGAGCATGCTAATTTTTTTGGTTTCAACAATTTTCTTTGAATGGTGGTACTTTTTGCGGGATTTTTTTTTTTTTTTGTTTTTTTAATAATATTCTAGTGATGTGGTCTAAAAGAATAGATTAGTAGTTATCCTGTAGATGACATGTTAGAAAATTGATCGTGGTTGTTTTTTATTTTCTAGATCGCTCGAAGGTGCAGGAAAAGAGCATACACAACCAATGACCGAACAAATATTAATAATATGACAAAGTAAAATAATGATTGAAATGACAATTAGAAAACAAGGCTAGAGGATCCTGCAATGTTAGAACAAGAAACTAAACAATTATGACCATTTCTGATTTTCCAGATCACTCGAAGGTGCAGGAAAAGAGCATACGCGGATACAATTGGAATAGAGATTTTTGTAAAATTTTAGTAATTATTACAATTAATTGTGATTGTGAAATAGTAATAATGATTATCTTCACAAAAAAAAAAACAATGAAAGAAGAGCATTAAAAAAATGTTACTAGAAGTGTCATCTTGGAAAATTGGAATGTAAGGCAAAAAATTATTGTTTTATAGAGCCCAGGTGGCCTCAGTTGTGCAAAAGATGATGGGGAATGTGACCTAATAATTTTGGTAGATAGGTGTTAAAAAGGTCTTATATTGTGAAAAAGGTCCCTAAGAAAATGGTTAGTAGTTTGTACTCCACACACAAGGATTAGTAGAATGATCACAAAAAATAATTAATTATAATCACGAAGTGTTAAAAATCACAAAAGTAAGTTGATAAAATAAAATGTGAAGATTGTAGTTTTTAAATTTTCTAATGTTTTTGTAGTTAAATACAATAAAGTAAGCAAATAGCTAACATGAACGAGTCAAGATTAACGATTTGTTGGGACCTAAGTAATATAAACACAACCAACTAAGCATTCACATGACCTAAATAAGAATAAAAGAGTAAGCAAGTTAGAATTCATTAAAAAAGTTAAAAGAATAAAAAATGATTTAATAAAAAATAAAATTTAAAAAAGTAGATAAAAAGCGAAATCAAAAAAAAATTGTAATAAAAAGGAAGGTGATTCTAAAGTGGACTTATATTAAAAGTGGAATTTTGAAGGAGGAAAAAACAAATTGAATGAATAAAAATATGAAATAGATATATGATGGGATATTGACTAAAAGGATGGATTATAAAAGGTAGACTAATGGTAAAGAAAGAAATGAATTAAATAATGGAAGGAAAATATGGGCGAAGGACCTAAGTGTTAGTCTAAATAATAAATCTAATGAAAATGGAATAAGAACATGGTTGGAAATAGGAAATGACTTAATAAAATTTATTAGATGTTTACGTTTATGAAATGATTCAAAAGTGGAATGTCATGGATATGGATGGAAGATCGGTGAAAATCATCATGAGTCAAAAATATTTCATGAAATTTTGTTTCCTAAATTAACATATGTAATGGGAAATATAAAAAAAGAAAAATAAAATTTAACCCACATATAAAATGTAACGTCCAAATCATGAAAAATTATGCAAAAAATGGATGATATTCCATGAACTTGTGATCCATGGAAAAATGGTGATAAAGTGGGATTTGACAAAATAGTGGGTCCTCGCCACATTTGATTCCATAGTTGAAAATGTATTTAGGTATTATAGATAAAAATTCATTTAACAAAAAATCTCAAAGGAAAATAGAAGATGTGAGATGAGAGGGTGGGAAATGTGTGTTTAAAACTTACAAAGATGAAAAATTTGAATGATATAATGAGATGATATCTAGAGTCCAGAGGAGATGGCTATGAATTTGAGTCAAAAGGAATGACTATATGTGGAGGAGGAAAATCGGAGCATGGGAAGTATAACTATATGGGAAGGATAAGAGAAGCCAAAGAGTGAGTGGGGAGAGGGAAGTGGGAGAAGGATAGGATGTGGGAGAGTTAGAAAGTTATAGGCCAAAAAATATGGGGCTTAGTTGAGTGTAGAGAATTAAAAGCTTGTATTTGGGAGAGAGAGGGGGAAAATGTTTACAACATATGGGATTGGTGAGGGGAGGAGGGGATGGGACATGGAGAGAGTTGGGAGAGGAGGTGGAGAGGATTGTGGGAGGAGGGTCGAGGGGAGGAGGGATGGGTGGAGTGGGTTTGGGCGGTGAGATGGGGAAGGGGATGGGTGGGATATGGGGAGTGCGGGATGGTGGGAAGGATTGGAGTGGGAGAGTTGGTGTGGAGGGGGGTGGGTGGGTGGGAGATGGGGATGTGAGGAGTTGAAGGTTGGAGGGAGAGGGGTGGTGGAGGAGGTGTAGGAGGTGGGAGGATGGGGAGATGAGTGGAGGGAGGTGGGGATGAGTGGGGTGGAAAGGAGAGAGGGAGAAGGGAGAGGTTGGACATGGGAGGGTTGGGAGAGGACTTGGAGGTGTGGGGAGGGGAGATGGTGGGAAGAGTTGGATGGGAGGAGATGAGGGTGAGATGTGGAGGAAGGATGGGGAAAGGATTGAAATGGGGAAATGGGGAAGGAGTTAGTTGGAAGATAGTGGGGGGTAGCGGGTTTAGGATTTGGAAGTGGGAGGTGTGATCGGGAGGGATATGGGAGAATGGGAGAGAATGGAGGAGAAGAGATGAAGTGGAAGGAAGGAGATGAGATGGGTGGGAAGGAGTTATGAGGGGTGAGGTGGGATAGGTGATTTAGGTTTGGGGGTTTTTTTAATGATGGGTAATATAGTTAGGATATGTAAAAATTTTTACTAGTATATGTAAAGAAATAAATAAAAATATATATATATATATATATATATATATATATATATGTTTATATCATAATTTTGATGAAAAGCTATATAGATGTAGATTGAAATGAATGAGAGCTAAAAAAAATATACTAAATATATATATTTTGTAAAATTGAAATTAGATGAGTTGTTAAGAAATAATAATAATCTTTTTGTTTTGTTTTATGTTTAGGTTTTAAAAAGAGAAGACCATATTAATGTAAAATCAAAAAAATTAAAAACTAAAGGGAATATTAAACATATAATAAGAGTAGTGATTAAAATTTTTAAAGAGTATCAAATTAAATTGAAAAGAGAAACTTAAAAAATAACTTTTCCGGATTGGTTTCCCATACAAAGTTTTGTTTTATCCACGATGACCCATGAGTATAGATAGTAGCAGGATGAATGTTCTTTCTTAGGACACACGAGCATTGTGGAGATCAAAGAGATGATGAGTGTCGTAATGTCATTATTACTATAACTGCAGATGCACCACAAGACACCGCACAACAAAAACACTACCCACAATGTGAAGGTTAACCAAAGAAGGCCATAAGGCATGGAAAAGGAGATAATAATGAACAATAATAAACAAAGAATGGATAAAACCACTAATTGGGAAATTAATGGTAACAGATCAAAAGTAAAGGCATGCCAGAATGTAAGCTAGGAAAAATACACTACTAATAAGGAAGTAAAATACCAACAATCATACCTCCTCCTTCGCGTTCCGTAGCAAACCTCAGAATGGGCTAGGAAACTTGGATTGAGCCCTGATTGTGTGATATGTAGGTGCTTTTCTTCAAGATGGAGCAAGGCCTTCCTGCAACAATGATCCACTTACTTTGCACCAAATGGGAAAAAGGATTATGGATTTGGGGTGCTTCAGAATGAGGCTATTTGGGCATTAGGATGAGGCAGAAGGATGTTCTTTTCTCAAAGGATGCAAGAACTTAGACAGGGCATTCAAGCTTATTTCTCATGTCTTTAGAGGGGAGGGGTAAGGTTGTATTTATAGCCTGGGGGAGTGATTAACTTAGAGTAATTTAAGTAATCATGGTTTGAAAATGTGGGCAAGATTAGGTGAGTGGGGACCACGAAGAATGGGTGAGGATTTGATTTTGGATTTTTAATTCATAAGTGGAGGATTTTAGGTGAGTGGGGACCACGAAGAGTGGGTGAGGATTTGATTTTGAATTTTTAATTCAATAGTAGAAAAACATGGAGAATGGATTTCTTAATGTCTAGTTAATTAATAACATGTTCTTAATTTGAATGGGATTTCAATTAATGAAATATCCTAGTATTCAAAAGAGGGATATCATTAATTAATGGAGGGTCATTAATTTATAAATGAAGATGGGTATTAGTATGATTTTAGTGCCTTTAGACTAAGTCTAATGTGGTGGACTATTTTTACATTCTTTTGTCTTTGTAAGGGTGTTGATTAGTGGTACCCTTTTAAAGAAATTAATAAACACAAAGGGATAATAGGAGGGATGATGATACCTGGTAGGAGGATTCCCCTCGAGAGACCATGCATTGATAGAATAAGTGGATGGAATATCAAAAGAGGATAAAAGAGCACAGCGAAAGGATAATTTCCTAGAAGCATGGAAAATCTAAATAGACAAGAACTTGGAAAATGTTGATCGATAAGCCACTTTAGTGGTTTTAGGAAGTGATCGATGGAACAACTTCACAAGTTGGATTACTATTTCAAAAATATATACATGTAGGATAGATGGTTGATAAGATAGAAGATTATAATGTTTGATTAAAGTGATATAAAATAGAAGGATGAAAAAAAGGTAAAGGGGTGGGAGATGATGCTTGTCTTTCACACCAATATGGTTCTTAACAACCTTTATTTGATATTAGCATAAAACAATAAGTACTATGATATGAAAAACCATAATACCAATATTTGTAAGATGATATAAGAATGACTCAAGAGTAAAGTACAATGTAATATAGTTAAGTAAATAAAAAGAAAATAAGTACAATAGAACACACTCAAAAAAAAAGTTTAATGAATGCATTTGATTTTTATCATGTTTAATACCCAAATGAGGAAGTTTTTTCTTTTGAGAAATTAAAAATCCCAAGAAAGGATACACACAAAGGAGATAGATGGGGAATTATATGTACAAAGAGATGAAAAAATGAGCCATAACTTTCTTATTGAAATGACATATGGAAGAGAAGCTTGAATGGAAAATGATGTCATTGGTTGGTGAGATGATGATGGGGTTTCACCCTATATTAACCACATGATTGAGTAATAGATACAAGTTTTGATTGTTTTAGTTTTTTTAATTTTTTTCGATTTTGTTATGATATATATGTTTTTTGGATTTGTGAAAATGTTTGTAAATTTTGATATTTTATATATGTTTTTGGAATTTTATAGATGTTTTTAGAGTATAATATTTTATATATGTTTTCAGATTTTTTGGATTCATGAAAATGAAAATACTATAAGCAAGGCGTGGTCAGCTAGTTTCAATACCTTTTTTCCCATTTTCCAAGATACATGGTATAGGTTACATGTTGAATTTCGATTGTATGATGCCCAAGCATAGTGTGAGATGCAAAAATGGAAAATAAGAAAATGATATAATGAGGTACAAGATTGATTATTGAAATGGGGGAAATTTTCCCCATACATGGTAAAACTATAGCATATGCACATGGATGTTCTAAATGAACCAAAAATAAAGTGTGAATTTATATGAATGGATATGAAAAAGAGCTTAAATATTGGAAATGAAGTAAAGAAGATACAAAGGCACATACCATGAGACAAAATATGAACTAAATAAGGAGGGTGATCAAGTTCCAAAGAACATTTGGTAGCATACTAGTAATGTTTCTTGTTGAGATCCATTTTTATATGTGAAAGTTTTTGTTTCTTCAAGTGAATATTTAATGAGCGATAAGAAGTGAAAAAACTAGCCAATGTATAGGAATGATTTATTTTGATATTTGATGGGTGAATGAAGTACACAAAAGAGGTGATCCATACATTACTTTACTATTAGTCGACATTTATAGCCTCCAGCTGAGATGTATCTAATTCTAGTCACAACATTACTCTACTATCACCTAGCCATCCATATCCCTGATAGAGATACTGGAAACACCCCTAGAGAAATTTTTGGTATTGTGTAGATTTTTTTGTTGAGTTTTTGGTTGTTTTTATTGGTTTCTAAAAATATATTCATCTCTCTCAATATTTTCGAAATGTTAATAACCACTAATGGCTAGAGGAAAGGATGCAAATGTGATGGTGTTGATGATATTCGATAGTGTCAATAGATATGCCTAGAGGTCTTGCGACACTCTTATTAATTTTATGATAAAGATAGGATCTCTAAGAGGACAATTTTTATTTAATTTACTAAGGAATTGAAATAACAAGGTCAAACAACTACAAAAGAGATCATTGCCTCATGATGAGTGTTGATAAAATAATCAAAAAATCACGAATTATGAAAATGAGGGGTGACATATAAAAGGATGAAAAGATAGGAAAGAATATTTATGTGTATGTAAGGCCTAATTATGTTTTTTTATGCCTTTATTTTGATTTTTGATTTTGGATATTATGATGTTTATGATTTTTAATATTTTGATTTATTTTTATTTTGGATATTTTGAATGTAGTCCTTTTTAACCCACTTAATCTGTTATGTGCACGGCACTTTATCGATTAGAACTAAATGCTCACAGAAGTGCGTGAAGCTACTAGGTCCCTCCTTCACTCTAGCTTGTCAAGATGTTAGCATGATTGTTCATGATTACCATTATCAAAGTATACATTTAGATGTAGATCATTACAGACATCATAAGGAAACACATGCAATAAGAAAAATTAATAGATTAGATAAACACTAAGATCAATTACACCATGTGATCACCATATTGAGACACATAAATTACCAAAATCCATCCACAATGATCTATTAATAACCAAAAGATTACATAGTAGAAACCGAATACATAACAATAGTCACCAGAGAGTCATGTGCACTAGAACATTAGAGCAACATAACTCTATTACATCATGGGTTACCAAAACAATGGAGTACAAATAGTATATATATATAGGGGGTCTTTCCTTTACCTCCCATGCATCTCAAAATAACATGCATGCTAAAAATATACATCATGCATGCTTTCCTACAACGGCTAATAATAGACTATCCTATAAATAACACTTCCTTTAATCCTAATATTATCTTCCATGCATGTGTTCGAAATGCAAGTTCCTTCTCCAAAATAGAACTTATATGGCTGCCAAGTCTTGATGCCTTTATCTTCGTTGGAGTAGCACTTCATTTGCTTTTCCTATTTTTAGATTGCTTCAGGAAAATAGCTAAGTCCTCGATCGTAATGCGAGTCCCACGTGCAATCCCTACTTATCCTTCCTACGTGCTCCTTCTCCCATGTGTGCATGTTTATCAATTTGTTACTTAGTCATTTTTCCCCATCAAACATTACCCCACACTAGGTATGTTTTCTATCCTTGTCAACATAAAAAAATTTCACATAAAATAATTGTGGAACCTTATCCAGAATGAAATAATAAATA